>LR738711.1:371854711-371916303 GCA_902687465.1 Secale cereale
CCCCCGAGCCCTCCTCTCAGCCCCAGCAGCTTCTCCTCATCCCCAGCATCACTCCAGCACCACCCGTTCTTCCCCAGAGAGCCCCAATGCTCGGGATCGACCGGAGCTCCGCCGCGTCGAGCCGCCGATGATCTCGCAGTACGGGCCTCCTCCGCCCTTCCTTTTGCCCGATCTAGAACCGCCATGCATCACTGATGCGTTCCCCTTTTTTCCCTTCTGCAGCTGCCGGAAACGAGCCAGCCAGCAGGTTCCTGACGACCCTCGCTGTCCCACCTCGCCGCCCGCGAACCCGACCTCCCCGGCGTGCCGCACCACCACCACTACCTCCGCAGCTCGACGCTGAATCCGTCCCTGCCCTCCGTTGCCGTCGCCGTGGCCGGAATCAACGACAGTGAGCTCGCCGTCGCCGTGAGGTTGGAGATGACAGGCGGGCCCCGCCTGTCATCCTCACCCTTCTCTCCCTCTCCTCATAGCCGCTCACCGCCGGGACCGCCCGTCAGGTTTGAAAACCTGACGTGCGCGCGCTGGCGCCCGAGCGGCCGGGCTGGATGCCCTGGGCCGTGCACTGTGGCCCCTCTGGCCCAGTTGCACAGGGCATTTTCTTCTTTTCTTTTCTGTAATTATTTCAAACATTTTTACAGAAAAGAATATTGGTCCAAATGAAATGATTCCAACTCCTAAAATCTTGTAATATTCCAACCTATTTAATGGTGTCACTTTCACACACATCCATGAAACTTTTCTGTTCTGTTCAAATTTAAATTCAAATTTGAGCAATAAAACTCCTGTTCTAAAATCATTAGATCCCTCTAGTATTTAACAAAAATAAGTTGACATTTTTCTAAGCACTTAGATTTTTCTGCTTTAGTTGTGGTCTTATTTTTTCCGTTGTTATTATGCGACGTATAGATACCGTATTTGACGAAGTTGCTGAAGAAGGAGAAGGAGAAGGATTTGAAGACTTTGAAGACCAAGCCAATCCAGGCAAGCATCCCTTTGACCATGATACACTTGTTCTTCGGAACCCGTTTGTTTCTGATGCATGATGATAGCATTACAATGGTGACCTAGTTGAACCACCACATGATGCATGCTTTGATCTTGATCTTGCTATATGCTAGATGACATGCAAATAGTATGTAGTGATGCTTAGTGATGCATGTGTGGTATGAACCTTCGTGGTTGAAATCTTTGCATGAACCCATCGGGTGCCCCTAATGCCCGAGGGTGATGTTGAGTTAGGTCATCACTTGAGGAAGAAGTGATGTGCCGGTAAATCTTGTGCATGGGTGAAATAATGGATTAGATTTATGTGTGACTACCGTCCCAACCAAACATGTGCAACCACACTACCCCTTATGGGACGGGGCTTTATTGATTACTTAGGTCGATACTAGCATGGTGCCCACATTACTAGTGACGGGAAGACTTGAGGTCTTTCCCGGGACGGGGTCGTGCTTGGATAGACGACCATGACTATTTTCACAGGGCATCGGACACACCGTTGGTCCCTTCGTGTACGCGTGACATTGAAATTAGGGCAAGTCCCATAATCTATTGTTGTACTCAAGGGCCGTGTACCAACGAGTGGACTCTATGTTAGTGCCGTCTAAGGAAAGATAATGACCGGGTGCTTACCCCGGGTACTTGAGGTACCGCGGGTCGTGGATGACACGGAAGTTCCCCGGATCTTGTGGGTAAAGTGCGCAACCTCTGCAGAGTGTAAAACTATTCGAATAGCCGTGTCCACGGTCAAGGACAGTTGGGTGGTGCTACTTAAACTATGTCCAGAATTTTACTTCATCGGTAACAGTATGTGTGTGATGAGTCAAGGTGGTGACTTGACTCGATGAGTTGAATCATATTCATGTTGATATCGGTAACCTGCCTTCGAGGTTACGCGAGTTATTGATGCATAATCTTGATGGTAGAATATTTATTCTAGCCCATTGCTAGGTCGCTCATTATTGTTCAATTGCATTGTTACTTTGAACCGCATCATGGGTTGCTTGCGAGTACATTCAAAGTACTCATTGGCTTGCCACTGGTTATTCAATTGGCCAGGCATGGAGGAACAGGAATATGATGAAGAGTTCTTTGGAGACGAACATGCGAACTAGGACGCTATCCCAGTCAGAATGCCTGTAGGGTTAAGGCAGATGGCATGGGTTCTGCCTATTATCGAAGACTTCCGCTATTTGAGTTATTTGCTATTCAGCCCTTGAGGCTTTATCTATGTAAGACTTGGCCATAATGGCCATAATTTGTGTAAGACGCTATGTATGGATGTAAGACTCTTGTTATTCAGCTTCTGTGTGTTCAGTGAGTATTGATCTCTGGGATCACTGTACACGTGCATTCGGTGATCTCGACTTCTAAGTCGGGATCCCCATAGAGCTGGTATCAGAGCCATCCTGACTGTAGGAAGCCTTAGTTAGCATGGGCGTTAGTTAGATGAGACCCTTTTTCAAAAACCTTCTGAACCTCTCTTCTTTTCTAAACCTGAGATTTCATCAGCTTATTAACCCCTCCTATTCCACCCTTGTAGATGGCCGCTGTACCCGAAGAGCACGTGACCACTGGGTTTCCCTTGCTTCTCGAGGATAGCCTCCAAGAGTGTCAGTTCCACCGAGTTCCCATCCTCACCTACCTTGAGCATTGGGTTAGCGACACTGAGGTGGAGTACCATGTGGAAGTGATCGTGAAGGCAAATGATCCTCCCACAAGTTGGTTCTTCGAGGGACCCCAGATGGCAACACTACCTCTCGCTGTCAAGGCTGCTGCACTCAAGGCACTAACCCGTCTCCGCGAACTTCTTCCGGAGATGGCAGCCAAGATGACAACTCGCTTCTTACCTTACCGGAAGGAAGGTGAAGAAGAAAGCAGCGCACTAGCCCCTCCACTGAAGGAAGGACTCTCGCTTCTGTTCTAGACCTACTTCAGTCTATGTGCCGACAGCTTGGCACAAGACTTGGCCTCGGAATCAATGAAGCTTCGAGAAGAACTACACAAGACCAAGGCACTTCTTCGTCGAGCTCAAGAGAAGACAAATAGGATCAAGAAGGAAGGAGCACCTTCTGGACAGTCTGCTATCGCATAACGAGGCGGAAGGCCCTCCGAGGATGTATCTTCCAAGAATGAAGAACCACCTCGGCGACGCCGGATGACGGCAAGGGAATATCGCAAGCTTTTCCCTGCACCACCGACGAAGCACCGTCGTATCCAACTCCTCCACTCCCCCACACCCTCAAGTGACAAGGGGGCCCAGACAGATGAAGATAAGGAGGAAGACCCAGAAGAGCCGGAATACGCGACCGAGCATTCCGCCGCTTAGGCATTATTTGCTACTCGGATATGCTAGTTGTGACTCCTACGGTAGGATAGGTCGTGTAACCCCTATGCGCAGTCGAGTCCTTGTATGGTTCATATGAAACCATCTAGCGTTTGCTTTTGTTGTGTCTGGATGTATGTCGTATTCTTCCTTCGGGAATGTGTAAACGACTACATCACCCATTTGGATTTTAATGAATGTGTTTTGGCCTTTCGGCCCTTGCATGATTTGATTAGTGTCACACCCACCCCCTTACTAGGCACCCATCTATCTCGCTTTCCCTCTTCCGAGTCATGAGACCTTTTACCGCTCCAACAGGATGCCTGTTGTAACTCGTACTGGTACCTCTACCCAGCAGCCTGAAGCCGGAGCATCCGCTCAGTCAGAGGCATGCCACGACCAAACCAACGACCAAGCTCCACCACCACCACCTCCTCCGAACATGGACATGGCTCAGCTTCTCCAAGCCTTCCGAGAGGAACGCCAAGACAACACTGCAACCCTTCAGCTGATTGCTCAAGCTGTCACCAACAACCGCCAGCCGGCGGGGAATGGCAATGGACGTTCCACGTTGGCAGAGTTCAAGAAGCATGCACCGCCAACCTTTATCGAGACTGCTGAACCCCTGGATGCAGACGACTGGATCCGCTCCATTGAGGAAATACTGGAACTAGTCGGATGCACCGAAGACCGCGAGAAGGTGGCTTATGCAGCCCACTGCCTCGGGGGGACTGCTAGAGCTTGGTGGGATGGATTCAAGGTCATGCATGCTGAACAAGACATCACTTGGGTCAACTTCAAGGCAGAATTCTGCAAGGCCCACATTCCTTCCGGAATCATGGCTATCAAAAAGCGTGAGTTCCGAGCCGTGAAGCAAGGAAGTGGCACTGTCAAGGAGTATATGCAGAAGTTCAGTGTCCTGTCAAGGTATGCCCCTGAAGATGTCAGCACTCATGCTGCAAAAAGGGAGTGCTTCATGGAAGGCCTCAATCAGACTCTGCAATACTCGCTTGTCGTGTGCGACTGCCCATCCTTCCCTGACCTGGTAAACAAAGCACTTATGCTTGAAGACAAGCGGCGTGCTTTGGAAGACACTCGCAAGCGCAAGTTGGTCAGTAAGGGAAGTTTCAGCAACCAGAAGCCTCGTCCGTGGCAGTCAGCCCCGGCCAAGTCAACCTATCAGCAACCAAGAGCTCCTGCACCTCGTACCAACCCTAAGCCTCAGCAGTATGCCAACCCAAGGCCAGCTTTCAACCCCAATACTAGTGGTGGCAACAAGATCAAAAATCCAAACCAAGTCACTTGCTTTGGATGTGGTCAGTCTGGACACATCTCAAGGGTGTGCCCCAACAAGAAGCCTGATGCCCCGCGCCCCAATGCGCAGAACCAGGGACAAGGCCGCAGGATGCTACCAAGGAACCCAGCTCCTCGCAATCCACCTAACCATGGGAAGGGGCGTGTGAATCACGTCACTGCAGACGAAGCCCAGGAAGACCTGGACGTCATGCTGGGTACGTTCCTTGTCAACTCAGCACCTGCAACTGTCTTGTTTGATTCGGGAGCAACGCATTCATTTGTCACTCAAAGATTTGCATTAAAAAGTGGCATGACCCCTACACCCCTGAATTACCCTATGGTGTTACAAACCCCCGGAGCCGAGATGAGAGCCAAGATAGGCTATAAGGGAGTCAGTATTACCATTAACGGTGTAGATTTCCTAGCAGACCTCATCATCCTAAGATCGCAAGGCTTGGATGTGATCTTAGGGATGGATTGGCTCAGTAAGCACCAAGGCTTGTTAGACTGTGCCAATCGGACAGTCACTGTGACCAATGACCAAGGAGTCGAAGTCAAGTTTGCTTCCAACTCCTCTTCCGCTCAAGCCACTCAAGTCAACTGTCTGTCTGAAGTTGGACTAGAGCAAGTACCGGTGGTATGTGAGTATCCTGATGTCTTTCCGGATGAACTACCGGGAATGCCCCCTGACCGTGACATTGAGTTCATCATTGAGCTCGTGCCCGGAGCAGGACCCATCTATAAGAAGCCTTATAGAATGGGGACGGAAGAATTAACTCAGTTCAAGAAGCAATTGGAAGAACAGCTGAGGAAGGAATTTATCCGCCCAAGTGCCTCCCCTTGGGGATCTCCTGTTCTGTTTGTGGCAAAGAGGGACGGTACCATCCGCTTATGCATTGACTATCGTTCCCTCAATGAAGTTACAATCAAGAACAAATATCCACTTCCCAAGATCGAAGATCTATTTGATCAGCTCAGCGGAGACAAGGTGTTCTCCAAGATCGACCTCAGATCTGGGTACTACCAGCTGAAGATCAGACCCCAAGATATTCCGAAGACGGCATTCGTAACCAGATATGGCCTGTACGAGGTCACGGTCATGTCCTTTGGGTTAACCAATGCCCCAGCCTACTTCATGTATCTCATGAATAAATTCTTCATGGAATATTTGGACAAGTTTGTTGTTGTCTTTATCGACGACATTCTTGTCTTCTCAAAGTCGGAGGAAGAGCACGAGCAGCATCTGAGGATGGCCCTAGACAAACTTCGGGAGCACCAACTGTATGCCAAATTCAGCAAGTGTGAGTTCTGGCTGCATAAAGTTGGATTCTTAGGTCACGTCTTGACTGAAGAAGGATTATCAGTTGATCCCGCAAAGATCGAAGTTGTGACCCAATGGCAATCTGCAACGACCGTCAAGGAAGTCAGAAGCTTCCTCGGACTTGCGGGCTATTACCGCAAATTCGTGGAAGGATTCTCTAGCATTGCACGGCCAATGACTCAGCTCCTCAAGAAGGACAAGAAGTTTGAGTGGACGCCAAAATGCGAAGAAAGCTTCCAAGAGCTCAAGAAGAGATTGACCACCGCCCCAGTTCTGGCAACACCTGATATTCACAAGGAGTTCGTGATATATTGTGATGCCTCTCGAACCGGATTGGGAAGCGTTCTGAGGCAAGAAGGCCGAGTCATAGCCTACCTCTCCAGGCAGCTACGACCTCATGAGGAGAACTACGCTACTCACGATCTTGAGTTAGGGGCAGTAGTTCATGCCTTGAAGACATGGCGGCATTACCTCCTAGGGAAACGGTGTGAGATCTACACAGACCACAAAAGTCTGAAGTACATTTTCACCCAAAAGGAATTGAACATGAGGCAGCGAAGATGGTTGGAACTCATCAAAGACTATGACCTCAGTGTCCAATATCACCCCGGGAAGGCTAACATGGTGGCCGATGCCTTAAGCAGGAAGGCCTGCTCCTTGAATGTTGTTATTCAAGAAAGGCAACCAGCCTTGTTTAAGGAGTTCGAACAATTCAGTTTGGAATTGGTCACCCCTGGATTTCTGGATCATTTGGAAGTCAGACCGACCCTGATGGACGAAGTCAAGAATGCACAAGATGGACACGCAAGCATTGAAGACATCAAGAAGAAGATGAAGCTAAGCAAGGCCCCAGGATTCTCCGAAGACGAGCACGAGATTGTTTGGTACAAAGGCCACATCTGCGTACCAAACAACACAGAGCTGAAGAACCAGATTCTGCAAGAAGCCCACGACACTCCGTATTCCATCCACCCCGGAGGAACCAAGATGTACCAAGACTTGAAGGCACGATTCTGTTGGCACGAGATGAAAAGAGAGATTGCAACCTATGTTGCAAAGTGTGACGTGTGCCAAAGGGTCAAGGCTGAATATCAGCGACCTGCTGGATTGCTTCAACCACTCGAAGTTCCTGAGTGGAAGTGGGATAAAGTCAGAATGGACTTCATCACTGGATTACCAAGGTCGAATAGAGGACATGACTCTATCTGGGTCATAGTCGATCATTTGACCAAGGTGGCCCATTTCATTCCTGTCAAGACCACTTATGATGGCAACCGGCTGGCAACTCTCTACATCAACCGAATCGTAAGTCTTCACGGCGTTCCCAAGGAGATTGTGTCAGATCGAGGAACCCAGTTCACCTCGAGGTTCTGGAAGAAGTTCCAAGAAGCCTTGGGAACCAAGTTATCTTACAGCACGGCTTTCCACCCACAGACCGGAGGTCAGACAGAGCGAGTCAATCAGATTCTCGAAGATATGCTCCGAGCCTGTGTCTTGGCATATGGAGCCAAGTGGGAAGATTGTCTCCCTTTTGCTGAGTTCTCCTATAACAACAGTTATCAGTCGAGCCTTCAGATGGCACCATTTGAGGTGTTGTACGGACGCAGATGCCGCACACCCCTCAACTGGTCAGAGACTGGAGAAGGACTAGTCTTTGGACCGGATATTCTCCGCGCAGCAGAAGAGCAAGTCCAACTAGTCAGAGAGCGTTTGAAGGCAGCCATGTCAAGGCAGAAGAGTTATGCTGACACTCGACGCCGAGACATGAGTTTCCATGTCGGGGACCATGTGTACCTGCGGGTAACTCCTCTGAAGGGAACCAAGCGTTTCCACGTCAAGGGGAAGCTCGCACCAAGGTACATCGGACCCTTTGAGATCACTGCACGACGAGGAGAAGTGGCTTACAAGTTGGAACTACCGCCTGAGCAATCTGATGTGGACAATGTATTCCATGTGTCACAACTCCGGAAATGTCTCCAAGTTCCGGACAAGCCTAATCTCTATAAGGATGTTGATCACCAAGCCATTGACCTGCAGCCTGATTTGACCTACCGCGAGAAGCCCATCCGTATTCTGGACGAAGCAGAGCGACGGACATGAAGCTGTACCATCAAGTACTTCAAGGTCCAGTGGAGCAACCACACCAAAGCAGAAGCAACCTGGGAACGTGAAGACTATCTTAGATCCGAGTTTCTCGATCTCTTTTAAGACCTAGTTTAGGAATCTCGGGGACGAGTTTCTTATAAGGGGGGTAGGTCTGTCACACCCTGCATTTTTTAACATGTTATTTGCATCAATGAAGCATGAAAATTTGGACCAGCAAAAATTTTTGGCATCATTTGGCTTTTATTTGGAGTTGAGTTTTTCTTCATGTGCTTTTTCATGTGCCCATTAAAGTCAACTATTACCTCTTGTAGAATTCATCTCCATACCCAACACTTCTGCCCAATGATCATGCCAAGTGTTATATAACAGTATAGTATTTTCTTACAAAATTAATTTGGCCAAAATGTATTTTTATAAATTTAGTTTTCCAAAACCCCTGAATTGAGATTTGCACTGCAAGTGCTTGATTTAGGGTGAGAAAATTATTTCAAAAGGTACATTTGAAACCTAGTAGTCATAGGACTCGCAGAAACCACAAAAGTATAATTTTAAAAGTTATTTTCCTATTTTATTTAAAAGCTTTTTATTAAGGCCAGAAACGGTCTTTAATAGGGAAAAAATATTTAAGTATTTCAAAAATATTTGCCAAAATTCAGGGAGACTCAGAGGACATATATTGTCCATATATAAGAGTTTCAACACTTGGTCATGTTCAAAATAATGGGCTAATCCCTCTAAAACCCTTCCTGGATATTTCAAGCTTTTGAAATATTTACAAAGGAAATATTCTCCAAAAATTCCAGGGAAATTCTATCATGTCATATATGACATATTTGATGATCTTGCCAAGTCCCATGCCTTGGGAAGCAAGAAAACATTCTCAAAACCCTTCATAACCATTCTGTCCATATTTGAAGTTTGAGCAACTCTACATTGCCAAACTTGTCCAAATGCTCTCAAATTTGGTGCACATGCTAGAAATGCCTAATAAGGCATCTAGACAAAATGGCACAAGATTTGGAATAGAGCAACTTGACCAGAACACCCCAAAACCCCTTCTGTTCAAATGCAAATTTGAACAACTTCACAATACCAACTTTTTACCTGGAGCTTCAAACTTTGTGGGCATGATCAATACCCCAAATGATGAAACTACACCAAGTGGTGCATCAAGGGGAGATGATTAGCTTGACTCAAACAAGATGAAGCCATTTCTGTTGATTTCTAGGGTTCACCAAAGTTACATTGGCAAGTTTCTTCAAATGAGCCCAAATTTGGTGAAGCACCCTATTTTCACATGTCATTCAATCCTGTTAAGTGTCATGGCAAGTGGAGATCATTTGCTTGACCAAACACTGATCAAACACCTTCTGCAGAATTACTAAAACACTCTTCTTGATCACTTTTACCTTTTACCTTGGCCTCAACTTTCTACCACACGTTCATCTGGTTACTAGCTACCTCCAGTAACTTCACCAAGTCACCAGCCTCTCTTCTCTCTCTCAGCATCTCCAGAGCATCGAAAGCTTCAACCGTAGTGCTTGCATCACCCTGGACCCCCCAGACACGGTGGACGTATCCAGAGGGCCAATGGCATGCCGTGGCATGCGATAAGGGCGCTCCAGAGCGCGCTACAGTGCGCCCACGCACTGTAGCTTCGGCCAATCGTCTGCCCCCGACAGCCTCGGGCTCTCCCCTCGCGCCAGTAGATGCCCCTCGACGTCCGCAACCACCCCGGCGTTGTCCCCCCTCCTCCTTCGCCCTCCAGTGGCCGTCGTCACAGACGCGCTGGCCGCCCGCAGCCTCCACTCCTCGGGCTCGCACGCGCGCACGGTCTGGAAGCCTCCCCGCTCCTCCTCTCTCCTCAAATGGACGTAGGGCTCGTACAGCAACGCCGTAGACTCGCTCCCGTCGCCTCCCGTGCGCTGTAGCGTCGAGCAGGAGCTCGCCGGCGCACAGGTCCACAGGACCCCGCCGTTCCCCTATAAATAGGACCCCCCCCGAGCCCTCCTCTCAGCACCAGCAGCTTCTCCTCATCCCCAGCATCACTCCAGCACCACCCGTTCTTCCCCAGAGAGCCCCAGTGCTCGGCATCGACCGTAGCTCCGCCGCGTCTGGCCGCCGGTGATCTCGCAGTATGGGCCTCCTCCGCCCTTCCTTTTGCCCGATCTAGAACCGGCATGCATCACTGATGTGTTCCCCTTCTTTTTCCCCTTTTGCAGCTGCCGGAAACGAGCCAGCCAGCAGGTTCCCGACGACCCTCCGCCGTCCCACCTCGCCGCCGGCGAACCCGACCTCCCCGGCGTGCCGCACCACCACGACTACCTCCGCAGCTCGACGCTGAATCCGTCCCTGCCCTCCGTTGCCGTCGCCGTGGCCGTGAGGTTGGAGATGACAGGCGGGCCTCGCCTATCATCCTCACCCCTCTCTCCCTCTCCTCACAGCCGCTGTCCGCCGGGCCCCGCCCGTCAGGTTTGAAAATCTGACGTGCACGCGCTGGCGCCGGAGCGGCCGGGCTGGATGCCCTGGGCCGTGCACTGTGGCCCCTCTGGCCCAGTTGCACAAGGCATTTTCTTCTTTTCTTTTCTGTAATTATTTCAAACATTTTTACAGAAAAGAATATTGGTCCAAATGAAATGATTCCAACTCCTAAAATCTTGTAATATTCCAACCTATTTAATGGTGTCACTTTCACACACATCCATGAAACTTTTCTGTTCTGTTCAAATTTAAATTCAAATTTGAGCAATAAAACTCCTGTTCTAAAATCATTGGATTCCATTCTGTTACTCCAAAACTCCAACTAAGAATTTTCTCCATCTTAGAAATCCCTCTAGTATTTAACAAAAATAAGTTGACATTTTTCTGAGCACTTTGATTTTTTTGTTTTAGTTGTGGTCTTATTTTTTCCGTTGTTATTATGCGACGTATAGATACCGTATTTGACGAAGTTGCTGAAGAAGGAGAAGGAGAAGGATTTGAAGACTTTGAAGACCAAGCCAATCCAGGCAAGCAGCCCTTTGACCATGATACACTTGTTCTTCGGAACCCGTTTGTTTCCGATGCATGATGATAGCATTACAATGGTGACCTAGTTCAACCACCACGTGATGCATGCTTTGATCTTGATCTTGCTATATGCTAGATGACATGCAAATAGTATGTAGTGATGCTTAGTGATGCATGTGTGGTATGAACCTTCGTGGTTGAAATCTTTGCATGAACCCATCGGGTGCCCCTAATGCCCGAGGGTGATGTTGAGTTAGGTCATCACTTGAGGAAGAAGTGATGTGCCGGTAAATCTTGTGCATGGGTGAAATAATGGATTAGATTTATGTGTGACTACCGTCCCAACCAAACATGTGCAACCACACTACCCCTTATGGGACGGGGCTTTATTGATTACTTAGGTCGATACTAGCATGGTGCCCGCATTATTAGTGCCGGAAAGACTTGAGGTCTTTCCCGGGACGGGGTCGTGCTTGGATAGACGACCATGACTGTTTTCACAGGGCACCGGACACACCGTTGGTCCCTTCGGGTACGCGTGACATTGAAATTAGGGCAAGTCCCATAATCTATTGTTGTACTCGAGGGCCGTGTACCAACGAGTGGACTCTATGTTAGTGTCGTCTAAGGAAAGATAATGACCGGGTGCTTACCCCGGGTACTTGAGGTACCGCGGGTCGTGGATGACACATAAGTTCCGCGGATCTTGTGGGTAAAGTGCGCAACCTCTGCAGAGTGTAAAACTATTCGAATAGCCGTGTCCACGGTCAAGGACAGTTGGGTGGTGCTACTTAAACTATGTCCAGAATTTTACTTCATCGGTAACAGTATGTGTGTGATGAGTCAAGGTGGTGACTTGACTCGATGAGTTGAATCATATACATGTTGATATCGGTAACCTGCCTTCGAGGTTACGCGAGTTATTGATGCATAAGCTTGATGGTAGAATATTTATTCTAGCCCATTGCTAGATCGCTCATTATTGTTCAATTGCATTGTTACTTTGAACCGCATCATGGGTTGCTTGCGAGTACATTCAAAGTACTCATTGGCTTGCCACTGGTTATTTAATTGGCCAAGCATGGAGGAACAGGAATATGATGAAGAGTTCTTTGGAGACGAACATGCGAACTAGGGCGCTATCCCAGTCAGAATGCATGTAGGGTTAAGGCAGATGGCATGGGTTCTGCCTATTATCGAAGACTTCCGCTAATTGAGTTATTTGCTATTCAGCCCTTGAGGCTTTATCTATGTAAGACTTGGCCATAATGGCCATAATTTGTGTAAGACGATATGTATGGATGTAAGACTCTTGTTATTCAGCTTCTGTGTGTTCAGTGAGCATTGATCTCTGGGATCACTGGACACGTGCATTCGGTGATCTCGACTTCTAAGTCAGGGTCCCCACAGGTTTGGAGGGGTTTGGAGGGGTTTTAGAGCCCTCCGATCGCGATCCGACGGATCCGATCGCAAGGTGAGGTAGGATGGGCCTAGAGGAGGTTAGTGGGCTTCGGGCTGAGAGAGAGAAGGGAAAGAGGCCCGCGGGGGTTTTCGGAGACCGAAAACGTCCGACGTTTAGACCGACTACTAGTGCCGCTATATATATCCGTTGGGCTAACAAACGAGCTCCGAATGTGATGAAATTTGGCAGGCGGCCTGTCTCCACTATAATAAGACCACACGCCAAGTTTCAACCCATTCCAAGAACGTTTTTCGGCCACTCATAAAATAAATATTCGGAGGCACCGTGGCCGCGTGTGAGTGTGTCTGGGCTCAGAACGGACAACGGAGAGGACGAGTGAACTCGGGCGGATGCAAGTTTTGAAAATATGCTGATGCAACACACATGATGACATGGAAAGATGCAATAGGCAAGCAGATGACATGGCACTGACAACGAATAATTGGCTGACACCTGGCGCACCGGTCTCAGGGTGTCACAACACTCCCCTACTAACAAGAGATCTCGTCCCGAGATCTTAGGAATGAGACAAAAGTGAAAAGGAAGAACAAAGTTCTTCAAGGACAAAAGAGTGAAACCAAAGAACCTTGAGAGTTGAACAACGGAAAGAAAGGATACAACGGAGATGAATGAGATTGAAAAGCTCCGTTACAAAGGAAGAACAAGCGACACGAGAAAACCAAGGGGGTTGAAAGGCACGAAACAAGAGATGAATGAACAAGAATGAATAAGAAACCACTCCGGTTAATAAGAGATAGAAAGGAATATCCACGAAGGAATTCGGGCAGCACTCTGGCTCAAACTGAAAGAAAATAGCACAGCAGTTGCACCTGGAAGAAATAGAACATGAACTTGACAAGAAGGAATAATACTCGACGAGAGAAACAACACAATTCCTCCGGAAGAATTGAAATAATGGAATGAAAGAACGGAGAAGAAGATGACAACTTACACCACGGGTGAATTGAAAGACTATCTTCATGAAAGACTCGAACGGAGTTGTTGAGTAAATCAACAACAACAAAAAAGAAGCTTGTCGTGGACTTATTTAAACATCTCAAAACTTGAGGTGAATTATGCCGCAACCAAAGATGGATTAACTGAGAATGAAGAATTACAAAACTCCACTACAAAAGAACATGGAGAATTATTTGCATCTCGGGACACAAAAGAATAATGCTTGAGCTTGATCCAAAAGAATTAGATGAATAATAGAAGAATGAATTAAATGATGAAGAACCACCATGAAGAACTCGGTAACGAAAAGGATGATGATATATAGAAGTGAAGGATTTAAGAATAAGAATAAGCCTTGGCGATGATTAGTCGGGGTTCGATGAGAAAAGCCAAGAAACTATGAACTCCGGGGAAGAAAAGATTAAAGCAATTGGAACTAGAGTTTATTCATCAAGAATAAACTCCGAAGGAAAGGATAAATCAAATTGATGAAAAGAATCAGAATTATGTTATGCTTATCCTCCATCAATTAAATTGATGAAAAGCAATGGATTCACATACCACTTATTCGCGTTGAAATTGGATAAAGAGGGATATATCGCGAACTTGCGAAAATCTTCGTGAAACACCTGTAGGATTGGAATAAAATGAATTGATTGATATGATAGCACCGGAAAAGAATTCTTGAGCGAACCACCGGAAAAGAATTCTTGAGCGAACCACCGTAAGAATTGAAGCTGAGTGAAGAAAATGGAACGAACCACCGTAAAGAAATAAAATCGAATGATGAAAAGATCAAACCACCGTAAAGAAATGAAATTGAGTGAATACGATGAATCACCGGGAAGAATAAAGCACTTGAGGAATTTAGAATGACGAGAACGAAGAGAACATGAACTGATTACGGAATACTAGAATGAAGCACCGGAAAGAATGTGAGACGAACGAAGAGGCATCAACGAAGAATATTTGGAGGACGAAGTTGAAAACTGAGAACGAAGAAATCTTCAGAAATGATGGCCTTCGGAGGAACACAAAGAAAAGGATTCATGAAATACTTCAGGAGAATGAAAACAAGAGAGGTTGGACCAACGATGAAAAGAATTGAAAGCGATCATGGAGAAGGCATATGACTGATGGAATCCATACTTACGTCACAATTGAAAAGAATTTTGGAACACTCCGGGAAATTATAAGAGTCAGGTAAGATCCTGGGAATAAACCTGTGGGTTATGAGCCCACCGAAGAGAAAACCACCGTTGGAAAGGATTGGAAGGAGATGATGCATCGAAACGATTGAAAGACTCGAATGAGGTGACAAACTCGAATTAAATAGAACACAGACAAATCTCCTGGAATGTCTTCGGAACTCCGGAACAATAAAATGGCTAGAGGTAAACGAGCAAGAGGAAAACACTTGAGCAAAGAATATGAACAACACCGAGAACAAATTGAATTGGCTCCACCAGAAAGAATAGAGGTGAAGAATATCGAATTGAGGGGAGAATTCATCGGAGAATAAAGAAGATGAATGGTGACGAACTAGACGAGAATTCACCATTTGAATTAACTGAGGAAGAATGCAAAAGATTCACACGAGTAGGATAGATACTCGATTACGGACTCCGGCTCCGAGAAACAAAAGGGTGGGCGAGTGGGAAAAAGAAAGACCACTTCAGAAGGGGAACACAACATCGGTTGGAAAGAACCGAGGATTGAACTTGTAAGAAGAAGAGTGTTGAGTCCACTTGACGAGAGATGCACCAGATGAAAGAACTGACAACGCAACGAACGAAAACTAACCCCGAGATCCTAAAAAAAACTTGAAGGGGAAGAGGGGTAATTCAAAACACCTACGTCAAGATTCCTCACCAGAGCGACGAAGGGGCAGGGGAGTAAAAAGAATTCCTACTCTCCGATATAACTAGACTTTGAAAAAGTTTTCTGCTAGACTCAACGATGGCCAAGCTATGATCAATCAAGGGGGCTCCTATGGTCGGTCGAGGCTCCGATACCAACTTGTCAGGCCCAAGATGCGATTCTATCCCGATCACGTGACACTTACGTGATTGGGGCACAACCGCATTTCGGGCGCTTAGCAAGATGGATATCATTACATCGTACCATTACATACATATATGGGGATACAACAATACATACAAGTCACATGAATACAACAACATCAATACAAAGCATCCGACTACAGATGCAAACATGAAAAGAACAACGACATCCATCTGCTATCCCAGGCTGCCGACCCGGAACCTAACCCAAGATTGAAGAAGAAGAAGAAGAAGAAAGAACTCCAACAAAACGACCATCACTCTCACGTCAAGACATCGAAAACCTGCACCTGCAACTGTTGTTATAGTATCTGTGAGCCACGAGGACTCAGCAATCCCATAACCATGGGTAACAAGACTATCATAGCTTAATAGGTAGGAAGAGATAAAATGGTGAGGTTGCAGCAGCGGCTAAGCAATATATGGTGGCTAACTTACAAGTACAAGAATAAGATGGGAATCTACGCAAACAGTCGGAAACTAGTAGTGATCGCTAAAGATCCTGAACTACCTACGAGTAAAACATAACCCCACCGTGTTCTCTTCTCAAAGTGAAAAGAGACAGTCATGGTTACTCACACAGTTGTGTGTTTTACTTCGGATCCTCTGTCAAGTTTTCTAGAACCGGACATTAACAAATTCCAATCTGCCACATAACCACGGGCACGACTTTCGAAAGATCATAACCCTGAAGGGGTGTCCCAACTTAGCCCATCACAAGCTCTCACGATCAGCAGAAGTAATAATAATATTATCACCCCTTATCTTAGGGACAATCCGATCAGACTCGGTATCCCGGTGCACAAGACATTTCGACAATGGTAAAACAAGTCCAGCAGGACCTCCCGGCGTGCCGACACCTTGATAGTAGCCGCGCGTATCTCGTCTCAGGCCACAACCGGATGGGCGATCCTACGGGAGCCAATCCTCGAGTTTCCCCATGGTGGCCCCGCAGTCTCCCCGTTTGGGACCAACACCATCAGCACTGGCCCCCCTGCTATGTAGAAGAATCCTCGGGTAGCGCTAACTCCCTATGCAATTTAATTAATTAATTAAGTTGTTATTGTGAGCAAATTAAAACCAATGTTGGGCCTTGCTGGAGGAGTTTTATTCAAAGACGAAGTGTCAAGGGGTCCCCATATACCCAACTATGTAAGGAACGCAAACAAGGAACATAATGTCGGTTTATCGGCGCCTAAGGTGGCATGAGTGGAACAAAACACCGAGCAAAAGGCCAAGCCTTCCACCCATGCCTAGTATATAGGTGTGTTATTATATATATAACATACTGTGATATACCAACAACAGGTTCCACCTGGAACGGTCTTCATCTTCACCTGCAACTAATAACGCTATAAGAGGGGCTGAGCAAGCGGGTAACATAGCCAAACAATGGTTTTTGCTAGGAAGGTGTCAAAGGTTAGAGGTTTCATGGCAACAAGGAGAGGGGCTGACAATAAAGATGGGTAGCGCGACATATAACGATAGCATCGAGACAACTAAGCAATGGCAATGATAGTAAAGGTATCCAAGGTTACGGTTATCTTGCCTGAGATCCCGCAAGGAAGAAGAACGGATCCGTGACGAAGACGAAGAAGAAGCCTTGAAGAACAACCACGGGTAGACGAATGAATCCTCACGAACGCAACGGAACAAGCACTAACCAGAAGAAGCAAGAAACAAGGTAAACACACCACACGAGACATGACAATATGCTCAAACAAGTACGATGCAAGACAGTTCTATATAGGATGCACTACAAGTCTATACAGGAAGCAAAACAAGGCAAGGTAGGAAGCATAGAAAAACAACACATACTATATATGATGCAATACATGGCAAGGTATGATGCAAGACAAAACTATAAAGGATGCAATACATGGCAAGGTAGGAAGCACAGAAAAACAACACAAGAACATGACAATATGCTCAAGCAAGTATGATGCAAGACAAGTCTATATATGATGCAATACATGGCAAGGCAGGAAGCACTCAAAAACAACACAAGTCAACAAGTTTAAATGAGGTCGGAAACTACATATAACAAACCCGGTAAGCCCTCATATGCATAGTTTGAAATTAGTCCAGATCTGAACAAACATTAAGTTAAAGTGGTTAAATAGCAGATTAACATGCTCCATGATGATCTACACGAAATTCTAGTCAAGTTTCATATAAAGTTTGTTTAATTCGGAGCTACGACCTAGAAGATATGAGCAAAACAAGACAAACAAGGCAACGGTGCAAGATGCACCCAAACAGCAAGCAAACTCACTCCAAACATGAAAACTATAAGATATTATGATTCTACATGCAAAATCACACAAGTTTCATATAAGGCACACCCAAAACGGAGCAACGGGCTAAAAGATACACATGAAACAAGGTATAACAACAAGCTGGAATTAACAGCCACATAACAACTTTGGAGGAAGCAATATATACTCTACAGCACTCAAACATGACAACAAGAAGCATGGACATGAAGTCGACATATCCTACAGCAAACAACTCCATTGGAGCATCTCCATAGGAGGCATGGATCAATAGCAACAAGCTACAACATTTTGATCATGACACTAAAAACCTGAGAATAATATTTTATAGCAACTTGGGAGCAAGAATTAAATATGCTACAGCAACCCAAATGACAAAGTGATGACATGGATGGATAGACAATAAAATATACAACAAGGAATGATCAATGGCCACCCCAAAACTAACATGGATTTGACTAGGGCATCAAGCAAACATAGCATCAGGATATGACAGATTCCAGACTTAGTGAAATTTCAGTAAGTGTTAAAACAGCAATAACAACATGGCATGTTTACAAGCATGTTTAGGTCAACACAAGGCATATCATGGAAAGTTAAAGGCACCACATCAAAGACCACATCATGGTGCTTCTACAACATGTAGACATGTGGGACAAGGACAAACACATCAATAGCAAAGAGCAATTGAAATCAGCATCTCATAACAAGTTTCAGCTCTTAACAGCCAAATGCACTTTTGCAACAGGGATAAATATGGCAATATGAACTCTAACATGCATGCTATAGCAACCAACATGTAGAGCATCTCATGATGAACATTTTGACATATCATATGCATCATTTGAATAAACATGCACCAAGTTATCATATCTCAAACATTGCAACAAAATAACAAGTACCAGCAGTATATATCAAGTAGCACTCTTGCAACAGAGATTAGAGCATCTAGATGAATTCAAACATGCATGGCACAATGGAACAAAGTGTAGAGCATATCACCACGATCATTTTGACATATCATACACTCAATTTGGACATACACACAAAAAGTTATCTCCATGCAAACATAGCAACAATAAATGCAATTTTGGGACTTAGCAAAAATTACACTTAGGGAAAAAAACACACAGCGGGCGTCGAATAGTATCTTGCACACATGGCAAGGGTTAGGTGGGGCTTACCACCGGCCAAGGCCCAGTTGGGGAGGCAAAGGCTGGCAGGCCCTGGCGCTGCTGGACCGGAGGAGGCGGCCTGGCTGGGCCTTTGCAGCAGCCCACGAGAGCCAGGGGAGGCGGCCCAGCTGGGGAAGGTGGATCGGGCGCGCCGAGTTCGCCCGTTCCCGAACGGAACGGCGGCCGGTAGCGATGCCGGAGCCCCGCATCAGCGGCGCTCGGACTCCGCGACCCGGAAGACAACGGGGATGGGCGGATCGGGTCCTTGGCCCCCGGGTCCGGCCGGAGATGGGTGAGGGTGGCGAGACTGGCCGGCGGCGGCGATGCAGCACTCCGGTGGCAGATCCGGTGGTCTCCAGCGAAGTGGAGATGGCGACGGCTAGAAGAGCTTGGGCGGCGGGGCGAGGCCTGGGAGCGTGCGGGGTCGGATCCGGCGAGCCCTGTCGCGGTGCTCGACGAGTGCGGCAGGGACTCCAGTGGCCAGAGCGCTCGGAGGCGGGGACGACGGCTCGCGGGCGCGCGGCAGCTCGGGCCCAGATCGGCCCGGGGGCGGGCCTCCGCACGGGCCTGGCGGGCCGCGGACGGAGCCAGCGAGGTGGGAGGCTGGGGACGTCCTAGGTGGCGCGGGGAGGACATGGAGAGGCCACGCGGCGGCCTGCGGTTGGCCAGGGCGGCTGATCAGGCGGGGGCTGGCCACTCCAGGCGCGCCATGTGGCGGCCGGCGGCTAGGGAGGCGCGGAAAACGAGGCAGAGGTGGGAGGAAGCTGCGGAAATTGAGGAGGGGGTTGGGAAAGGCAAAAAATGGCATGGAGAGGGGCTATATATAGCAAAATGCTAGGGTTTGGGGGGTTTGGAGGGGTTTCAGAGCCCTCCGATCGCGAGCCGACGGATCCGATCGCGAGGTCAGGTAGGATGGGCCTAGGGGAGGTTAGTGGGCTGTGTTAGAGGGGCTTCGGGCTGAGAGAAGAGAAGGGAAAGAGGCCTGCGGTGGTTTTCGGAGACCGAAAACGTCCGACGTTTAGACCAGCTACTAGTGCCGCTATATATATCCGTTGGGCTATCAATCGAGCTCCGAATGCGATGAAATTGGACAGGCGGCCTGTCTCCACTATAATAAGACCACACGCTAAGTTTCAACCCATTCCAAGAACGTTTTTCAGCCACTCATAAAATAAATATTCGGAGGCACCGCGGCCGCGTGTGAGTGTGTCTGGGCTCAGAACGGACAACGGAGAGGACGAGGGAACTCGGGCGGATGCAAGTTTTGAAAATATGCTGATGCAACACACATGATGACATGGCAAGATGCAACACGCAAGCATATGACATGGCACTGACAACGAATAATAGGCTGACACCTGGCGCACCGGTCTCGGGGTGTCACAGTTTGTCCTCAGACGTGGCTCTGACTGCCCGTTCACAAGTAAGGGGTAAAAAAAGAGCACCCCTACTTTTGTACACCGACACAAACCGATAGTTCATAGAGAATTATTAAGATATGAAATCATGCATATAAGAATTCAGAGAAGATTCAAATAATATTCATAGATAACTTGATCATATATCCACAATTCATTGGATCTCAACAAGCACACAGCAAAAGAAGATTACATTGCATAGATCTCCAAGAACATCAATAAGAACATGGTATTGAGAATCGAACAGAGGGAAGAAGCCATCTAGCTACTAGCTATGCACCCGTAGGTCTGTGGTAAACTACTCACCCTTCATTGGAAGGGCAATGGTGTTGATGTAGATGCCCTCCGTGGTTGAATCCCCCTCTAGTAGAGTACCGAAAAAGGCCTCCAGATGGGATCTCACGGATACAGAAGGTTACGACGGTGGAAAAGTGGTTTCGATGCCTCCTCTAAGGTTTATGGAATATATGTGAATATATAGGTGGAAGAAGTAGGTCGGCGGAGTCATGAGGGGCCCACAAGGGTGGGGGCGTGCCCTGTCCCCTTGTCGCTGCCTCGTGGCTCTTCTCACTTGGTTCTGCTAGTCCAAGAAAAATCATCGTAAAGTTTCATTCCGTTTGGACTCCGTTTGTTATTCCTTCTCTGCGAAATTCAAAAACAGGGGAAAACATAAACTGGCACTGGGCTCTAGGTTAATAAGTTAGTCCCAAAAATAATACTCCTGTTAGTACAAAGTTGAGTCATTTCGAATTCACTTATTTTGGGATGGAGGGAGTATAAAATAGCATAGTAATGTGTGTAAAACATCGAAAACAGATAATATAATAGAATGGAACAATCAAAAATTATAGATACGTTGGAGACATGTCAAACATCCCCAAGCTTAATTCCTGCTCGTCCTCGAGTACGTAAATGATGAAAATAGAATTTTTGATGTGGAATGCTACCTAACTTATTTATCAATCTAATTATTCTTTATTGTGGCATGAATGTTCAGCCATAAGCCTCAATATAAAAGTTAATCAATATCGAAACAGTAATACTTCAAGCATACTAAAAAGCAATCTACGAAGAATAAAAAATAACATGGCTGAAGAAAGTTGTCCCTACAAAATCATATAGTCTTTTATGCTCCCTCTTCTTAACACAAAGTATAAATCATGCCCATCCCAGTGTCATCCAAGCATTTGTTTCATACTTTTAACATGTTTGAACCTTCTCAACTCTTCACGCAATACATGAGCGTGAGCCATGGACATAGCACTATGGGACGAATAGAAGGTGATAGTAGACAAAAGGAGGGAAAAAGTCTCACGGCAACTAGGCAAGTCAATGGACTATGCAGATGTCCATCAATAGATATCAATGTGAATGAGCAGGGATTGCCATGTAACAGATGCACTAGAGCTATAAGTGTATGGATGCTCAAAAGAAAACAAAGTGGGTGTGCATCAGACTTTCTTGCTCATGAAGACCTAGGGCATTTGAGGAAGTCCATTGTTGGAATATACAAGCCAAGTTCAATAACGAAAAATTCCCACTAGTATATGAAAGTGACAACATAGCAGACTCTATATCATGAAGATCATGGTGCTATTCCGAAGCACAAGTGTGGAAGAAGATAGTAACATTGTCCCTTCTCTCTTTTTCTCTCATTTTTTCTTTGGGCTCGTTGGCTTTTTTTATGGGCTTCTTTGGCCTCTATTTTTTTATTTGTTCTTCTTTGGCCTTTCTTATTTATAATCTCACATGGGACAATGCTCTGATAATGTTAATCATCACACTTTTATTTACTTACAACTCGATACTAGAGCAAAATATGACTCCATATGAATGCCTCCGGCGGTGTACCGGGATGTGTAATGATCAAGAGTGACATGTATAAAAATATGAATGGTGGCTTTGCCACAAATACTATGGCAACTACATGATCATGCAAAGCAATATGACAATGATGGTGCATGTCATAATAAAAGGAACGGTGGAGTTACATGGCAATATATCTTAGAAAGGCTATGGAAATGCCATAATAGGTAGGTATGGTGGGTGTTTTGAGGAAGGGTGTAAGGTTTTTGGATGCACCGGCAAAAGTTGCGCGGCACTGGAGTGGCTAGGAAGGTGGAAGGGTGAGAGTGCATATAATCCATGGACTCAACATTAGTCATAAAGAACTCACAGACTTATTACAGCAAAGTACTACTACGCATGCACCTAGGGGGGAGGTTGGTAGGAGTTAACCATCGCGCGATGCTGACCTCCACGCAAAGATAAACAATCAAGATACAAAGCAGTTCAATTTGGTTACATAGTTAGGAGACCATATGTGCATGCTACGGGAATCACAAACCTTAACACAATTATTCCTTTAACCTCACAAACGAACACTAGCATGACTCTAATATTACCATCTTAACATCTCAAAACAATTGTAAGGAATCCAACTTTTCGTAGTATTCAATGCTCTATATATGAAAGTTTTTATTATATCTCCCTTGGATGACTATAATATTAGGACTAAATACATAACCCAAGCACATTACCATGCTGTTTTAAAGAATCTCAAAATAATATAAGTGAAGCAAGATAGTTCAACCATTTCTATAAAATAAAGCCACCGTAGTGCTCTAACAAGATATAAGTGAAGCAGTAGAGCAAAATTGCCCAGCTCAAAAGATATAAGTGAAGCACCTAGAGTATTCTAACAAATCACGATTCAAGCATGTCCATTTCAAAAGTTGTGTACAACAAGGATGATTGTGGCAAACTAAAAAGCAAAGACTCATATCATACAAGACGCTCCAAGCAAAACACATATCATGTGGTGAACCAAATATAGCCTCAAGTAAATTTACAGATAGACGAAGACGAAAGAGGGGATGCCTTCCCGAGGCATCCCCAAGCTTAGGCTCTTGGTTATCCTTGAATAATACCTTGGGGTGCTTTGGGCATCCCCAAGCTTAGGCTCTTGGGCATCCTTATCCATAGTCCATCAAATCCTTACCCAAAACTTGAGAACTTCACAACACAAAACTCAACAGATAACTCGTGAGATCCATTAGTGAAACAAAGAAAATAACCACTCAAGGTACTGTTGTGATCTCATTCTTATTTTATATTGGTTTAATATCTACTATATTCTAACTTTTCCATGGTTCATACCCCCCGATACTAGCCATAGATTCATCAAAATAAGCAAAAAACACATAGAAAATATAATCTGCCAAAAACAGTACAGTTTGTAGTAATTTGAAAACTTCACAAACCTCTGGAAATCTAGAAAATCTGAACAATTAGGAAGAATTGTACAATTTGTATATCAATTTTGTGTAAAAAAAATAGAAGGTTTTCACGTTCCAGTAAATTATTGAATTTTTTGCACTGGGCGCAAAAGTTTTTGTTTTTCAGCAAAATCAAATCAAAGATCATCGTAAGCCATCTCAAAGTTCTTACTTGGCTCAAACACTAATTAAAACACTAGAACGGAATTACTACAAAAGTAATAATGTGTATTTATTGAAAAAAACAAAAAGCAAAATAAACAAATAAATTGGGTTGCCTCCGAACAAGCGCTATTGTTTAACGCCCCTGTTGTGGGGAAAACCACGACCACCTATGGGACCATGAGGTCCCTTGCTGGTTCGGCAGGGGGACGTCGTGTTGCACAAAGAGCAGACAAGCGTGGGATATCACGACGGAGATCACGCATGGATTTTTATCCAGGTTTGGGCTGCCATTGTGGCGTAAGAACCTACTCTTGCTTTCGTGGATTGATCATGGTGGATCGTAGTACACTTGCCCGGTAAGGGTTGCCTCACGACAACAGCGACTACGCGCGTATGGGGGTCCTAGTTACCCAATATTCTAACCATGTCAATGGTTTCCATGGGCCTCCTTTTATGGATTAAGGGGTCACCACAGTGGCAAGGTAGTCATTATGCACTAAAATGATAGCAACAATGTTATCATGCCTAACTCTACGAGCTGACAATGTACATTAAATGCACTACTTAATTTCACATCACCGGTTGCCTGGCAAGGTTTGTCGGGCTATCTCGCCAGCTCCACGCCTGCTTGCTTGACACGTTGCAGGACTGGTGTCATCTGTGGTTTCTTCTTGTAGGGAGAGGCCGCCATGTGGCTAATGGCTGCCACTTAGACACTTTGTGGCTTGACACCGCACTGATCGACGACATGAGTCATGGAGGAGTAGCTGGTGAGGTTGTTTAGCCTCCGCGTGTCCCGGCAGGCCCTGCCGGGACGCCTCGATTGTCCTCTTCTGGGGGTGGCCTCACCCCTTGCCGGGCTCGCCTGCACGGCAAGGGAGGCCTTTCTCTTGGCGATATCTTGCTTCTCTGGCTTGGCCTTGGTCTCTATGATCTTCTTGCTGGTTCCTCGAACCTCTGGGTTCCTTGTACTCTAACTTGGGTTGGTGCCTCAATCTTGCTCCCGTGCCTATGCACAGTCACGGCAACAGACCCAGGGTTTGGTGCACCGACAGAAGCCCTCGGGCCTGCCTCGATCATGCTGCTAAGCATCGTCGGGGTAGGACCTAATAAGTGCTTATGTGGGGTTGCTGAAGAGGCTGGTTTTTTCGGTTTCCCCGTGCGGCACGTAGAGCGAGCAGCGGTGGGGCCGCTCTAGTAATGTCCCGTGAATGACTTTAACGCATGGGGTAGAAACTGCCAATTTACTCCTCCCACCACGCCCTTATCCTTAGCCACGTATGCTGCATGCATCGGGCGGGGTAGGTAAGGGAGGTGCCTGGCGTGAGAGAGCATCAAGGTTGTCTTAAATTGGCGAAGGAGGACGGTGGTCGCCCGTTTGATGGAGCAGCTCCCCTCCTTGGCCTGCCTATAAAAGCAGAGGTGGAGGAGGACAAAGTCAGTCATCCTCGCATTCTTTCTCCTCTGTCTTCTGCTTTTGCTGATCATGTCAAAGAAGAGAGCCTAGGGCCAGCCCCTGGGCTCTTGGTTGGGGTTAATGTTGCCACATGCTGGTGCTGGCACTCGGGGAGTGAGCCTGGTCCTTATTGTGGTGAATCTATTGGTTCCTTCGAAGCTTGACTGGGCGGCAGGGCAGCAAATCATTGGTAATCCTAGCACTGCCCCTCCCGGAACCCTTGGGACTGATGTCGACGAGAGGTGTGCCTTCCTGCCCGCCAAAGTGGGGAGCGACGCACCCCGGGTTCCTTGTCCTTCTCGGTCGCTCGCCGTCTCACCGGAGAAAGTGTCCGACCAGAGCCTCGACCTTCCCCCAGAACGGTTTTGATGAGGACGAATCCGGGGGAGAATGAGAAGACATGAAGTCGGTCGTCCAGTATGAGCACGACCGCATCAACACGTTCGTGTCGTATTGGCGACGCGCTGCCCATCTGCCTGGCTCTTCCGCCTTTTTCCCGACACCGTCATCACCGTTTTTTCTGGTTGTCGGGAAAGCGCATGTCCCCCTGGTGTCTCCATCTCCTTCGGGAGTCTTTCGGCTGGGCATCGGCATCTTCCTCTGCCAGCGCCTGTGCTAGAGTTACCCGCCTAGTCCTGGAGATGGTGACCAGGGGGTCATTGAGGTGCTCTGCACGTCTTCCGCCTTTGCAGCCTAACCATTCCCTATCTTGTCAGGGTGCGCTTGTCGGTCCCTAACAAGGATCGGGCTGGCATTGTGCTGGCGCGCCGACCATCCTCTTCTCTTCCCTTTGCGCTACCTAGGATAAGAGGGACAAGGAGAGGAGTTTACGGAGCAGTTATCTCTTTTCAATATTAAATCTGCAGGCACTTGCCAAATTTTAATTCAAATAATGTAATCCTTGAGTCCATGTTTGTGTTCTGTAATGGTTGTACTTGTATCAGCTAGTTAATGAAAAAGATGAAACTTTTTGAGGACCCATGCATGTGTATGTCCATGTAGAGGTGAAATGCCTCTTTAATGTAAATAAACGAGTTTTATCGGCAAGCTACCTTGCGGTCACCCTTTTTGTCCCGCTGGAGAATCATATCTGCCGGGGAACAGACAAAGGCGCCAGCCCCCTGCCACTTTCTTTTCACCAAGGGCTACTACAACCATCCTGAACAAAGCAACATTCGAGCCTGTGATGAGAGCACTCAAGCCTCAAGAGAGTAGCGAGGTTTTCTTATGCACAAGTTATAGCTTACAGAACACTAACGAACAAGAGGTAGAAGTTATCTGTTTGGCTTGCCGGGCAATCTTCTCAACTCCTTGTCAAAGCCAAGTTCACGGCAGGAACCTGCAGCTTCATGTAGATGAGAATGAATGTAGGATGCAATCCTATCTATATGCATATGCAAATGCTCATGAAATGCTTATGCGGTGATCTTGGAATGTTCATGCATGCATGCATGCGCTTCTTTATTTTTCTCTTGCACGAGGTCATCGCCTGGGCTTGTACAAGGGGTTACATGCAACTGATGCAACGCCTGTACAATGGGTGGCTGCCGGGCAGGGCCCGACAGCCGCGCCTTACGGGTAGAACTTACGGAGATGCTCAATATTCCATGAGTTTTGCCATTTAATGCCATCTCCGGTCTCCAGATGGTCTGCGCTAGGTCTCATCACTCATACTACCCGGTCCCACTTCGATGATAACTTATGATGGCGACGTAGGGCCAACTGATAGTGTGCCTCACGCGTAGCAGCCCGGAGATGGTTTTCCTCGAGTAGCATAGTGTCGGATTTAGGGCTCTGCAAAACCCAAGAGTTCAAACACAGGGCCGTGAACGAAGATCTCTCCCACTCAAGTCTACCTAGCGTCTCGCTCTTGTCTCGGTCGGGGGGATTCAAGCACACAACAGATAGAACACACAAGAGTTTATCCAGGTTCGGGCCACCTTGTGGTGTAAGACCCTACTTCCTGCTTTGGTGGATTAGCCTCGGGCGAGCTGGGATATGAGCTAGTACAATGGTTCCTGAGCTCAGGAGGTGAGCTCAGGAGGGTCAGGAGGCAAGTGATCTTGCCCCTTGTGCGGTGGTGGAGTGTATCAGTCGATCCCCTTCAAAGTGGGAATCCTAGCTACTTATATAGGCGGCCACGGTCTTCTGCCCCCGAAATGTTTATGCGGGAAGGGATCCCACAACGACTATTTTTGAGCGGGCACACAAGGATGTTCCTGCCCTGACAAAAGTAGTCTTCACCTGCAAGGGGATCAGGCAATGACGCGGTGGTGGGCTCGACGGTGACATTCTCCTTGTCGTCCTTGCGGTCTTCGGTCTCGTTGCACCAATGAGGAAACATTTGCCCCGCTCCTCGGGAACCCGAGGCTGCGTTGTCCCCTTTGCACCGAAATGGTAACTGTGCCGCTGCCGGATGCTGGCACCCGCTAGCGCGGTGCGTCATTGCTAACATCACTGCCTCCTCCTGAGGCACGCTGGGCCTTGGATTCTCCGCCCCGCCGGAGCACCTGGCTGAGGTTGCTCCCGAGGAGATCTTGACGTCGTTCTCCTCGCGAGGCTTAGCCCCCCTGCGAGGGTCTTGGAAAGCTGGTCGATCAGCTGGGCCGTACCAGGCCGTAGTAGGAGCGTGTCGCGGCCCGCAGACAGGCAAGTCTGGGTACCCTGGATCCCAGTACGCCGACAGTAGCCCCCGGGCCCAAGGCGCGCGCGGAGGTGGCTTCGGGGCGAAGCCTTAGTCGAGGACGAAGCGCCGCGGGCCCTAAAAGGTTGCGGGCCAGGCCGGCGTGCGACGGTTGGATGGGACGTGGCGGGTCCGCTCCCCACGCAGTCTCGGTGATCATGCGACTTGACAACTCATTGGCGCAGGCGATGGTGGCGTAATGGCTGCGACGCCAGTGGCTGGCGGTTGGGCTCCTCCACCCTATAAATGGGACTAGGGAGGGGGGAGCCCCCAAGCCGTTTCCAAACTAGCGCCATCTTCCCCTTAGTTGTTCTTCACTCTTCCTCTTGTCATGAGGTCTCCACGGCGCCGTCGAGGAAACCGTCCGCCGTGGAGAAGGGGAAGACCCCGAAGGATCCAGTCCCGCTGCCACCGAAGAGAGGCCGCGGTCGCCCCCGCAAGCATGCCGTTGCGCTCGTAGGGACCTCTCAGGGAGGCGGGCGTGACCTTCTAAGCCCTGTCGTGGCCGCCGGTGGACGGCACGGGGCGTACTCCCGTGGTGAAGGTAGTCGAGGCCGTGGATGGAGAGGAGGCGCGCAACGGTGCCTGTTGGCCGCACGTCCTCTACACCCGCAGCTCCATTCCTCCGACGTGTCGTCGGAGTTCATGGTGTGGGCGGAGAAGCCCGGTGGCCCGTGGCTCCGGCTTCCCCGCTCGTTTGGCGATGTGTTACCAGCCGGAGGCCTCAGCGGTATCTGGCTGCAAGCCGATGGTTGCTGCAGCGGTGCGTCCTGGGTGGAGGTCGATGTGGCTCCCTCGGGCGATGTATTCCTGGAGCGCGGCTGGCAGTCGTTTGCTCGCGCACGCCGGCTGGAGGGAAGGTGTGCGCTCCACTTCAGGTACGATGGTGTCTCCACGCTGTTCGTCAGGGTCTTCTCGGAGGAAGGGAGGCGCCTTGGGTGCTGTCCCGAGGTTGATGACGAGGAGGACGACAGGGGTGGCGTCCGGAGAAGTAGCTCTTCCTCCGAGGACGATCTCAGTCCTGGGGGGCGCCGTGGGCCCCCCCTCTATGGCAGCAGCAGCTCCTCCAGTAGTGGCGGCTGCAACGAACCACCACGCCGCCGAGCTCGGCACGGCGAGGGGAGGGGGTTGCCGCGCCGCTGTGGTTCGGTGATGTCACATCCCTAGTCAGTACTTGCATTAGGACTAGTTAGGGTGTGCTTCATGTTTACTTTCTATAGAAACTTGAAATGGGAATGACAGAAACCCCAGCACCCATGTTCTAACAACTAGGGTTTAATAAAATCTTTTCCAATGTACTCAAAATGCCCTTCAAAAATGTTCATCATCTTTGCCTTGGTCTTAAACCTCTGACAAAAATGGTGCACAATTTTCTAGGACATCCAAAGGTCTCTCGATTAATTCATATTGGAATTGCATTTGGGCATTTAAATGCTATAAAATATTTAAGGTGCCCAAATAATCATAAACTAAAATGTTCCATGTTGTTCATATTATATACAGTGGGCATGACTAGTTTTATGATTTATAAAAATGCTCTAGCATTTTTACTAATTCAACAAAGTTGAAAAAGAAACAAAACAGAAACAAAATAGAAAAGAGAGGAGAGAGAGGGACTTACTAGACCGGCCCACCTGGCGGACCACTTGGCCGGCCTAGCCCAACAGCTGCTCCACACAGTTGCTTCCTCTGGCCAGGCAGGTATAGAGGAGCACGCCGGCGAGCCTGCGGTCGCCACGCAGCTGCCCGCTGCCCTGCTTCACTCCAGTGCCTCCACGACGCCTGGTTCGCCTCCACGTCGTCGCCCGAACACCCTGGACGCCTCAATTCTCCCCCTGCCTCTCTCCTTCGCCCTCTCCTTGCCATGGTCGACGCAGCCGCCGCCGTTCTGCCGCCATAGCCGCAGCCACCGAGCCCCCCTCGTCTCGCCGATGTGTCCCCGAGCTCCGCCACCGTCTGCTACTCCTCCCCGACGAGCCACCCAACGCGCCGTCCCCGAGCACTTCTCCCCCGTTCGGCCACCGAGATCGCCGGCGACCTCACCGTCGCAGCAGCTCGTCCCCGACCTCGCCGTGAGCCCAGCTACCTCCCCATCCTCTCAGTTTCCCCCCTCGAGCCCTGTACCGACTGCATGAAGCTCACCTGCACGCGCTGCCGCAGAGCTTGTCGCCGACGATGCTCCGGCCACCCAACGGCCGCGCCATCCTTTCCATTAGCTTCACCGCACCTCCAGGAGCCTAGAGCACCTCACCACGAGCCTTGCTGTGCCCTCTAGCACTAGCCCGAGCTCACCCAAGCTCCGGCAGCTACTGGACTCGTCGCCGGCGTCGTTTCCGACGACCCCGAGACCAACCACCACCACCACTCGCTGCGACACTTCACCAGCAGCATGTAGAGGTGCTCCGCCATCGATTTGGTCGCCGGATCACGAATCCCCTGGGTCACTGACTTGTGGGCCCTGCCTGTTAGTTAAACCTAGGTTAGTGCCTAAACTAATCCTAATTAGTTAGTTAACTAACTATGACACTGACCAGTGGGTCCGACTGGTCAGGTTTGACCTGGGCCGCCCTGTTGACTTGCTGACATCACACAGACGTCATGCTGACGCAGTAAATGCCTTTCATGGGATTAATTGATTTAAAACAATTCAGGAAATTCCAGAATAATGCTTTAAACTTCAAAAAATCATATATAATCAACAATAGCTCAGATGGAAAAGATTTATATATGAAAATTGATCAAAAAAATCTAATCTTTCCAATGGCATTGCTTTCATGCATGTTTGAGCAAGTTAACCTTGCTGTTCACTTTAGAACATGATAATGCACTTTAATAAATAATAGTTTGGGTATAAATTTGAATCTTTGATTCAAATGGGCTCAAACCCTTCTGTTTATATGTGCATTAGCCCAAAACACATTCATCTTGCCATGTCATGAGCATGCATCATATTGTTGCATTTATTTGTATATTGATTGTATCGTCGATGTTCTCCGTGGTAGGTCGTGCTCCCGAGGATACTTCTGCGTATCCAACTGAAGAGCAGTACCCGACAACCACTCTGTCAGGCAAGCAACCCATTGATCATTCTGATACAAACCCACCTTCTCGCTCCTGCTCTCTTTTACTGCATTAAGGCATAAGCGTGTGAACTGCTACTTGCTGCGGTAGTTGAACCCTATTCCTTTGCATGACCTGTCATTGCCAAAGTAAATAGTTGAAACCCACTAGCTTGTGTAGGAGTTGATTGAGCCATGTGATCTGTGTTCCACCATGCTATTTGTTTATGTTGCCTGCTATGCTTAGAGTTGTGTCAGGTGTGGTTCATCTGGGTGATGAATCAAAGTGAAATGATCATGCTCGATAAAGAGAGGGAAGTGTGGAACATGTTTGGTAAAGGTATCGATGAAAGGCCATGTAGGAGTACATGGTGGGTTTTTTCATTGGAACCATCCATAGGACCCGAGATTTGTATGTGTGGTTCAAGTTGCAGCTACTACCACACACTGGGCCCTGAAATATGACCCCGCTCGACTTATTGACTGCCCTTGTTCTCTGTCCAGGAGTTGCAACTAGTGTCTGGTGTTTGTAGTTTACTGGTGGTCGTGCACAGCGCTGACCCTCGGGGTGGGTTGTGATGCGGCAGGTACGTCGCACGGTGTACCGGTCGCCCGTTTGGTGACTCGGAAACCCTGTACACATTGTTTTGGGCCGTGAGTGACACCCCAGCCGGATCTCCCCACGGATGGAACCCAAATAGGCGATAAACCTGGACGAGAGACTTGAGTGGTTGGTTAGGTCGTGGTCTACACCCACGTCGGCTTTCGCTTGAAGTCTGCCGAGCACATGACGTGTGCAGACGCTATGTGGTGGAATCATGTGTGAAGAAATACACAACTGCAGGGTTACCAATCTATTCGAATAGCCGTTGTTCGCGGTACGGACCACTTGGTTACTTATACAGTTCATAGACGAGTTGATGGATACTACTAACAGCCTCAAGACAAGTGTGAGTGCCGTGGATGGCCCTTCCGTAGGATGACGGAAGAGGATCCACGGTGGTGTATTGTTGTGGTGAGTAGAGGACTCGTGTACGTAGTTTTATCTTGCAGTCTGCTAAGAGTTGTAGTACAGGTTAGCCAAGAGTCAAAGCTAGCTTGCTGCTATGAACTCCACTACTCTTGTTGATAATGATGCATGTATGATAGGATTTGTTGTAAGTCTTGCTGAGTACCTTTGTACTCATGTTTGCTTATTAACTATTGCAGAGGAGAACCCTGCCCCTTTTGATGGGTTTTACATAGACGTTGACGTCGACGAGTAGCTTGCTACCCAGACGGAGATCGTAAGCTTGTGAAGGGCCTTGTAGATAGTCAGGCTACACCAAGCCAGTTTTATTTCCAAGTTGTCTGTACTCAGACATGTTAGCTTCCGCTTGTGCTTGTATGATTGTATGATTTGAGTGTTGGGTCATGTGACCCCTACCTATATGGATATGTTATGTATGGCTCTTCGGAGCCTCTTAAATAATGTACTTTGAGTCATAGAGTTCTGTTGTGATGCAATATTGTATTTGCACATATTGAGAATATTGTGTGTATGATTGAAATGCTTGGTATGTGTCGGATCCGACACCTAGTTGTTTAGCTTTGGTAGCCTATCTTACAGGGAAATGCCTCCTAGTGCTTCCACTGAGCCTTGGTAGCTTGCTACTGCTCGGAACACGTAGGCTGGCCGGCATGTGTCCTTCTTCGTTCACGTGTCTGTCCCTTAGGGGAAATTTCACGTGTTGTTCCTTTAAGTCCATGTAGCTTGCTACGACTTGGGTTCATACGTTGATGACCGACACGTTCGTTGCTGGGTCACGGATGCATGTCTCTGTAATTTAGTGCCACTTTTGGTTTATAACTAGCCATATTGGCCCGGGTTCTCTGTCATACGGATGCTAGCGACACTATCATATACGTGTGCCGAAATGCGCAAACGGTCCCGGGCCAGGTAAGGTGGCACCTGTGGGAATACCGTGCGTGAGCCCGCAAAGTGATATGATGTGTTTCAAGCTAGATCGGTGTGACTTAGGATCGGGGTCCTGACAGGTGAAGCCAGAGGAATTGGAGGACTCCGACTGAGCGGGAGCGGCTTCTGCTTCTCCTCCTTTCTTTTCCTTCATGTCCTTTCTGCGTCAAAATTTCAAATTGCCTTGAGGAGGCGTGTAATGGGCTGTGATATATGTAAGAAGCGAGAACTCGCTATCATGCTTTTGTTGCCTGGGTGAAATCACTTAGCCTTTATGCGTCGTGTCATCCTGAGGCGGAGTCCTCCTGACTCCGGCATCATGAGCCTCCGAGCAGGGGTGAGCCAGTGGCATCTGCTGAGAGCGCCGAGCGCGGGTTAGAGCACCAAAGCCTGAGCCGGCTCGGTAGGATAGATTGCGCGGACTGAGAAGCCCGGCGCCAGAGCCTGAGAAGGCTTGGCGAGGTGAGGTCACGGGGCCATGTCGGCAAGCGAGGGTCGGTGACCGACCGTGCCCCAGCCCTCACGCGCGAGGCGCGCGAAGGAGAGCGAGTGGCGCAGCTGAACTTTAGAACAGTCAAGAAAGATCCCAAACAAACCAGCAAGAAAGGCCTCCAACCAAATGTAGGAAGCGCGAGAAGGACACGAACTTCATAGCATGGGGTAGAGGAAGGGCTGATAGCCAAGGAAGTAGAAAAGGCTGACAGCCAAACACCAGGCAAAAAAGAAAAAAGGTCGTGTCCGACCCCTACACTACGTCTTCTTCCCAGCGCGGAGCTAAGGCTACCACTCGGGCATGGGTGGGAGCCCCGTCTGAGGGCCCATAGGCAACGCATAGGAGACTCCGCGGCGTGTACAACCTCAACTCATTATTACATGAGAGTGTCACGAGCGGAGACCTTCACGGGCACGGAGCCTTGATTATGGATAGAACCTCCTGAGGTGTTCGATGTTCCAGGAATTCTGGATAGGTATCCCATCCTTAGTCTCCAGGCGCACAACACTAGGCCTAGAGACACGGGCGATTCTGAACGGGCCCTCCCACATGGGCGAGAGCTTGTGTAGCCCCTCACGGGAGAGGACCCACCTCAGGACCAAGTCACCAACTTCAAGTGTTCTTGCGTGGATGCCGCGGCAGTGGTACCGCCGCAGCGCCTGCTGATAACGTGCCGCCTTGAGGGCGGCTCGGCGGTGGCCCTCCTCACCAAGCACGAGGTCCATCCGCCAGGCGCCATCTTGACATTCCTCATTGAAGGCCAGGACCCATGGGGAGTGATGCTTGACCTCGTGAGGGAGGACCGCCTCCGCCCCGTAGACGAGAAAGAAAGGAGTTTCCCCCATAGGTTTGGTAGCAGTGGTTCGGATTAACCACAGCACGGACTGGAGTTCGTCGATCCAGCCCATGCCGCAAGCCTCGAGCTTCTTCTTAAAGCTGCGCGTCTTGAGGCCACGCAAGACTTCCGCGTTGGCGCGTTTGGCCTAGCCGTTGCTCTTGGGGTGAGCTACCGAAGTGTAGCAGATCTGCGTTCCAAGGTTAGCACAATATGACCTGAAGAGATTACTTGCGAACTGCAAACCATTATCCGTGATGATATGGCTGGGGACCCCGAATCGCCTCACGAGGCCCAGGATGAACTTGACAGCCGACCCAGCTGGGATCGCACGAACAGGCTTTACCTCCGCCCACTTGGTGAATTTGTCGATGTCGACATACAGGAAGCTGTAGCCCCCACTGCCCGAGGGAATGGACCCAGGATGTCCAATCCCCAGACCCCGAAGGGCCATGAGAGCGGAATCGTCTGGAGGCCCTGCGCCGGCTTGTGGATCTGCTTGGCGTGAAACTGGCACGCCTCGCAAGCCTGCACGAGCTTCGTGGCGTCGTTGAGCGCTGTGGGCCAGTAGAAGCCGCTGCGGAAGGCCTTGCCCACGAGGGTGCAGGACGACAAGTGATGGCTGTAGTCTCCATCGTGGATATCAGCCAGCAGCTCGCGCCCTTGCTTCCTTGAGATGCATTTCAGCGAGACGTCGGTGGGGCGCCTCCTGTAGAGTTCACCGTCTTGGATGCAGTAAGCTGAGGCCTGTCGGACCACGCGCTCTGTGTCTTCTTCCTTGTCCGGCAGGGTATCGTGTTGCAGGTACATCTTGAGTTCTTGGGTCCAGCAACCCTCCTCGGCCTCCGCGGCGAGCAACAAGGAGGCTCCAGAGGGTGATCCTCAGGACGGGGGCGCCGTCCTGAGGCGTCGTAGGCAGCCCCCGTTAGGGGGATGCCTGCTCAGGGGAGGCCAGCTCAGGGGCTGGCGGTGCTGCTGACGGCTTGAGTAGCCGTTGTGGCACCTCAGATCAGAGCAACCAGTTTACCTTACATTGCCAGCCCAGAGACCTTGTCTTCTGGCAACACACAACATCTTGGTACAGAAAACAACCGCTTTATTGATCATAGTGGACCATAGTTTTACATTACAACAGGTAGTGAGGTCGAGCGGCACACACGGTGCGGCTCGACAATATGTACATTATTTAATGAACATAAAAGGCCTCAGACAGAAACTACGCAATAGCGCAACGACGTCATAGCGGAACTCCATCTCATAGGGACACCAATGTGGACACGGTCTAGACTTAGACGACACTCCTTTCCAGCGAAACTTTCCTGAAATCTGGCATGACATGCTAGGTTAGTACATTGAATGTACTTGCAAGCTTACAACAAACAAAATCATAATGACAAACAATATCATGATAATTACTCAATATTAAATATGGAGCAACAAACTTAGATATATATTATCTAACATGCTGGGAAAATGCCTTTGCATAAATAAAACCTCGGTCTGACTTACTCATGGTGATTATTTATAAACTACAAACTTATTCGTTGCAACAAGATATAATCGTGACCTTTCCGGCGATCGCCAACCTGTCCATACTTGGTCTCAAAACATCTCGGTGGCTCTTCCACCAACTTATTACAGTACAAAATTTTTTGAACTTAGCGAGCAAAATTTTATTATATGTTGACCCATGGTGTGACTTACTTTCGAAAGTGTCCGTGACTGTGGACTAAGCTATCGATAGATTAATTACACTCTGCAGAGGTAGTGCATTGTAGCCACACCACGGAACCCATGGCCTCTTTCTCCCATTCGGGTAGACCAACGGGTTCCGGCAAAACCCTTCCATTGCCATGACACTCCCCCGGCCACTTGGACTCATTTCCCAATGGAACAGTCCTGGATGGCCCTGTGCCTACCAAAGGCACACCGACCACCGTCGTGGCCAAAAGAAATTGTCCCAAACGGGGACTTGGTACCATAAAATTAACAACGGGAACACAAGGTTATGTCTGCTTACCGGGCCAGGGTACTGCATGGCCATAACCTTCCCTATCTGGAAGTATCGACAGGAGGCATGACAATGACCGAATAAAGACCTTCCCATAAAGGCAAATGTGGTTGCACTGGGAAACGACTCGATTCAGTGGCACCATGACCCGGTCAACAATTTATTCAAGTTGAGTTATTAACAGTTTCAACTTAAAGAAGAAATAAATAACCGGTGTCATACAATGCCATGAAATGCAATATACCAAAATGCATCACATAAATAAATACAATGCCATACAAAAGTATAACTGGGTCAACTTTACTTTTATGAACATCACAACTTCACTATTATTCTGGTTATGATTTACATTCAGTTAAAAACAGAATTTATCCTAGCAAAATTTTATCATAATTACTTATGTAAAAGAAAGTTACTTCACATATGCATAACCATAATCATTCTCAAGATCCAAACTTACTTTTAACTATCTTAATAACTTAAACCAAACTCCAACTTCCTATAAACTAAATGAAACAAATAAATACAGCAACCAACAGAAAGTATTTAACAAAACAATTTATATGCATAAATTAAATCATTTGTTCAAGTTGGAAAAATTACAAATATTGAAATGGAACTATGAAAATGTTGATGTTGCTTGCCTTAGTTCAAATGAGGCTCACAAGCCTCCTAGTGATCCTAAAGACAAGTTTCCTCTTCTGACAATAAATAAAAGTACAAAAAGAAAATATCAAGAATCATTCAAAAATTCACCAGAAAATCTACACAGCACCAAATATCTCATTTTTGGTGTGATGCAAGATCTCTTTACAAAGAACACAATGCAAAAAGAATCAATTCATTTGGACTTATGGTTAAAAAGTTCTTACAGTTTGAAGTTCTCTGGAATATATTTAAATTTAGAAATTTAAATAAACAGAATAGGGGGGGGAGAGGGGGAAGAGCAGGGCGGTCGCAGCTTCGCCGGAGCGCATGCCGGCAATGCTGCTCCTTGGCCAAAATGGAAAGGATAGATCGACGGAGGGGGTCGAGGCGCACCTGCCCATACCCGTAGGGTAGCTAGAGATTGTCGGACGGCGACGGAACTGAGCTCGCAGGCGAAGGCAGAACAGAGGGGTCGCCGGAGTTGAAGAAGACGGCGAGCAATGACATCTCGAGCAGCTCCAGCTAGGTGAAGTGGCTTTACCAGAGAGTGGTGGAGGCTCTAGTAGGGTCGCCTTGGCCTGAGAGGTTCTGGAACTAACTCGACGACCCGAGGGGGGTAGCCGGTGAGCTCGAGCTCGGGGACGACGGCATGTGGCAGGCCCGGCTGGGCCATGGGGCTCTACGCATTCTAGGTGTGAGTGGGGGTGGAGCTGGGTGCTTGGAGCGGCTGGGAGAGGGACTACATATAGGCGAGCCGAGAGTGGGGTGAAACAGGGCTCCGCCGGCGACACCTGGCCGCACCCGGTGATGAAATGGCGTCAGTGAGAGGGGGGAGAAGGCGACGAGGTCACGCGGTAGCAGTGGCCGGACGGGGACGAGCACAGGGGTGCAGGGGTGGCGACGAGAACAGTGTGCACCGCACTGTTTACTTGGTCGGACCACGCCCGTGCTCGCTGCGGCGAGCTCCGGTATCGGCGAGCGCCGGAGGGGGCTGTAGAGGTGAAGACGATGATGGTGGCGCGGTTTGGCACGCTTGGGCAGGCGCGGAAGTGAGCACGCGCTCTACAGAGCGCTCGGCGGCATCCAGAGCGCGCCGACAGACTGCCATGGCATGGTGTACACGCGTGGTCACCGCGTGAACTATGCCTACTGGATGACTTGGTGCCAAAATTCATGTCTGGCGTGTTGTTCGTGGTAGATAGGAGAGTTACCCGTGGTTGATTTGTTTCCAGACGCAGTAGAAAGAAAGTAACATGCCTGGTAAGTTTCTGGACAGAAACTTTGAGAGCTTACTGAGGTAAAATGGTTAATAGTTGGATGTTGTTCTTTGGAGGCTGGCCAAGAATTACAAAGGTGAAGATGCACAAGGAGTTTCAGAAGAAATGGAGCAAGTAAAATGCTAGTTGCTGTAGAAACTACCATTTCTGTCAAGAATAGAAAAGATTTTCTGTAGCAAAAATATTCCAAAAAGTAGTGCAATAATTTTGCTCAGGAAGGTGTCTTAGGGTCCAAAGAATATTTAGGAATTTCCTCAGAATTTTGTGAGTAGGAGTTGCTTTGGAGCACAAAGGATTTAGCTAGGGTTTTGGGAAGAAAAGTGAATATTTTTCAAATCAGAAAAATATTCCATGAAGTATATTAGAGTGGTCCAGAGGGAAAAGATGATTTGAGATGGATAGGAGGCACTTGGGTGAAAGTCAAGGGTACCCAAGTTTTTAAGTCCATATGAAATGATTCAAAAATCCCAAGATTTAAAATGTATTCAAATAAATCTCTGGCAAATAAAAGAGGGCAAAATCTGGCTGTCACAACCGCTCCTCGAAGACGCCTGGCCTCTGAGGCTCTCGTTTGGAGGCTCGTATGGCGATGTCGTCTATTTCTTTGTTGGTGCCTCTCGGTACGTGTTGCACCTCCAACCCTTGGAATCGCTTATCCGTCCTGCGCACCTCCTCCAGATATGCTCCCATGTGCTCGTCCTTGGGCTTGTATTTCTTGTTGGATAAGTCGACGAGGAGTTGTGAATCGCCCCTGATGGTGAGACGCTTGACCCCCAGCGCAGCGGCGACCTTGAGCCCGGCAATAAGGCCCTCATATTCGGCAATGTTATTGGAGACCTTCTCACCCTGCTGGAAGCAGAGCTGCACATCGTACTACAACTTATCTTGAGTGGGAGATACCAACACGGCGCCAGCCCCCGCGCCGAGGCGTGAGAAGGCGCCGCCGAAGTATACTACCCATCCGTCTGGGGCTCGACCACGGGTTCCTTGGAAGTCAACGACAAAACGCTCAAGAAGTTCTTCCCAGGAGGAGATGGACCCCACGGGGAGGTTCAAGAGCCAGGAGCGTGCGCCGTCCTTGAGAGCCATGGGGAACCAGTTCGCCATTACCTGCTCTGTGCCATTGGACACCTCGATGCTCCGCTTGTAGAGTTGGAGGAACTCCGCGGGGTCGGTGGTGCCATCGTAGTGCGAAGGCAGGTCCAGCTTGAACTGGCCGGGCCAGACGAGGCGCCGTAGCTCAGGAGCTAGGGCGTGACACCCAGCCATGCTCATGATCGCAGGCGCCCCCTGCGCCTGCGGTGCTGGTTCTCGAGGCGCCAGCGCCGCCACCTCCTGTGGCATGCGGTCTTGGCGCTGTGGTTCGGAGGGCCCACGAGCGCCTGCATGGGGATGCGGAATCACCTGGAAGCAATCCTCGTCATGCGCATGGGCTCTGCGGGGTTGGTCATGTCGAGGAACCTCGTGCCAGGCCTCCTAGCCGGCGCGGTGGAGTGGAGGCGGAGCCGGGACCCCGCGGCCTTCGTCCTTGGCCGGGGGCGACGGATGATGTGAGGAGCGCGTTGGTGCAGGCGCCTCCTTAGCGGTGTTGACACGCTCGGTGATGCGGTGGAGCCATTCGTCGTGGAGGTCACCCGCCGGGCGGTAGCGCAAGAGCTCCCGCGCTATCGGCAGTGCAGGCTGCTAGTAGACCGGCCCGCGGCCGGCCAGGGAGGACGACTCCGTGGTCGGTGAGGGTGAAAACATTTCCGTGCGTCCACCTCGCCACACGGACGGTGGCAATGACGAATCTTGCTGCTTGTAGATGGCTCGGTTGGTGGCGGCGCTAGCGACCGGCGATTTGGGGCGGAGCGGTGCACCTTTGCCCACGGGCGCCGTCTAAGTGACGTCCGCAGCGCGGTAGGCAGTGCGAGCTCGGCGTGTGTCCACCATGGCCGTGGAGCGGGGTCGACGACGAGAACACAACGAGGTCGTCGTAGAGGCGAGATTTCGACACGCCCCCTACCTGGCGCGCCAAATGTTTGATTTAGGGCTTCGCAAAACCCAAGAGTTTGAACACAGGGGCGTGAATGAAGATCTCTCCCACTCACGTCTACCTAGCGTCTCGCTCTCGTCTCGGTCGGGGGGATTCAAGCACACAACAGATACAACACACAAGAGTTTATCCAGGTTCGGGCCACCCTGTGGTGTAAGACCCTATTTTCTGCTTTGGTGGATTAGCCTCGGGTGAGCTGGGATATGAGCTAGTACAATGGTTCCTGAGCTCAGGAGGGTCAGGAGGCCAGTGTTCTTGCTCCTTGTGCGGTGGTGGAGTGTATCAGTCGATCACCTTCACAGAGGGAATCCTAGCTACTTATATAGGTGGCCACGGTCCTCTTCCCCCAAAATGTTTAGGCGGGAAGGGATCCCACAACGGCCATTTTTGAGCGGGAACACAAGGACGTTCCTGCCCTGACAAAAGTAGTCTTCGCCTACAAGGAGATCAGGCGATGACGTGGTGGTGGTCTCGACGGTGACATTCTCCTTGTCGTCCTTGCGGTCTTCGGTCTCGTTGCACCAATGATGAAACCTTTCCCCCGCTCCTCGGGAACCCCCGGCTGCGCTGTCCCCTTTGCACCGAAATGGTAACTGTGCCACTGGCTGACGCTGGCACCCGCTGGCGCGGTGCATCATTGCTGACATCACTGCCTCCTCCTGAGGCAGACTGGGCCTTGGATTCTCCGCCCCTCCGGAGCACCTAGCTGAGGCTACTCCCGAGGAGGTCTTGACGTCGTTATCCTCGCGAGGCTTAGTCCCCTCGCGAGGGTCTTCGACAGCTGGTCGATCAGCTGGGCCGTACCAGGCCGTAGTAGGAGCGCGTCGTGGCCCGCAGATACGCAAGTCTGGGTACCATGGTTCCCAGTACGCCGACAGATAGCATCGTCATGCCGGTCCTCAACTTGTGCTAATTCATCATAGGCAAGCACTCGAGGCGACCCGTAAATGAGTTCCGTGGGGATAACTGCTTCTGCCCCGTAGACCAAGGAGAAAGGAGTCTGCCCGATAGCTCGGTTCAGTGTCGTTCTGAGGGACCAGAGAACTACCGGTCGCTCCTCGATCCACCGCCTGACGTGCTTCTACAGCGTATCAAAGGTTATTGTCTTGAGTCCACATAGCACTTCATCATTCACCCTCTCAGATTGTCCATTGCTTCAGGGGTGTGCCACAGAGGCAAATGAGATCTTGTATCCGAGGGTATGGACATATTGCATGAAGGAGCGGCTCGTGAATTCGGTTCCGTTGTCGGTAATGATCCTTGCCAGAATTCGAAAACGACACACCAGATATTTGAAGAACTTGATAGCTGACTGAGTAGTCACCTTTCTCACGGCAGCTACTTCCGACCACTTTGTAACCTTGTCGATGGCAACGAACAAGAATTCAACGCCCCCAGCAGCTCAGGGAAAGGGCCAAGCTAGGGGACAAGCATGAAGAGAAGCGGTGCATGCACGACGCATGTACTGTACTACCATCTCTTTCACAACCACACCCACGTGGGTACATCTTGGAGCTCATTTCTATACGAAAAGGGAGCCTACATGGTAATTTAACACGTGCACTGGTTGTCCACTTGATGGTGGATCGTGTACCACGGGTGAACTAACAAATTGCGACTTGACGCATTATTTTAAAAAAGAGGAAAACCATGTGGGGCCTACCTTAGAGGCAAAGGTCTATACACTAGAGATGTTGTATGCTACTTTTGATCTATCCTATCAACTCGTAGAACGAGGAGAAGCTTGCTTAGTACTCCCTCTCCCCCGCCCACATGCGCGGTGGCTCGTAGAGTCGTAGGCTGAGGAGAAGCATGGTTACTACGCCTACGCCCGCTCCCTCGCCCACGCGCGCAGTGGCTCACAGGACGAGGAGAAGCTAGTTGTAATGGGGAGTATCATATACTTGTATCATGCATATGATACTACCTCCGTACTTAGGTTGCCTTAGGTTGGCTTACTAATTGCCATGCATGACACAAAGTATTACAACAGTTAATATGATACGGTATCATGATATGATACCATACCCTCTCATTCCTCATTTAATTATGTGTCACATCATCCAAAAATTCTAGCTGGCATGTATGATACCGCTTATGACACTTCCATTACGACCAGCCTCGCCTATGCCGGCTCCCTCACCAACGGGTGCCGTGGCTAGCAGGATGAGAATTTTTTTACTACTCCCTCTGTTAGACGTATATATACTCCTCCTCCCTTCCTTGGTTAGAGAGATTATCATATTGTTTGAAATATAGGTCTTTTAGTAGATTTCAGTATGAAATACTAGTACATACTCTAAACATTGATGTATATAGACATATTTTAGAGTGTAGATGCACTCATTTTTCTCCGTATGTAGTCCATATTGAAACAGACGCATTAGTATGCACTCTCTCTCGCCCCTCGTCCCTCGCCCTTGTGGTGGACATGCACCAATTCATTCGGTCTCCGATAGCTAGAACCATATACTTAAGTACCATCACTGCTCGATTTCCTGAAGAGGCGAAGAGCCAAGAGCAAGGTTAATATTTTCTAGATGTCAAGCGTAAGGTTTATAGGAGAATGAGTAGTAGTAGTACTAGTAGTACATACTTTATGAGGAAGAAGGCAACAAGAATGTATGTTTTGCGCGACAAACTCTTCTTACAGGACTTGCTAGACCTAGTAGACCTCATAGTTGTAATGGGAGTATTAGATGACACAGTTTAGAGTGGTTGGCAGAGGGGATAATATTCCGAGCTGCTTAGTATTAAACCCAATGAAGAAGTCCCATAGAAACGAATATCCATCCTCTACATGTGATCCTATGTAAAATGAGTAAATGAGACAAGAAGAGAAAGAGACAAAGTAAATAGATATCACCAGCCTTAGAGCCAGTCCTATTGTATCAGTGAATGATATTTATACGTCATGATTGACATGGCTATATTATTAACCATGCTGCGGAGGTAGCAACAATTTTTTTATTTGTGGAGGTAGCAGTGGATGGGTATTGAACGAGGAGTGAAATGATGGATGCATCATCCGTCAAACATAGAGAAACGTGGGTGTCATGATTTGACGACCCATTAGTCATTATTACTGCCTATACTCTTTGCCCATGTAATAACCGCATGGTTGAGTAGTTGGCTATTTTTAATAACCATGCTCGAAGAGAAGAGGTGCACGCACCCACACATGTAGTACTAGTAGATCTCTTTGCCTCTTCCCCAACGACACACATGACACGATGGAGCTTATTTATGTATGATGAAGCCACATGATAATTTGACGCGTCTAGAGTTACTCACTTAATGGAGGGTCGAGAACCATGCATGAGCGGTGCCTCGTTATTTCAGATACAATTTTTTTCAGTGGCATGTACGCAATATAAATTGGTCCATATGGAGAGAAAAAGAAACCACTCCACTATATACATAGCCAGGAGTCTACACGGTTGCTTGCTGGGGTTGTTATCTTCACACTCTCTTGCACAAAACGACTATGGACACATCTCTAACATCCGGGTAGATCATGTCTGCCGGGGGAAGGGGTGGATGCTTTGTGTATATGCCATCTCCATCGCCGATGCCGAAAACCCACTGTCGGCGCTGAAAGTGCAACTATCCCTGAGTGGTTTTGGTAATTCCTATCAACATATAGCTCATTGAACTAATGCTCTTTCAAGATCATTTCAGAAAGTTCAATGAATGGCATGGCATGGACTAGGAATGTGGACCCCTCAAAATGCTAAGGACACATATTGGCTCATGCTCAAGACTCTACATTTTCATTTTAGTGATCCGAGATCACATTGAATCCATAGGAAAGGCCAATACTATTAAATGGGGATGAGGTGTTGCTTAATGGCTTTCTTGCTCAAAATGCTTAGTGAGATGCTCCACAAGCCCTCAGTCACTTTCTCATATCCACATATGTACCCAAAAAAAAGTCAAACTCGGCCCCACCGATTTGATATATCCGGCACCACCGAGTTCAGTTCGCAGAGCCATAGCTAGAAATCCTAATCTGTTCGGTCTCACCGATAGGGATCTTGGTCTCACCAAGATGGGATTGCAAACACTCTGTTTCCCTTCGTAACGTTTCAGTCTAACGAAGTGAATGATCGGTCCTGCCGAGTTCGCAATGCAAACACTCTGTTTCCCTTTCGTAACATTTCGGTTTCATCAAAATGAGCGAATCGGTCACACCGAGTTTGCGTGACCAACTCTCTGTTTGCCTATTATAGCAATCGATCTCACTGAGTTGATGTGATCGGTCTCACTGAGATTATGTTATGCCCAACCCTAATGCAATTGGTCCCACCGAGTTGATCATATCGGTCCCGCCGAAAAGCCTAACGTTCACATTTTGAACTATATCGGTCCGACCGAGTTTCATGATTCGGTCCCACCGAGTTTGGTGAATTGTGTGTAACGGTTAGATTTTGTGTGGAGGCTATATATACCACTCCACCCACACTTCGTTCATGAAGAGAGCCATCAGAACATGCCTACACTTCCAGCATACATTTTCTAAGAGAGATCCACCTACTCATGTGTTGAGACCAAGATATTCCAATCCAACCACAAGAATCTTGATCTCTAGCCTTCCCCGAGTTGCTTTCCACTCAAATCCCCTTTCTACCAAATCCAAATCTGTGAGAGAGAGTTGAGTGTTGGGGAGACTATCATTTGAAGCACAAGAGCAAGGAGTTCATCCTCAACACACCATCTATTACCTTTTGTAGAGTGGTGTCTCCTAGATTGGTTAGGTGTCACTTGGGAGCCTTCGACAAGATTGTGGAGTTGAACCAAGGAGTTTGTAAGGGCAAGGAGATCACCTACTTCATAAAGATATACCCTAGTGAGGTAAGTCCTTCGTGGGTGATGGACATGGTGGGATAGACAAGGTTGCTTCTTCGTGGACCCTTCGTGGGTGGAGCCCTCCATGGACTCACGCAGTTGTTACCCTTCATGGGTTGAAACCTCCATCAACGTGGATGTACGATAGCAGCAGCTATTGGAACCATGCCAAAAACATCCATTTCTACACTTGCGTTTGCACTCTTTAAAATCCTCCATTTACCTTCATATGCAATGATTTACATTCCGCTGCTACAAATCTAGAATTGCATGTGTAGGAAGATTGCTTGACTTGTACTAAATTGCTAAATACTGTCAAAACATAAAATTGGGAAAATGCTAAGTTTTTATTTGGTCAAGTAGTCTAATGACCCACCCTCTAGATATACTTTGGATCCTACAAGTGGTATCAGATCTTTGGTCTCCATTTTCCTTGATTCCCATAGCTTTGGTGATCATAGCCTTGGTTTCACAACCTAGGAGAGTATGGCGTCTAGGGAGGGACATTACCACCGTAGAGGTCCTTACTTTGAAGGTACAAATTTTGCTAGTTGGAAGCATAAGATGAAAATGCATATTCTTGGACATAACCCTGCCGTCTGGGCTACTGTGTGTATTGGTTTGCAAGGTGAATTCTTTGATGGGAAGAAACCAAACCGTGAAGCCTCCGCCGAAGAATTGAAGATGTTACAATACAATGGTCAAGCTTGCGATATCCTCTTCAATAGATTGTGCCCCGAAGAATTCAACAAAATCAGTCGTCTTGGGAATGCGAAGGAAATTTGGGATACTTTGATTGATATGCACGAAGGTACCGACTCCGTTAAGGAATCCGAGTTGGATGTGCTTCAAAGTCAACTTGACAAGTTCAAGATGAAGGATGGTGAATGTGTTGCTAAAATGTACTCTAGGCTTGCTCTCATCACAAATGAGATTGTCGGCTTTGGAAGCAAACAAATGACCGATAGATTCATCGTCAAGAAGATCCTAAGAGCCTTGAATGGAAAATATGATATTGTGTGCACATTGATCCAAATGATGCCCAACTACAAAGATCTCAAGCCAACGGAAGTCACTGGAAAAATGGTTGCTCATGAGATGTCACTGAAAGATAAAGAAGAGCTTCAGAACAAATCTAGTGGTGCTTACAAAGCCTCATGTGATACTCCTACATCATCAAGTGAGAAACAAGTCTTCAATGAAGAATTGAGCTTAATGGTGAAGAACTTCAACAAGATCTACAAGCATAGAAGCAAAGAAAGAAGTTACAAGTCAAGGTCCTACAATGAAAAAAGATCTTCTAGTCATGAACACAATTTCTACTACTGTGGAAGAACCGGACACTACTCCAATGATAGAGAAGGAGTAGAGATGATCGTTATGAATGAAGACCCTCTCGAAGAAGCAAGGATTCGGAAAGGAAAGTGAAATCATCAAGGAGGTATACAAGATGAAGACATCATGCTCATGTGGTGAATGGGTATCCGATTCTGACTCTGATAACTACTCCGAGAGAAGCTATCACTCCATCTCAGAAGATACTCAAGATGAAGGTGTTTCTAGAATTGCTCTTGTGTCATCCTACTCCTACGACATATTTGACTCACCAAATGAAGGAATTGGAAGAAGCTTCATGGCTAAAGGACCTAAGGTATCACACCGATAGTATCTTGATTTTAATAGTGATGAAGATCACTTGCTAGGAGATGATGATTTACTTGTTGGTAGCAATATTGATGAAAACTATGAAGAAATTGCTATTAATCATGCTAATCAAGATAAAATGAATGAAAATGATAAGGAGAAGATTGAGCGTCTAACTAAAAAATTAAACACTCTCAAGTTAGCTCACCAAACTACCTTAGAGGATCATAGATAACATTTGAGTACTCATGAGAAGCTACGCTTTGAAAAGCACAATCTAGAACAAGAGCGTGAGTTCTTAAAAGCAATCAATGATAATCTTCGTAAGAAAAGTCCTTCTTACATTGCCAAGCGTTTACTCTTGTCTACTTACATGCCACAAGTAAAATATAGCAACAAGAACAAGAAAGATTCTTCCTCTAGTAGTAACAATAATCATGATAAAACAAATGTTGTTGCTTCTAGTAGTTCTCTTGATTCCACTAATGATTCTCTTAGCCAAGTTACACTTGAGCAAGAAAATAGCTTATTGAAGGGAATTATAGAGAAAGGTGTTTACAAGAGTCCTACCGGAAGTAAGCAATTTGAGGAAATTGTACGCAAGCAAGGAAGGCATCGGAAGAATCAAGGTGTTGGTTTTGAACAAAAGTTCAATGCCAATGGAGTTGAGTGGGAAGAAGATCAATACCCCAAGACCAAGTGTGTTCCTCAACAAGTGAAGTATGATCCTACTTCCTTCAAGGGGACACAAGCCCAAGACAATCTTCCACCACAAGACCTCAAGATAAGGGCAAGGACAAGCTTAAAGAAGATAAGAAGCTCCTAAGTCCTTGATCAAGTGGGTTCCTAAGACTACATCAAGCTCTGCTTCATCAAGTACGACTACAACTCCAAGGATACCCATCAAGTTGATGTGGATCCCGACGAAGAAGAACTAGAGAGTTCTTGAGGGTGACTCCACCAATATACTTCACTCTTATTCATATTATCGAGGACAAGTGCAAACAACTTCCACATCTTGCACTAGTTCAAGGAGTCACAAACTCTCTAGTTCGTAAGACAAGGGACAAGGTAACCAAATTCCTTGATGGACATCATCTTGTGTGCAATTCACTCTATGTCCATGCATATCTTTCTTTGTTCCTTGTGCGACTAACCCGTGTAGGTATTGAAAGTACAACTCACTCCAATGGATTGCTCCAAATTGATCTACATCAACTTTGAGCATCTACATCTTCAACACCTACATGAAGTCATCGTCGACAAAAACCAAGGTTAGTTCATCCCTATTAAGGGGAGATAGGACATCTTGGGGGAGCTTTACTCTAAAGATTGAGCTAAAGCAACTCTAATGGTGTGAACACAACAATGCTTTATGTAAAAGTGGCAACCCCACTTGTGCTTAAACGATGAGTATGACCTATGATCAAATGTTCTCATTTGACTCCAAAGTCAATATACTCATATATAGATGACCTAGTCATCGCCAATTGCTTGATAGATGCTAGAATGTCTGTGCATGCTTTGCCACATATTTCATTTGCCATTTTATTGTGTGAGCATGTTGGTTGCATACTTTACTCATTCGAGGACATCAATTTGTTGCTTTGATTGTTTGGCTCTTTTTCTTTTGCCAAATGAATGGACAAGGATGCCTAAGTACCTCCTCTAGCTATCTATGATTTTCTCGTCTCAAACTCTATTCATGCTACATCACAAAGTTTGATCAAGTCAGATTCGAACATTCTGCGTGAGGAGCACTCAAAGTCCACGATTCGTCATAGACTTAAACTTCCAAAACCTCTCTGTGCACTTCGGTCTGACCGATTCATCCTTTTCGGACTGACCGAGTTCGCTAAGTTGCTCTAGGTATTAAATCGCGGTGCAACCGATTAGAGCAATTCGGTCTGACCGAGTTGAAGTAACTGCCAGCAGTTTTGCATCTCAGTGCCACCGAGTCGTTCCACTTGGTCACACCAATAAGTCTGGTGATATATACCCACGGGCCGAAACTTGCAAAGTTTTCCGAAATCTTTCGCCCACACCCAACCAGCCCTGGTCTCTGCCGCCGTTAGTGGAATTCAAACCCGTCGTTGCCGCTGTATCGAGCTCGCTGCCAAGTTAGGGTATGAGCTCAACCTTTATGCAATCTTTACATCTGATTCTAAGCACAAAGTCAATGACATGGTTCTTCCCACGTATGAGATCTTCCTGTCCAGCGAAAACTCCGTTTAGATTAGTTTTGATTCAAAGTTTTGGTGTTAGGTTTCCGCCAAACTCATCTCGGACCGACCGAGTTGTAGAAATCGGTCCCACCGATTTGGCTTAGGACATTTCACATGTAAGGTTCGGTCTGACTGAAACTTGCAAATCGGTGTGACCGATTTCAATTCTTAGTGACAACCTAGCAAACTCGGAGTCACCGAACTATGTCTCGGTCTGACCGATTTTACCAGTTTAGACTCCAAAGTTGCTTCGGTGTCACCGAGTTTAACAAATCGGTAGCTCCGAAATGCTTTCTATAGAAACCCAAAACTAAGAATTTGACTCATTTGTTTTACAAAAACTCTGCACTTTGTGATGCTCATCCACTCTATCTCATCTACATCTATTCATAGGGCCAGCTTTCAGTGTCAGCCATGTCAGATCAAAGTGATAGCCAGAACAGGTCAGAGGAGCAAGCACAGTTGAGTGAGGGCTCTAGTCCTCAAATAGCATCTACTATGAGAGTAGCAGGAGCACTACAAGTAACCTTCCAAAGGCTGCTACTAAGACAAGGAAGAACAAAACTTCTGACAATGAGGATGAGGATTTTGTGGCTGATGAGGCCACTTCAAAGAAGAAAGTGACCAAGAAGGAATATGGCATAGCTACTTTAACCAAGCTTGGTTTGAACAAGAAATATCCATCCAGGAGAGTGCCCATGTCAAAAGCCAGAACATTAACTCAAGAAACAATGGTGTTCTCTCTTGAAACCAGAGATGATGAGCCAGGAGGAACAAAGAAGAGAGCTAGAAAGACAACTGCTAGAGTGGTTGGCAAGCCATCTATGAGAAATGATGATGGAGATGAAGAAGATACTAAAGAGCATATTGCACCAGCTGCAAAGACTCGGAAGTTGATGGGGGATGCCATCAAAGCCAGCGCTACTCCATCTAAGCCCAAAGCTGCCCCCGAAGCTACTGCACCGAACAAGTCCACTAGAGACATTCCAGCAGCTGAGAAAAACAAGGCCCCAGTGCCAGATGTTCCTGAGGGAGAGGAAGATTCAGATCAAGAATCCTTAGATGATGATGAGTCTATGATGCTCAGAAGACCTGAAACTGAGAAAGGATGCATGTCTGAGAAGATGGAGACAGACTGATCCATATGCCAGAAGGAGGAAGACTGTTGTGGATTACAGGTTTCACACCAAGGAACAACATGATTTCTATGAGACAATCCTATTGGACAAGAAAGCCATTATCTGTGACATGAAATGGGTTGACTGGAAGTACATCGATAAACATGCTGACTTCTTTCCAGGTGTTCATGAGAGCTTCAGTCAAAATGAAGTTGATAAATTTGTGGGAAAGAAACTGACTCGATGGAACGATGAGATGATCATGCAATTCTACTCAACTGCTCCTTTTTATCCAGATGGTAGGATTGTATGGATGACCAAGGGTACGAGGTACCAATCAACTATGGCTGAACGGGCAAGTTTGATCAATGCCCCCAAGGAGAATGAGAATGACAGTGATTTATATGCCAAGTCCAGACTGGATCCAAACTCTATGGCAAATATGTACAAGCCAATTCCTGACAATGAAGTGAAAAACTCAGAAGGTTGGCTCCATATATCATTTTTTGTTTGGACTGACCACAATCAACACCATACCGAGGCACACTTTGATACCCAAGTTAGGAGATCGTAAAATGATCCGAGGTCACTCCATTAACTTGCTCCACATGTTTGACATTCCCGAGAAGTTCAAGGTCATGAGTCTGATTGTGGAGACAATCAAGAGGACAACGGCTGACCAGAAAAGGTCGTGTGGATATGCCCCTCACATTCAGATGCTAGTCAACTCTAGGGTGGAGAAAGGGACATATGTTCTTGACAAGAGGCATCTTCATCTTAGGCCAGGTTTCAATGACAATAAAGTTGTCATGGATGCATCACATCCTACTTCAGTTGAGGGCTAAAAGAAGATTCCTCAAGCAAAGGCAGCCAAGCAAGCAAGTGCTTCTGGAGCTCCTAAGACCAAGTAATATCAACTCAATCATCTGCTCGAGGCCACTCTGAGGATTGAGAAGAGTTTGGCCAACTTGACTCAGATTCAAGCTAGCCCGGAGAGGATCATTGAGGCAAAATTCTATGATCTAGATGTAAAGGTCACGGAGATCCAAGCTACTGTTGAGAAGCTCTAGGAAGAGGCTGAGGATAGAGACACGACAAATGCCTTTCAGAGAGTGCCAAGAGGGCAGAGATCTGTTGCAGTGCCTGTAGCTGACACTAGATCTACTACTTCAGCACCTGCAACCACAACATCAGTGCCACCTCCAGTTAGCACTCCACCAGCTCCATCAACGTCCCTAGATGCATTCGTACATGGAGTCCTCTCAACGCCTCCTCCCGAAGATCTAGCCTAGAGAGACGCACATCACTATGCATTTTCAAGTTTTTGGTAACTTGTAGCCAAAGGGGGAGAAAGTGTATAGATCATACGCTTCGAGTGTGAGAGAGAGAGCATTGCTTCTTTTTGCTTTCTTTGGTTTTTGCTTGCTACTTCATTTGTTTGTTGGGTGCTACAATTTGGTCATATGAGGGAGATACTTGTATGTTCATGTGTTTGATCGTATCATACCTTAATGCTTGCTTAAATGATGCTATTATCTATCTCTCATATATGATCATTCACTTTGCTTGGTGATGAGTGCATATTTTACTTTCTATCATTTTGAGCGCTCCACCAAGATGTATGTGACATGGAAGAGTAACACATGATCCTAATCGATTGTGCATTTGCATTCAAAAGCAAATTTTAAATAATGCACAAATTTAGGGGGAGCTCTTGCTTATCACATACTTCACAAAGCGATGATGTATTTCAATATTATTATCATTTGACAAAGCTTTGATCTATATATTGTCATCAATTACCAAAAAGGGGGAGATTGAAAGTGCAACTATCCCTAGGTGGTTTTGGTAATTCCTAACAACATATAGCTCATTGAACTAATGCTCTTTTAAGATGATCATTTCAGAAAGTTCAACGATTGGCATGGCATGGACTAGGAATGTGGACCCCTCAAAATTCTAAGGACACATATTGGCTCAATCTCCAGACTCTACATTTTCATTTTAGTGATCCAAGATCACAATGAGTCCATGGGGAAAGCCAATACTAATAAAAGGGGGTGAGGTGTTGCTTAATGGCTTGCTTGCTCAAAATGCTCAGTGATATGCTCTAGTAGCCATCAACCACTTTCCCATATCCGCATATGTCCCAAACCAAAAGTCAAACTCGGCCCCATCGATTTGATATATCTAGTGCTATCGAGTTTAGTTGACTTAGCAGTATAGCCAGAAACCCTAATCAGTTCGGTCTCAGCGATAGGGATCTCGGTCTCACCGAGATGGGATTGCAAATTCTATGTTTCCCTTCGTAATGTTTCGCTCTAACAGAAGTGAGCGATAGGTCCCACCGAGTTCGCAATGCAAACTCTCTGTTTCCCTTTCGTAACATTTTGGTCTCACCTAAATGAGAGAATCGGTCCCACCATGTTTGCCTGACCAACTGTCTATTTTCCTATTACAGCAATCAGTCTCATCGAGTTGATGTGCTCGGTCTCACCGAGATTACATTATGCCCTAACCCTAATGCAATCGGTCCCACCGAAAAGCCTAACGTTCACATTTTGAACTAAATCTGTCCGACCGAGTTTCATGATTCGGTCCCACCGAACTTGGTGAATTGTGTGTAACGGTTATATTTTGTGTGGAGGCTATATATACCCCTCCACCCACTCTTCATTTGTGAAGAGAGCCATCAAAACGTGCCTACACTTCCAGCATACATTTTCTGAGAGAGAACCACCTACTCATGTGTTGAGACCAAGATATTCCAATCCAACCACAAGAATCTTGATCTCTAGCTTTCCCCAAGTTGCTTTCCACTCAAATCATCTTTCTAACAAATCTAAATCTGTGAGAGAGAGTTGAGTGTTGGGGAGACTATCATTTGAAGCACAAGAGCAAGGAGTTCATCATCAACACACCATCTATTACCTTTTGGAGAGTGGTGTCTCCTAGATTGGTTAGGTGTCACTTGGGAGCCTCCAACAAGATTTTGGAGTTGAACCAAGGAGTTTGTAAGGGCAAGGAGATTGCCTACTTCGTGAAGATCTACCCTCGTGAGGCAAGTCCATCGTGGGCGATGGCCGTGGTGGGATAGACAAGGTTGCTTCTTTGTGGACCCTTCGTGGGTGGAGCCCTCCATGGACTCGCGCAGCCGTTACCCTACGTGCTAGTTGAAGTCTCAATGAACGTGGATGTACGATAGCACCACCTATCGGAACCACATGAAAAACATCCGTATTTACACTTGCGTTTGCACTCTCTAAACTCCTTCCTTTACCTTCATATGCAATGATTTACATTATGTTGCTACAACTCTATAATTGCATGTGTAGGAACATTGCTTGACTTGTAGTAAATTGGTAAAAACTGTCGAAACATAAAATTGGGAAAAGGCTAAGTTTTTACTTGGTCAAGTAGTCTAATCACCCCCCCCCCCTCTAGACATACTTTCGATCTTACAAGCGCGTCACGATCAGGGGTGCTCGCCGTTCTCTCTAACAAAGCCGGTGCGGTTACCTTCATCCCTTGCTCACTGCCACGACGTGGGCCGTTGCCACCTCCCGCTGCCCTCCTCTAGAAGCATCCCGACATCCCTCAGGTCCAACTTCCTTTACCGCCGGCTTGCACCACTGCCCCAGCTGCCCACATCGCACCATGTGGATATTTCCCTACTTGTTTGCCCAACACATACCTCTATTGGCTTCTACTCTATTTGTGACGAGTTTATAACTCAGCAACTAGTCCCACTAGTCTAATTCTAATCACAGTTCTTCAACTTCTTTGCCACAAAGATGCGCTGCTCAATTTTAGTGAAACTGCACAAACTGATCTCATTGTCAAAGGGTTGCAAACTTCATTTCTTTGGAAGGTTCAACTTCGCTAGCAAATTAAAGCCTGGTTAGGGTTTTGGGTTCAAGGCCTAGGGACTGTATGGATCGTTTGGTCTCTAGTTGTCTCTGTTCAAAAATAAGTGTCAACTTTAATACAACTTTTTACTGAAGTTGGCATAAAGTCGAGACACATATTTTGGAACGAAGGGGGTACATGTTGGCTATGATCTGTGAATCATTGAGATCCAATATCATGCATGCTAGCCTCCTTTGTATTTGATGGAATGTTGCGACGCAAGATACATGAAATAGTAGCTGGAATCTTCATAGCATTGTACAAATATATCTCACTGAGAAATTATATTACGTATTATGTATTGAAGAGTTAGGTGTCGCACGATGTCCAGAAAATATAGTGATAGTGTGAGGTGGGCCATGTAATCACTGAGCTGCCATGTTTTTTCTACTTTCACACTCCTCCTCTGCAAGAGTGGAGATATTTGTAAGAGCATCTCTAGTGGCTAGTGCATCCCATAGTCTAAGGCCCACCTTGGATACTCTAACTTAGCTAGAGGTTTTAAATATAGACCATCAGAGGACAAAAAACGTCCCAGCGGCTAGTGTATGACGTGGTCTAAATTTTGGACATCCATCAAACTAGCTACACATCGTCCACATTTGGACTACAGAGCGATGACGTCCAAACCAGAGAAGCTCCTCGCAAGCTTGCTCCCGCACCAATTCGGAGCAGTTGGAGATGAGGAGGTCACCCGCGCCACTTCCCCCGGTGTTGAAAATATAGATGTTGGAAAACTAAGGTTGTCTAAAACGTATTGTTAATACACCATTGTGTATGTGAAGATATAGACAACCAAATTTAGACAAGTGACTAGAGACGCTCTACCTCCTTTCACCGAAACATGGGACATCCAACATCCGGTGCACGTGTCCTTCACCAAAGTAAAATGTATAGTGCAACTAAGACTCATCACGGTCATACCACGTCAGTAATAATGACCGATGAGCCGTCAAATCACATAGAACCGGTAGTAAATTGCACAGACGAAGGAGCCATCACTCTTCAACCCGCTTCTCCTTTCAACGCAAGTGCCAGTGAGAGGTCACGTCCGCTCTGCCTGGGCATGAATGCGGCACCGATTCTCTGGAGTGGCGCTGACCGTTTTGGGCCGGAAGCGCGCGCGGCCGGCCATAGTGGTTAGGAGCGGGCGTAGCTGCTGTCTCGACCGGACGCCCGAAAACGAGAGGATGCACCAACTCTCACGGCTAATCGTATGAGCAGCACTCCATAGGTCGATGTGCCTGTCTCTCTAACACACACACGCTGTTAAAAATAAACATACACGCACACACATGTTCATGCGTCGGTGGTTAATCGCTAATCAACTTGGTCCGAGAGATTGTTGATGCATCCCTGTAAACTGTGACGGAGGGAGAAAATAAATAAAGAGTTTCTTTTCGTGCAAAATTCAAAATGATTTTTAGGAAGAGAAAGAGATAACCACTCTAACTATATATATATACGATGCTGCCTCAGCGCTTGTTTTCTAGGGTTTCCTCTCTTCACACTCTCTCCACTATATATATATATATATATATACACACACACGCTGGAGCCTGAGTGCTTGGAGTTGCTCTCTTCGCACTATCACCCTCTCTAGATCTAAACAATACTGCGTTGGCCACTCTCCCCTCACATCTGGTAAAATAGCCAGCAGGATCCCGCCGTCGGAGAATAACGCTATCGCCGTCGACGAGCGAGGGAATCCACTAACGGCGCCGCTGTTTTCTTTCACCCAGAGGCTTCGTGGGAGGGCCTCTGAACCCTTGTTTCTCGCTGCCTACCATAGTGTGGGTAGATCATCCTCTGGCCGCTCACCGAGCCACACCCCGAGAACCTTAAGGTATAATTTACTTAATCCATAGGCATTGCTCTAGCTGGATGTGTATTTTTTTCCTTCTGCACTCGAAGTGTTGGATCAAATAGGAAAGTAGTGGGGAAAGTTGTATAGCATGAATCTAGGACATGTTTCAACGAGGAAAGGAAGGGGGAAATTAGTACATACTGGCTATCCAACACCTATGTTGGTTGAAAAGGGAAAACAATGACAAGCGTAGTACACACATATGTAAGGAACTGATCTTTCTGTGGGTGGGGGACAAGGCTGTAGAGTTTTAGCAGGACTAGATTTGCTGCTGTCTGATGTCGCTTGAGATGCGTCGGTATTTGCCCAAGGAATAAGGGAGGATGCAACACATCAACGATAAGATATTTCCCTCAGTGATGAGACCAAGGTTATCGAACCAGTAGGAGAACCAAGAAAAATTATGTAAACGGTACATGCACACAAAGAACAAATACTTGCAACCCGACGTGTTAAAGGGCTTGTCTATCCCTTCCAGGTAACGATGCCAAAAAGTGACGGAATGCAGCAAGGTAATTTTGGGTTTTTGATAATATAGATATGAAAATAAAATTTGCAAACAAAGGAAAAAGCACAATGGCAATATAGGTCTGAAAGTATATGATTGGAAAATAGACCTGGGGGTCATAGATTTCACTAGTGGCTTCTCTCGAGAAAACAACATGCGGTGGGTAGATAAATTACTATTGGGAAATTGATAGAAAAGCGAATAATTATGGCCATATCCAAGACAATGATCATGTATATAGACATCACGTCCAAGATTAGTAGACCGACTCCTGCCTGCATCTACTACTATTACTCCGCACATCGACCGCTAACCAGCATGCATCTAGTGTATTAAGTTCATGAAAAATAGAGTAATTCAATAAGAATGATGACATGATGTAGACATGATCTATTCATGTAGGAATAGACCCCATCTTTTTATCCATAATAGGAACGATACATGCGTTCCTTGCTGCCCCTTCTTTCACTGGGACAGGAAACTGCAAGATCGAACCCATTACAAAGCACCTTTTCCCATTGCAAGATAAATAGATGAAGTTGGCAAAACAAAACCCAAATATCAGAGAAGAAATACGAGGTTAAAATAAGCAAGAATGGATTTTAAATAAAGGAAAATCTGATCATAAACTCACAATTCATCCTATCCCAACAAAAACATCGCAAAAAGTCATTGCATCAAATAGATCTCCAAGAGACCATTGTATTGAGGTACAAAGAGATAACAAGCCATCTAGCTACTGCCTACGGACCCGTAGGTCTGTGCTAAACTACTCACGCATCATCGGAGAGGCACCAATTACGATTCTGAATCCCTCCGTGATTGGGTTCCCTTCCGGCAGAGTGCCGGAAAAGGACTCTAGATTGGATCTCATGGATCTGGAATTTGCGGCGGTTGGAACAAAATTGTGTCAACTTCTCGCCCTAGACTCTAGATTGGATCTCATGGAGCGAAGAGGTGGCGCGGGAGGCCCCCGAGGTGGTCACAACCACCTGGGCATGCCTGGGGGTGCTTCTCTAACCCATTGGATGTCTTCTGGTCCAAAATAATCTCCAAAAAGTTTTGCTACATTTGGGTTCCGTTTGATATTGATTTTATTCGATGTAATAAACTAACAAAAAACAACAACTCGCCCTAGGCACTATGCCAATAGGTTAGTCCCAAAAAATGATATAACGTTGCTATAAAATGATTGTAAAACATCGAAGAATGATAGTATAACAACATGGAACAATAAAAAATTATAGATACATTGGAGATTTATCATTCGTCTCTGTGGCATGGTTGCAGCCTCCCGTATGCCTTGCCACAATTTATAGGGGTGAGGGAGGGGTCGGCCAACCCTAGACCCTCCTCAAAGCGAAGGGGCGGCGGCCAAAGGTGTAGCTTCGCCCTCTAAGTCAACGAGGGCCCCCCTTTAGGCTTCCCCCTAAACCCTAGGCGCATGTCCCTTGGGGGAGTGGTACCCCACCTATTAGAGGCTGGTGCGCCGGCTTGCTTCTCGTGTGGCCCTTTAGGGCCGGTAGGTCCCTCCGGTGGACCACCCGAACAATTTGGTGCCCGCGGTACACTCTCGGTGGACCCCCAAACATTTCCAGAACGATGAATACAACTACCCATATATAGATCTTTAACTCCGGACTAATTTTTGACTTGAAACTGTAGGGCATGGACCCCACAGCAAATTTATTCCTCCCAAAAAAATAGTTACATATGTACAGAACTTACAAGGTCAAGAGACCCAAAAAGGAAAAAAGAGGAAAAAGTAACAAGCTAACCTCAAGGTGGCAAAAAGGAAATACATCTAAGCAATTCCTCTTTGAACTTAGGCTTAACTCTATGAACCAAAAGGGAAATGTCCAAAATAAAGTTAGACCTCCACGTATGAAAAGAAGGTCTAATATTTCTGAAAACTCTATCATTTCTAATATTCCAGATGTTCCAGCAGGCCAGAAAACTACTTCAGAGAAGAATGGCTTGCCAAAATCCCTTCTGGTGTGATAAGAAATGGCAATCATATCATCCCCTGCCATCCAATTGATTTGAAGGTTATTCCAGACCCTGCAACTAAAGTTACATGGAAAGAAGAGATGATCTCTATCCTCCTTGGTGCATGTGGGACAGAGTACACAAAGATTTGAATTAGATACATTCCACTGTCTTCTTTCCAGCATATCCTGTGTGTTCAGCCTATCCATGATCATCATCCAAGAAAAGAACTTGATTCTCATAGTGCAACAACTAGCCCAAAACCAAGATAAATTTGGGTTGAAAATAATATGCTTGTGTAAGAAGGAGTAGTATATCTTAGCAGAATAACCCTTGCCATCCTCTTTCGACACCCACGTATCATTCAGCCGTAGATTATCCTTGGAGTGCAGAAGGAGGTTTTGCAAAGTCTGTAGCTCTCCATAAGCTCTCTCAGAGAGAGGTAAATGAAACAGGGAGGTGAGCTCAGTCAAGTCAAAAATCTCAGCAGCAGAGATGATAGGATCAATGGCAAAAGAGATAAGCCTGGCAAACCTTTGTTCAAGAGGGATACTAGAGTCCCCCAAGGACAAAGAATCAGACCAAAACAACAAAGTGTCACCCTTATTAACATGCATAACACTCACCATCCTGAACTTATCCATTAACTTGCATATATCTCTCCACCAGAAGGAGCCACAAATGATTGTAGCATGAGGAACTCTGCCATGGTAGTACGTCTTCCAAATGAGTTAGACCCATGGCACATCAAATTTATTGTAAAATTTGCTGACATGTTTGAGAAGCAGAGCCTCATTCTGCAGCTTCAAATTCAAAATACCCGGTCCACCTTTGTTTTGGGGCCGGCAAACCAAACCCCAAGCTGCCAAGGACTGACCAGAATCTTTCCCATACCTTCTCCAAAGACATTGCCTCAGTATTCTCTCCAAATGTTTTAGTATACCAGGTGGCAAGTCCATACTACACAAGAAAAAAATTGGCACAGAAGAGAGGGCAGATATCAGATACTTCAGTCTTCCTCCATGAGCAAGGAAAGAAGAGCTGACAAAAAGTTTCCTCTCCATACTATCAACCAGAGGCATTAGGTCCAAGATCTTAGGTTTGGTAATTCCCACAGGGAGCTCAAGATAGGTAAAAGGAAGAGTGCCAACCACACAACCAAAAACTATAGCCAGACTAGCAATCTCCACTGGATCCACATTAATGGGCAGCATGGATGACTTATGATAGTTGACATGCAACCTAGTGTACTTTGAGAACGAAAGCAACATTTTCTTCAAGGATAGCAATTGAGATTCCTCAGCAGGCAGAATAATAAGGGTGTCATCAGCATATTGGATCATTGGCTAATCCTTATCATGGCAGGGTATAGGAAGCTGTAAGAGCCCTTTATGATGCATATCATTCACAACTGAATGCAGCAAATCTGTAGCAATGGCAAACAGGAGGGGTGAAAGAGGGTCACCCTGCCTAACCCCCTTCTTACAGGCAAATTGCTTCCCTGGTACTCCATTAAGGAGGACAGAAGATGTTCCAGAAGCCAAGAACTACTTAACCCAAGAAATCCATTTTTCACTAAAACCCTTGTGCCTCAAAATTTGAAAAATAGCCTCATGCTCAATGGAATCAAAAGCTTTCTCAAAATCTAGCTTGAGAATGACAATAGGCCTTTTGGACTGATGGCATTGGTGTAGGTACTCCAAGGTCCAAGAAACACAGTCCTTCATTGTTCTGGATTTGATGAAACCATATTGGTTTTTATGCAAACATCTCATAATATCAAACTGCAATCTATTTGCAGCCATCTTTGAAAGAAATTTGACCCCCTACCAGTGAGAAAGATAGGCCTAAAATCATTGACAGTTTCAGGAGATCTTTTCTTGGGAACCAGGGTGGTATAATAATAATTGATGTTCTCCAGATTAGCAGTCCCCTCATGAAAAGCAGAAGCCAGATCATAGAAATCCTCACTGATTATGGGCCAACACTTTTTGAAAAACGGACCATGAAAACCATCTGGCCCAGGGGACTTGTCAATAGGCATGCCCTTAACAGTATTATCCATTTCCTCCTTGGAGAACATTTTGGTCAGGGAATCTAGGCCTTCCACCCTATCCAGGATTGAAGAGAGATTAAAAGACATTTGAACACCTTGACTAGTGCCCATCCTATTTTTAAAGTTCTGCCAGATAGCAGCAGCCATTTGGTCATGATCAAAAACAATTGTATCATCTTCCAACCGGAAAGGAGCTATGTAATTATGCCTATATCTTACGGAAGCCAGAGCATGAAAAAATTTAGTGTTCTCCTCACCCACTTTAATAGATCTGATAGTGCACCTCTTTTTCCAATACAAAAACTGAAGATGCAGCAGATGTTCCACATGCAGCTTAACCACATTACGAAACTTGAACTCATGCCTATAAAGAGGCCTCAACTCCTCCAAGCAATCCAGTATGAGGACCACCCTGTTACATTTAGCAATCACGGTTTTCATTTTGGAGCTATTCATGTGCCAACTTTTAAGATCTCTCCTCAAAGATTTAAACTTATTAGCAATTTTAGCCGTGATGTTGGTTTTGCTGGAAACATAGGCCCAGGAAGCAGACACACACTCCATAAAACCCTGCAACTCCACCCAGTGGTTTTCAAATCGAAAAATATTACACTTGGGGATAGAAGTGTTAATAGCCACTACACAAGGCACATGATCCGAGGCAGTCCTAGCAAGGGGCAACACTTGAGTGGAGGGGTAGCATGTGATCCAATTAGCAGAAGTGAAAAACCAATCAAGCTGCTCAAGAAGAGGATTATCCTACATATTTGACCAAGTGTAAGATCTCCCCTTAATAGGTAACTCCAGTAAACCAAGGTGCCCAATAATCTCATTGAAAATGAAGATATCATTAGTATCACCACCAGGAAGATTTCTGTTATCAGTTCATCTAATGAAATTAAAAACTCACAGAACGAGCCAATTTTCAGAATCTGGGATGGATAGGTTATAGAGCCAATCCACAAAATCATCCCTAGCCTGGCCACGACAGGGCCCATAAACATTGAATAAGGTCCATTGCTCATTGTTGTGATTGGAAGTAAAATGCACTGCAATGCCAAATTGCTTAACCTCAATTAATCTCCCTGTAAGGACTGAGGAGTTCCACAGCACAACA
>LR738711.1:371916345-372089618 GCA_902687465.1 Secale cereale
CCCGAAGCACCAACAAAAGGACTGTAAACAAACGAATCGAAGCGACGAGGGCAAAATTTTCTAAATGTTCTGGAGTCAATACACTCCATTTTCGTCTCCTACAGACAGACAACAGTAGTCATACTTTCATCCACCTTGTTACGAACAGCACATTGATGGTCATCAGAATTTAGACCCCAAACATTCCAACACATAACACGCCAACTTCTAGTAGACCGAATATCCATAAAATATAGCAGTTACAGATTTAAAAGCATACCCACATAGCAGGCAGCACATAAGGTAGTTCAGACTTGTAGCACAGCCTAACAAAAGAAGGTTGCAAAGACAGTGATCGCATACAAATCCCACGAGCAAAGGAAATAAATAAAACATACGATAACTAGTCTGGTTATGGGTCGACCACACCCAGCTGACACAGTTGGAACTAAGCGTCCGAGGTTTTAACCTTGGGAGAGGAGTGATCCGCCATAAGCGCATCCACAGAGAGCTTGTCTACAGAGATGCCCAAGTCCGCTCCAATTTGCTGAATATGACTAAGCGGTGTTGGTGGCAGCACCAGAGGCGTACGACGATCACGGTCATCATCCGTCAAAGGCTTGGAACGTGGCTTCTTCTTCTTAGGTTCAGGCATTGGCAAGGCTTGAAGCACTGGCTTGAACCCATCCCTCCTGGCAGAGCTTCAAGTGCAGCGACGCGGTTGAGAATCCACAACGGGAGGGCAATCACGCTTGGAGACTTTCTTCTTTTTAGAAGTGGAAGCAGAAAAAGAGATCTGCTCATCAGAGGCAGAAAGAAACTGCGAGCCAAAATCATGCTCCATATCCTAATGGCTGTCAGAAAGCAGGGCACGAGCAATTCCCCTGGTAGGTGAGGAAGAGGATAAGGGGACAACCTTGCTGACAGAAGCATCACTGACAATATCAGAGACCCAGTTAACCTGCTCAAAAGCCAGGGACCATGATCTCTTTGAAAGAACCAGGGGCCCAAACGAAGACTGACTGACCAGCTTTGGAACCTGGAGGGTAGAGCAACGACCCAAAAGCGTATCAAAAGTCCTTCTCTAGGCCATCTCAGGTGGCAGAGGTGGCCCATAAACCACATGCACATGCCCAACTAGAAGATCCTGCAGCGTCAACACAGGTGGCTGGTACGGCACCATAGCCAAGGCATCAGGATCAACAGGTTGAATGACATTCACATCCATGGCAATAGCAGGCTGGACACCAAGCTGAATATCACCCTGAACCAAATCTGGCACCATTGGTGCAACATCATGCTGGGCAACCAAAGCATTATTGGCAAGAACAACAGGAGGCAGCTGATCAGCCTCTACACCCACAGCAGGTGGATCATCCACAATAACCGCATCATTTAACTGAACATGCATAGGAGGTGCAGCCTGAATTTCACTGTCCGACTGGTTAACAGAGACTGAGAAATCCTGCTGGTTATTGATCGTAGACTCCTGGTCAGGAACCACCTCATCTTGAACCGGATCATCCTGGGCTCCCGAACAGGGGCATGCCAACCCCATCGACCTCCCTGATTGAGATCATCCATTGAAGGTAGAGGCGGTGGAACATCGTTCCACCCGAGAGCTGGATATGGAGGAAGAGCAAACAAATTGTCCTCGTGAATTAACTGCCCAGGTAAGTGGTGAGGATTGCCGTCAATTGGCATGGGATCTTCATCTTGCGGCATTTGCACAGCAAAATTGGCTCCAAGGATATAGCAAGGCGCAGTACAAGAAACTTTAGCTCCTCCCCAGTCCGCAAAATCAGAGAAAACCACGTCTCTAGGAACCAAAGTGTCCACAGGGAAGGAAGCAAAGACAATAGATCTAACAAGATACGGGTCATTACTAATCCAATGGTGGAATTTTCCAAAGGAATTGACAGCAGCCCGCAGATTCTCCATATTGCGCAGGTCAAGGGGGACGCCCAAAAATATTAAACAACCGAGCTCCTCGTGATGTATGGATCCCATCTGGGACTCCGGACTACTTTCGGACTTCACCATATGAATATCTCAATAATGCTATCGAGAATTAAGGTTGTGACCGCATGCGTTCGAGAACATGCGGATATGACCGAGGCCCCTCTCTGATCAATAATCAATAAGAAGACCTGAGTGCCCATATAGATTCCCACATATTCGACAAAGATCTTCGTGTATTGAACTAGGATGTCGATGATTCACTTAATCTCGTATACAATTTCCTATATCACGTGATATGTCACTTTCTTGAGATTCTATCGTCGGTATCTCCATACCTAGTTCAATCTCTTTACTGTCAAGTCTCTTTACCTGTTTCATAGCATAACATCCCCAGGACCAGACTCATTGGTCACATGATCACAAGCTATTCACAATATTGTATTACAAAGAGGGCCAAGCACTGGTATGCGTCGGTGCTATACACACGGTTTTTAACCGCTTTCCGTGACGACATTTGGAACTGTCGCCAAGTGAGTGTGACCGGTAGGGGGTCCTTCCCACATGACCCAGAAACCGTCGGGGATAGGTCCTCCTGGCACACAGGCTGTGGCAAAATGAGCTCGTGTGCGATCGGGCAATGCACCGAAACCCAATCGATTCGGTTCGTATGTACATCCCACACGGTGAGTCCCAGAAAAACATTTTCGTTCATATGTATATCACACATAGTCAATCCAAGGAATACATTTCCATTCTTATGTTCATCCCACACATCAATCCAGGAAAAAAAATTCCATTCGTATGTACATGCCACACAGTCAATCCAAGCAAAACGTTTTCGTTCGTATGTACATCCCACACAGTGAATCCAGGGAAAACGTTTCCTTTTGTATGTACATCCCACACAGGTTTATGTATAGGCTCGTGTGTGATAGGTGTAACTATCACACACGCTCTGCCTTGGTTCACCGTTTGCTTTTATGAACTACAGCACACACGATTCGATGAAGAAAACTGTGTGGCATTAGGCTATCCATCACAAGCACTTTTACTGCTAGAACTGTTTGCAAAGTTCCATGACACATTTAGCATGTTTATTACTTTACAATTAATAATTCTAGTATTACGCAAATTCACATTTCATATCGAACAACTTTTTGCCAATTTCATATCAGGCACATAAATATGTTTTAACATCATAGTACGATAGCTACCTGAAAACAGCACAGTACATGATATAGCTAGTTCAACTTCATAAGAACAATATTAGAACAATATATTCATTGCCCTGATCGATATCATCCAGGCTCGTCTTATCCAGCTCTGCTTTCAGTATAGTAAGAACCTATTTTGCACTAGCCAACTAGGAAAGTGCCTCCTCCTTCGGCAACACCATCTTAGCAAAGTCTGATTTAAAAAATCTTAGCTCATTCTCCACCTTCCTCTTTTTATCTAGCATCTTCAAATATTCTTCAGCATTGACAACACTTTCTATAAGCCTAACTCTGTTCTCTTCCTCATACATGCTCCAGAGCTTTGCTAGGCACATCTTCAAAGACTGTGGCCACTCTTGATCAACCCACTCCAAGTAAGAACAATTCCGTTCATCCTGTAATATTTAAAACTAGATCAATAACAATTGTAGGGGAAATGGGTTTATATTAACATAGAAAATCACCAAATCTTATTTTGAAAAAGTGAAGAAATAGGTTAATTATGACTAAGACAACAACCAATGAATTAATTGCTACTGATACAACAACCAAATTCTAAAACATCGGAAGCTATAATTAACTACAACAACGCTACCGGTTCTTACTCATGTACTATAAATAACAAATTGAACATTTTATGAAGAAGGTAAATATAACTGCAACAGCATATCGACACTCTTTGGATGACAGCAAATTGATACTAATAGGTGTGTACATGCACAAATTTATTAACATAGAACTAATAGCACTAAGGCTGTCCACTATGTATGCCAAAACCGGTGTAAGGACAATTGTTACTACATCTCGCACTGGTGCCCTGCACTGGTGAGCCGATGCAGTGGAAAAAAATCAGGGACGCGGACTCCGGAGCACAAGTTGCTCTGATGCCCAGTTCCTTCGTGAGATAAAGATTTAGTATTTCTTGCTTGGCTGCTCAGATGTGTGGACCAAAGTTGGCTACACAAACTTCTGAACCGGTGCCAAATAATTTTCTAATGGCATCGCTGATGAGCTGGAAACATTTTTAGATACTAGGAACAAACTGCGACACTGTCTTAGGATGCGTTTGGTTGAATGTGTGGTTTCAATGGGTTGGGACCGTGACAGTGTTTGAATCACATCTAACAAATGATTGGTAACAACAATAGAGGGTCTAACCTGCTCTGCACATGCTAGAAACTTCCTCCTATTGCCCACATATTCAAACACAACTAGCTTCACGCATGGAGATTGATGGTGACAACGAGCAGACAATTCTTCAGCCGCCCCGCTCCATTCCTTGCAACTAATGGTCCAAGGGAGCTATAAGAGGAAGAAATGACTCAAATCGATCATCGGGTAAAAATCCTTCAATCCAAGTCATAGCATGAGTGAGAGAAGAGATGAATACCAAGGTGGTGAAGGAGTCATCATCGGAGGAGGAACCGCTTGAGGGGTCTTTGAAGAAGACCATGGCGACCCCGGCGGTAGGATGCGAGACGGCAAGAGCGAGGAAGCAAGCGAGGAAGTGGTTATAACTTAGGAAGGAAGGAAGGAAGGAGGAAACAGGGGAAATGTGACTTGTGGTCGGGGAGAATAGGTGGTGGGGAAGGGGGGGTAGATATTTAGGTGGTAGGGCAAAAATTTCGACATGTGGAGGGAAACTTTGTGCGCAGTGCCACCGGACACCATTCACTTTGAACGATTGTGTGCATCGCAAATGATTCTTCTGCTTTACGCGCATGTGATGAGTTTGTTAATTCATGTTTTGGTGAAAATTTCCCTGGGTTCGTCATTGCATAATTTAACATTGCTTGCTAATTTGGGCACACAAAAGAGCGTACAGCACACAGACCACACTTACTGAATCCAACAATTTTAGTAATTAAACAAAGCCAGTTGACCTAAACATTGCTCTAACAAAATACCACCATTAAAAACAAAGCCTAAGTACGCATAATTTTAACAAATCCGCCGCCGCGCCGGCGTATGTATCGCCGTAGATGAGACGTTGGTGGACACCGTGCCTCCCCTGCTGAAGTTGACCGCGTCCTCGTCCCCGTCCTCAGCGCCACCCTCAAGGTTGTAGTACTCATAGTAGTGGCTGCGCCAGAGCTCGTGTTGGTACTCCACCGCCGATTCCACAACGGACAGACTCTTCTCTACCTTAACCTCGGCCACACGCAACCACTACTGGAATCTGGGAATTTGCCATCAGCCAGCTCTTTGCCATCTGCCAGCTGATGGCAAAGAACGTCTTTGCCATCTGCTTATAAAAAACAGATGGCAAAGAACTGACAAACGGCAAAGAACATGGTTGCCATCAGCCAATTCTTTGCCATCTGCCAGCAGATGGAAAATAATCTTTGCCATCTGCCAGCAGATGGCAAAGAGGTTGCCAAATCATGTTGCCGTCACATACGTAACGGCGTATCAGCCCCACCTCTTTGTCATCTGCCAGCAGACGGCAAAGATTCTTTGCCATCTGCTGGCAGATGGCAAAGAGATGTGTTATTTTTTCAGGTAAAAAACTATGGGGTTATCCCTCGCTCTGTCCCCACCCATCCAGGTAAAAATAAAACACCAGGACCGAAGGAGTAAAAAAAATCCTCTCCCTCAATCCCCGAGAAAGTATATGGTGATACGGCCATTTAGGTGATACAATGATCCAGGGTATCATGAACCGTCGGATTGTGGTCGAAGGGACGTGATGAGTGCGCATGCGGTGGCTAGCTCCTCCACCGTGAAATATATAGAAAACGCCCTACACATATTCTTAATACAGTTTGAGGCCTCAAGCAATCAGTGGACATAAGCATATTACTAAATCAATGCTCATAAGGCATTATTTTCTTAGATTTGCCCATTGTTTATTTGGCAGAGTATGGGAATTGGTGCATTTTAGTTTACCACAATATTCACTCAAATAGATTTTGTTCATCTTCAAGATAAATGCAAAAACTTGTTTGCATGTTCACTACAAAAAACTCAAGTATCTTTAGCGCAAGCAATGCTAACATATATAGCATGCTTGCCTAGTTGCACACAATTTTTATATTGTACAAACTGGAATGTGCATGGAATTTCTGAAAACCAACTTCAAATTTTTTTAGCAAGTTTTTAGATATTCCTTTTATAGATTATTATCATATAATTTAAAAATTACTCATGGACTTAACATACCAAACTAGTATATTATTATTCATAAAGATAGTAACCAACAAATTAGTGAATTTATTTTGTTGAACTTTATCTGTACAATGGCAAAATACGAAGATGGCACAACATCAAGACTTCATCAGTGGAAACGTGGGTTTGACTATGTGGAACTAAGCTTTTCCCCTAAAAAATATAATTAAGTTTTTCTCTCACTGTTTAAAAAAAGTTTTTTTTTCTCACGATCAAAGAAAGTGAGGCTGGCAGACTAGTAGGAGTAGTTGGTAAAGGATGGTAAAAGAAAAAGACTAGTAGTTGGTAAAAGCCCCATGCCCAATTAAGGACATCATCCAGGGTGTTATTCACATACTTCAAAGTGAAACAGATGGCCATCACTTGCGCATCCATCCTATCCCTTTGACCGTGATCTAATGGTTCCGAATCCATCGGATCATGGTATCATCTACCAGGCTGTATCTAATAGTGCCATCCTCCGAGGAGCAGCAGCGCCGTCCGCTGCGCCATCCGCCGCGCCATCCAGGGTCGTCCGTCGCCCCGTCCGCCGCGCCATCCACAACCCCACAACCCCGCCGCCCCACCACACCTCGCCACCGGCCGCGACGCAAGGTCTCTCCCCCTCCCCTCCCCTCCCCTATCCTCTCCTCATCAGAAGAGAAGAGGGAGGGAGATCGACAGAGCAGGTCAGGCGGCAGCCATGGCGCGCCCGGATCCGCCATTGGCATCCACGACCTCTTCGACCTGGAGCTCCATCCTCTACTCGAGCTGCTCCCAGCGACCACGGCATCGGATCCACCTCGAGATCCTTCTCGACAACCACGGACCATGGCGGCGGCCTTGCTCTGCGCCGGCCCTGCTTCTCCTCGGCAGGTGCTGCGCGTGCTGCGCCGGCCCTGCTTCTCCTCGGCAGGTGCTGCGCTGGCTGCTTGCAAGCTAGGCGTACGGTGGCCGGCCTTGCTAGCTGCGCTCGTGTGATTTCTTCTTTGATTTCTGTTCAACATGCTAATCTTGTTTTGTTGTTTTTTGTGCCGCAGCAGTTCAGGTCAAAGGCGATTGGGAAATCAGGGACTACTACATCTGCTTCAGTGGCTATCCTCAAGCATTAAACAGGTTCCAATCGCCAGTCCATTACATGTAGATTAGTTATTTATTGAGTTACTAGAAACTGTTTAGGCTTCCAAATTATTCTTAGTTGTGATGTGATGGGCTGCACACGTGAATTGACATAGCAAACCACTTATTTTGATATGCCAAGAGCATATACATTTACTTTCCTATTATGGAAAAATTCAATCATGAATTACTGGGTCAAAGAAACCATTCAATATATCAGGTTTTGTTGGTGTTGAAGGCAGACTATGCAAAGGCTTCCCAACTTTTTTTGAGTTGTTTCTACAAATGTAAGGTGCCTGTTTTGTTTCCACATAAACATGCTATTTCGTAAAGAACACAAGTATAACTATGGCTCATGTTGCTGAATGCAATCTCGCCATCTTTGATAGTTGAAAGAAAATGAACATATTCTTAATTCTCTTTAATTTGTTTCCTATGATTTAGTATAAGTTGTGACTGTAGGCATTTGCTTTATGTTATCCAGCAAGTATGAGAGATATGAGGACTATCGGTGTGGAAACAACAACCTTGGAAGAGTGGCGCCGTTCGGTTTGCAGGTGGTGTACTTCATTCTTGGAACTGACATACATGCCTAGGTGCATGGAAGTCAACAAACGTGCTGCTACCTCTTGATGTCTCTCCATTCGGCCCCGACAAGTGTAATTATCTTAATATTTGCATAGAACATCTAATCCGTTTGGCATAAAATTATTTTTGGACTGCACCCTTATAATTTGGGTTTGCTGAATACACTATATTTACTTCAGTTCTCTTTTGAGTTAGCAATAATGACCAGTTAATAATGTTTTAGCTGATGATTCTGGACAATATCGTCCTGTTCATTGAGCAGAGTGGTGGGAAGCTCCCTGAAACATCCTTTCCAAATAGAATTTCTATTTCATCGTTGTGAAGGTTGATTTTTCCTATTTGACTTAAATGGTGACCTCCATGCACTCCAATTTTTGCTTAGAATTCCCATTTAAATGGTGAGCGCTCAGATTCTGAATATCGGCTCTTTGGTACTGTTTTATTATTTTAAGAAAAAATAAGTGCAATGTGATTTTGTTCTCTAGAGACTGGACTTGAATAGTAGGTCCTTTTGGTACTGTCTAAATGCCATTTGTAGCTCCCAGATGCATCAGTTCGACTAGGAATTATGTATGTATTTTACAGTAGTATCATTTCTGCATAGACTAAATACCTTCTTTTGCTGAAGGTTACTTTTCTTCAAAAAATTTAATTCATGATGTCGTTTTACCAGTTGTAGTACCTTCAGCATCAAAGCAGTAGTGGTCTGCTCCCCCAAATATCTATAGCTCGTGGATGCGGCGGGATGGGGGCATAGGGAGTAGATGATATGGGAATAAGAGGATCCAGGCGCGTGCACAAATTCTTGCTACCCAACGGCTATGGTGAGGGTGAGCGCCGAGTTGCAAACTCGTCTCCCTTCCCTGCAAACTATGGTTCCCTTCAATTAACCAAATCACCATCTTATTTTTCCCCTACTTTTCTCTTATTACTTAGATGCCTCTGACCTATCTCGAGAAGATTTGAGCAGCAGAATGACGTGTACAATGCACCACCAGTTCCTTCGACAACACAGCTACTGTACTGGTAGCAGCGACCACAACTCTCTCCACACAAGCATCGCTAGCTGTGACCGTCAATGTACCTGATGCCGTGTATGCCTCTCCATCATGTTAGTCTGCTCAACTATTCGGTTAGTTGGATACAATATAATATGATCTTTTACTTCTTGTGGTTAATTACAATCTCCTAAAATCACCTGATAGATTTCATGATTGTTTTGTCATGAAATAGGTTCTGCCAGCGCCAAGGTTCAACACATTTTAGTTTTATGGGATGGACATGTTAGTTCAAATGCTTAAGGGTTTGATGCTAAATTGTTCATATAAGCTTGCACCTATTTTTGTAATTCATTAGTTAAGAACACTCAATTTTTTTGGAAAGCTTTATCATGACATCGATCTTGGTTTTGCCTTACTGCCATGCAGAGGTTGGATGGAGCATCGAGGATTTTAGGCTTGGGGTGGCCACAGGTAGCAAGATAGCAAGATGAGTTGGATGTGTTCTTCAGAGACTAGGTGATGTCGTTGCCGAAAGGTACCTCAGGCACACACTTCTGAATTTGGTCATTTATTTTTCCTCATAGCTGGTTTCCCTTAATACTTTTCTTAGAGACATGATCAAAGATAGAAAAGTTTTACTTGTGAAGCAGAAGTGGCAATATGGTACGCATGCCATATTGATCTGTTCATGGCAATGGCAGAAGTATCTAATTCGTCCGACCTAATTCAAGTTAGCTTCTGTACAACAGTAGATAAAGATTCACTTACAAATAGTACTCCAAATGGACAGTAATAGTGCGCGTAGTGTAAAATGTGTTTGGGTTAGTTCAGTGAAAATTAGAGAGCAGCCTAATTGTACTTCATTTTTTATTCTATAGCATAATCTGCCAAATGCTATTAAGGAAATGAAGTTTCTCCCTTGATCGAGTTATTAGTACTTATTGTGTGCATGCTTCCTTATAAACACATGAATAATCAATTTGTACATGCTCATACATGTTAATATGATATTTTCTTAGTGCATAAGAGATAGTACGTACATGCATATATAATCTACAATTGCAGCAAGCTAAAGCTTGTTGTTCTCAGGTTGTTTTTGGCATGGATTATTTTGTTTCCATGTAAATTTAAGGAAGAAACACTCATGTATGTACAGAACTGGACTGAAGCTACCAAGGAAATTACTTTTAAAGTGGATGACCTGTTATTAGAATAAAAGGGTTAATCGGAAACCTACACAACACATATATGTATTAACTGAACTACACTGGGCATTCTAAAACTAATGTCAAAGAACAATTTAACACATATCTTACATAACTAGCATACATGCCCTCTCTAAAACATAAGAGTTTAAGTTTGTACAAACAAAATGCTAATTTAACCACTATCACGGAAACAATCTATATGATGCATATGAAACTACCTTGAATGTAATATATATAAAGCTATGTATGAACATCGTACCTAAATATCTATTTTCCTATGCTTCAATTATTTTTCTAAATATTCTAATTTTTATGGATTGCAAACATGGTTCACTCTCGGCCTTTGCGCCATTGGCGCAACTGGTCATTTTAGTTGCATCTTAATAATCTTCTTCTTCTAACTTTCTTCTTTCTCATTTTACAGATTTGCTTAAGATCACGGAAGCTTGGGTTGATGGAGTGCTTGTATTTAGTTTTTGTTTTGACCTTGTGAAACTTGCTACCTATGGATGAAACTGTGTAATATTGATGAAACTATGTATATGTACGGATGAAACTTGCTACTATTGGTAACATGTGTTGGATATATATGTGTGTTCATGATTATTGGTAATATGTGTTGAATATGCTATATTGGTCATATAAATATATTTGTGTTTGATTTTCTGTGAAAATGAATTGATATAAGAAAAACAAAATTAAATGGGGCAATATAGACACTTTGCCATCTGCTAGCATATGGCAAAGAGCTTTGCTATCAGCAGGCAGATGGCAAAGTGGCCACGTGTCATCCAGAGGTAAAATTTGGGCTGGCTTATTTGGGCTCTTTGCCATCTGCCGGCAGATGGCAAAGCTCTTTGCCATCAGCTGGCAGATGGCAAAGTACGCAGCCTTTGCCATCAGCTGGCAGATGGCAAAGAACCTGCAACCTTTGCCATCTGCTGGCAGATGGCAAAGTATGCCGTTATCCTTCTAACGGGGCTAACCCCGTTAAGAGGCTTTGCCATCTGCCAGCTGATGGCAAAGGCACATGCTCTTTGCCATCAGCTAGCAGATGGCAAAGAAGCCTTTGCCCACTGGATTTCAGACAAACTGTTTGCCATCTGCTGGCTGATGGCAAAGCCTTTGCCATCCGCCGACCATGCCTTTGCCATCTGCTATGGCAGATGGCAAAGTGCCAGATTCCAGTAGTGAACTGCTCCTCCCGACGCTCCTCGATCTCCGCCGCCTCCTACATCTCTAGCTCCTGCTCAACAATCTAATGAGGAAGCAGGTGCTCCATGGCCGCCGCCTCCTTTTTGGACGTGGGTTGCATGTTGGATTCTGAGGTGGCCTGGAATATCTTGGCGTGGATGTCCTTGACCCGAGCTAGGGAGACATCGGCGGCACGAACGGCAGCTCTAGCGCTCTTGGTATTTGCAGCCGTCATTGCAACAGCAGCTACATCTGCCCTCTTGGCTGCCGTAGATGCCCTCTCGGCGGATGCGGCGACACTCTCGGTGTAGGCAGCATCGCTCTTGGTGTAGGCGGTGGCGCCGAGGAGGACGCGGCCATCATACGGGCCTTCACGAAGGGTTTGCACTGTGTCATCTTTGCAAGAAGGGGGTGCATGAATGGGGATCAGGATTAGTGGATTCGATGGTTGCTGGAACTGGAGTAGATGAGTCGGCGAAGCTTAAGGAGGAATACTTAAATAGACCCAGAAATTTTCATGGCAAACGGTTCCTACAAAAAAATTGTGTGGGATGTTGTGAATATTTTTTATTAGATGTGAAAGAGGAATTTGGAGTACTAATACAACGGTCATGTCAAATTTTGGAAAAAATCAGGGGTCATTTGACCTTTTATGACATTTAAGTGATTTTCTAGCGATTTAATGACCGTAATTCAAGTTTGAACTACATGTACATGCAACAGCTAACCATAACGGTTTGAAAAGTCATATTATGTGTACTTGTGTGCAATTTAATTCCATATGCAGTAAATTGGAAGGAATATGCAAACATATTGGTCTAACGGCTATTACACAATTAAGAATGGAGAGCCATGGCATTTAAATTCCAAAAAATAAAAAAAAAAGATCAGAAAACATGAAACCTTGCTTCATATAATGTCATGCTACCAAGATGATGTTGTAAAAAATTTGGCATGTTTGACGTAAGTTTGGACACACACCCCTCACAAAACGAAGCAACTCACTAGAAGGATCGTGGTTCCGAGAGGGAACAATGCATGTTTGATGACGAACGGGAGATAGCTTCCCCTTATGGCCTTCAAATTTTTTTATACATTTAACATGCACTAATACAAACTATCATGTGAAAATTTGGAAAATTTCGTTGCTAATTTGACCTTGTAAAGACACTTAAGTGATTTTCTAGCCATTTAATGATCGTAATTTAAATTTGAACTACATCTACATGCAACGTCTAACCATAACGGTTTGAAAATCCATATTTGTATACTTGTGTGTGAGTTAATTCCATGTGTAGTAAATTAGAAGGAATTTTCAAACCTATTGGTCTCACGGCATGGACACATGCATGGAGTGCCATGGCATTTTAATTCCAAAATATTAAAAAATGATCAGAAAAACATGAAAACATGCTTGATGTAATGTCATGCCATATATTGCACACACCTTCATTTGGCTGCCTGTTTCGGTTCTTCTGCCTCATCGCAAACAGTTCATTGAACTAGACCGTATGCCCTGCATTGCACACACAACTAAAATCGGAACTGTGTTTGATGCATCCGTCATTGTAAATGTTTTGCACCTTTTTGACGGTTTTTTACATCACCGTTTGCGATTATTGTATCGCACACAGTTTCGTCGAAGGGTCTGTGATCGTAGTGTCGCGTTAGCATCTTCCTGCAGTAGTGAAGTGATATCTCTTCATCACAAGGAGCGAAAAATCCAAGTCTCAATCCGTGCAGCCCAACAAAAACTTTCCAAGTTACAGGTAGAGAACCTTTATGATCACTCAGTTATGAAGTGACGTTTGAAAACCCACAAAGTGTTCATCAGGTATTCTGGAGTGGCATGATCTCATGGCCTAAGGAGCACCCATTTTACGTGAATAAAGTTGTATTAAATAAACTAAGAGATATGATCTGATGCTAAGCTTAAGGTTTGGTCTATCCATCACATCATTCTCCTAATGATATGATACCGTTATCAAATGACATCTCATGTCTATGGTTAGGACACTTTAACCATCTATGATCAACGAGCGAATCTAGTAGAGGTTCACTAGGGACACAATATTTTTTGTGTCCACACATGTATTTCAGTTTCCGGTCAATACAATTCTAGCATGGATAATAAAAATTTATCATGAACGTGGAATATGATAATAACATCTTTATTATTGCCTCTAGGGTATATTTCCATCTATGTCCCATGTGCACTAGAGTACATAATCTAGTTTACAATGTAATGAATTTAAGACCCCTAGAGTTCCGGTGTTGATCATATTTTTCTTGTGGAAGAGGTTTAGTCAATGGGCCTGCAATATCCATATCTGTATGTACTTTGGAAATTCTATGTCAACCTCCTCGATGTAATCACAGATGGAGTTGAAGAAGCGTTTGATGTGCTTTCTTTTCTTGTGAAACCTTGGTTCCTTGGCAATGGCAATGGTACCAGTCTTGTCACAAAAGATATTTATTAGATCCGATGCACTAGGTACCACTCCTAGATCGGATACGAACTCCTTCATCTAGACTCCTTCATGCGTCGCTCCTGAAGCAGCTATGCATCCCGCTTCACATGTAGATGTTGCTAACATGTTCTGCTTGGAGCTACTCCCACTGACTGCTCCACCATTCAAAATAAATATTTATCCGGTTTGAGACTTCGTGCCATCTTGATTAGTGTCGTAGCTTGCAGCGATGTTATCCTTTGCAATGACTTCTTCATCACCTCCATAACGAGCAACATTTCCTTAGTACAATTTAGGTACTTAAGGACATTTTTTACCGTTGTCCAGCGATCCACTCCTAGATGACTCTAGTACCCAAATGCCTGACTTATGGCGACTCACACATCATGTCTGAAATACCGCATGGCATACATTATACAACCAATGGTTGAGGCACAGGGGACGACTTTCAACCTTTCTCTTTGTGCTGTCGAGGTCGGGCTTTGACTCTTACTCCACTACAAAAAACACATCTGTGACATTATTAGACAAACGGTTTTTTTCATGTCATGGTTATGACACATCTATGATGATAATTGTGACAAAACACGTATTATCATAGATGTGGTGGGCACCTACTTCTATGACAAAAAATCAAGATAGAAAATGGTCTTTTCGTCTTGGGCGGGCTGGAGACGCACCTACACGACATTCTTTGGGCCATCCATGACGAAAAAAATCATGGTAGAAGTGAGGGCGAGAATTTTTTTGGGGAGTTACCTGTTACGGTGGGTGGTCGTGGACAAGCGATTGACAGAGATTTGCACGTTTCTCTCGTATACGTACGCGCGCGTGTGAGCGAGGCATTGGGCTCTAACTGACCCGAGCCGATTGGCGTTGGATGAATAGGACCCCATGGAGAGCTGGTTGAACAGTAGCAGGTGGAGGCTGGAGGAGATCGATGGTGGATGAACAATAACCCATGGAGGCTGGAGTGAGGTAGTCAATGGTAGATGAACAATAGCCCGTGGAATCCCATTATGTGGTACGCCACACCTCTCCCGATGAAGAGCACCCTCGTTTCAACCTTAGTGCTCCAACAGAAGTCTGTTTCCTCCGTTTTGCGGTACGCAAGAACCGTCCCGAAGAACAGGATCTCGTTTCGACCGTGGCCGGTCGAGCAAAAGTTGTTTCCTCCGTTTTGCGGTACGATAACCCTTCCCGATGAACATGACCCTGTTTTGATCGTACGCACTTGAACAGAAGGCTATTTTCCTCCATTTTGCGGTATGCTAGTCCATGTTTTGGCTGTTCCATCGAAGCCGGTTGGCTTCCAAAGAACATGGTGCGTTCCATTGCCTCCCGATGAACACGACATTGTTTCTCCTTCTAACCCTGGTGGTTTGCTGCAGATGAACACGACGTCGTTACTGCCATCTCCATATACATGAGCCCTAGGTGTACGTATGCGCGAGTACACGCTCGAGACCCCACCCATTTGTACGTACGTGCCCATACTTTTTCAAGCGTGTATGTACGTACATGTACTCCATTTAGACGGGACTGCATGGACATCTACTTAGGGGCCAGACTGTACTATGACATATGTCGCTGCTTGCTCGGCCACGGTCCATCCTTGTAGAGTCTCCGATCGGACAGTATGTACATACACATTGGCAACCAGACAAAAAACACTACATACGCTTCGACCGGGTGGGTCCCAGCTATCAGGGGGGATAAGGAGGCACATCTTTGCATGACAAGATATAGCTGGTGGGTCCTAGCTGTCAGCGGGAGGAAACATTTTTTGCATGTAATATGGAGGCACTTCCTTGCGTCCGAAGATGAAGCTGGTGGGTCCAGCTGTGAGTGTCACCGCGTGCAGTCGTCCTTTGATGGCTTTCAATTGTTGACCACGTTGACCATGCCGCGCCGACAGAACCAACATGGTGGACGATGTCGAGGCCTAGGAATGGAATGACCCCGAGCCGGGGAAGACGGGGCAGTGGATGCCCACGCGGAGGGGAGTATGAGGGTTGCTTGGTTCAGCTGCGGTGTGAGGCTTCCATTGCCGCAGAATAACAGGGGGTGTGGGTGAGTAGACGGATGACCTGGCTAGTGGTTGGAGTAGCAGGGCACGGTGAGGCCTGGGCAGCAGCACAACCAGGCACAAGAGGTAGGAGCACGTGGTCCTACCGGCGCTGCTTTGGGCGGTTGCATCAAGAAACTGAATGGTTGAAGAAGCAGAACAACCTTTGGATTAATCTCCAATGATCACTGCTGATAGAACTGTTTGTTGACTAAGTTGACAAATCCCTACATACGTGTTAATTGAGTAGGGTCACAAGTCAGCCTCCAGATATGATGGGCCCCAGTTGTCAACGGGAGCAATCGTTATTTTTCACTTAATAAGGAGGCACTTCCTTGGGTGCCAAGATATAGTTGGTGGGTCCCAGCAGTCAGGGGGGTTCATTTTTTGTGTGTAATAAGGTGGCACTTTCTTGCTTGTGGCCATAGACCATGAGGATCTATTTTCCAATGGTTGTCGTTTGTTGACCATGTTGACCACGCCACGCCTAGAGCATCAACGTGGTGGATGACGGTGAGGCCTAGGAAGGGAACGACTTAGAGCTGGAGAAGTCATGGTAGCGGATGCCCACACCGAGGGGAGTATGAGGGTTGAGATTGGTTCGGTAGCGGGGTGAGGTTGTCGTCACCGGAAAATAATAGGAAGTGCGGGTGGGTAGTGGGATACCCTGGCCAGCGGTGGCAGTTGGGTCGGTCGGTGAGGTTTGCGCGGCAGCATAGCCAACCTCCGAAGGAGCGAGCAGGCAGCCCCGCCGGCACTGGCTTGAGCGGCTAGACCAGGAAGATCAAAGATTGAAGAAGCACAATGGTCGTTGGATGGACATCCAATAGTCACTGCTCTCATGTGTTGACCAAGTTGGCACAGTCTTGCGTACATCTCAACTTTTTTTTAGGAAAGCCTACGCTTCAAACTATAGTAGGCGCACAAGTCAGCCTCAAATATGTGGAAAACAGCATACATCCCATCTACCATTATTTCTAATAATTTACAACCCATTTGCAAAGTCTTAATGATTTTTTTAGAGCCCATATTCTTTTAGCATTACAACCCATATTGTTTGCCATGGTTAAAAATTCTACGAATTTTTGCATATTTCGGTGCGGTCCGAACTGTTTTGAATCCTGAAATTTCAAGTCACAGTCAAACTAATTTGAAAAATAAATTTATATCGATATAAAATCCAAATAATTGTCCACACATAATAATCAATGAAATTAAATATCTCGAAATGCAACAAAAATTGAAACTAATTGTCGGTATGTCTTGTTTTAGAAATGCACAACCCATTTCTCATTACTAATAGCCCATTTTCTAGGCAAGCCGAATTTTTAGCACCCGGTTGGGTATCCCACTAATCTCTCCTCGTGTCACACCCTGATTTTCTTGTCACATTGCTTAAGCTTATTTTCATTTTAAAAATGTGGATTTTCAAAAACTTTTGAGTGTTTTTGACTTTGCTTGATTTGACTTTTGTCTGCTGTGTGCTAGTGCTCTAAAAATCAAATAAATCCTCCAACTCTTATACTTCATCTCCTTGACCCAAAACCTTTTCCCAATGATCATGCCATTTGTATAGACCAGTATAGAATTTTCTTATAAAAATATTTTAGCCAAATGGTATTTTCTAAAAATTAGTTTTCCAAAAACCCCTGAATTGAGGTTTGCACTGCAAGTACCTTATTTAGGGTGAGAAAAATCTTTCAAAAAGTTTATTTGAATCCTATTAGGTATAGGACTCCCAGAAACCACAAAAGTATAATTTTGAAAGTTATTTTTATATTTTATTTAAAAGCTTTTTCTTAAGGCCAGAAATGGTCTTTAATAGGGAAAAATTATTTAATCATTTCAAAAATATTTGCCAAAATTCAGGGAGACTCATAGGACATATATTGTCCATATATACGAGTTTCAGCACATGGTCATGTTCAAAATATTGGGAAAATCCTTCCAAAACCCTTTCTGGATATTTCAAGCTTTTGAAATATTTACAAAGGAAATTTTCTCCAAAAATTCCAGGGAAATTCTATCATGTCATATATGACATATTTGATGATCTTGCAAAGCCTCATGCCTTGAAGATCAAGGAAACATCCTCTAATCCTCTCAAAACCATTCTGTCCATATTTGAAGTTTGAGCAACTCTACATTACCAAACTTGTCCAAATGCTCTCAAATTTGGTGCACATGCTAGAATGGCCTAATAAGGCATCTAGGACAAATGTCACAAGATTTGGAATAGAGCAACTTGATCAGATCACCCCAAAACCCTTTCTGTTCAAATACAAATTTGAACAACTTTACATTACCAACTTTTTATCTGGAGCTTCAAACTTTGTGGGCATGATCAATAGCTCAAATAATGATGCTACACCAAGTGGTGCATCTAGGGGAGATGATTTGCTTAACTCAAACATGGTGAAACCATTTCTGTTGATTTCTAGGGTTCACCAAAGTTACATTGGCCACTTTGCCCAAATGAGCTCAAATTTGGTGTAGGGGCCTAATTATATGTGACATTTGATCCTGTTAAGTCCCATGCCAATTGAAAGTCATTTGCCTCCCCAAAACCTGATCAAACACCTTCTGTCCAATTACCAAAACAAGTGTTTGGAGCCCTTTTACTATTTCCCTTTACCCCAAATTCTTACCACAGCTTCCCCTGATCACCCTCTACCCCCAGTAACTCTCTATGGCCTCAGCTCAATTATTGGAGGGGGGGGGGGTAAAACCCCAAATTCACTATTCTGGCAGCAGCTTTCACCCTCTCCTTCACCTCTCTCGTCATTCCAGAGGCTCCCCAGAGCATCCAAGACCTCCACGCCTTTGTTTACTATGCCCTAGCACTGCTAGACACAAGAGGACACGGCCCAGGAGCAAAGGCACGGCCATGCCGGCCAAAAGCACGCTCTGGAGCGCGCTACAGTGCTCTGGAGCACTGCAGCCGCCCCCAATCACCGGCCCCGACCACCTAGGGCCTCCCCCCCTCGTGTCCCCCGAGGCCGCCTCGGCGTCCGGGACACGCTAGATGGTCGGCCCCCTCCTCCTTCTCTCTCCGGCGACCTGTGTCATGCGTGCCCGAGCGCCGCCCGTGTCCACCAGTCGCCGCCCGTGTCCCTGGCATCCCTTGTGCTCGTTCCTCTCTCCCTCTCTCTTTCCCTGGTCGTAGACCACGCCCAGCAGGACCCTCGACTCGAAGGCAAGCCCCCCCGTGGCCTACAGGGACGGCTACGGCCTCGCCGGCGCACGGCCCGCTGTGCACCACGCCCTTTCCTATTTAAGGCCACCCGGGTCCTCCCCTTCGTCTCATTTTGCTTCTCCTAGCCCCCCGTGCACTCCCAGGTCGTCCCATTCTTCCTACCGTGCCCTCCAGCCATCACCCTCGCCGGAGCAGAGCCGCCGGCCGCCGCCTAAATACGGGCACCTCAGGCCCTTCCTCCTCCACCTAGCCACTCCAGGACTACCTCAGCACCGCCCAGACTCCCCCCAAGCTCCAGCTCTTCCTTCCCCCCGCCTCTTCCCCGTTGTGCCGAACTTCACCGACGGTCGCCTCCGCGGTCATCCAAGCCGTCGCCGCTTCAGCCCTCCCCGGCATGCGTGCGATACATGGATGGGTGCGGCGTGCCCTCCCGAGCACGCCGGTGGGCGGAGCGTCACCGGAGACGCGCTGTGGCCCCGGCAATCACCGGTGGGAGCAGCTCACCCCACGGCGAGAACGCGCGGCGGGAGGTTGAAGATGGCCGGAGCGCCGGGTCCCACGCGTCAGCGACCTGGAAGCTGGGCCCCTCCGTTTAAGTGGAGGCGGGTCTGGCCTCGGCCGCTTCCCCCGCGCGGAAGCGCCTTTCCTGGCAGGCGCCTTCGACGTGACCGGGTCCCTGCGCGCTGCTGAGCAGATGGGCCGGCCCGGTGCACAGAAGCACTAAGCTTCGCCCAGAGCACCGTATAAGGTTGAACCCTCATTCCTTTTCTTTTTCTTTATTCTATCAACTTCAAAAATGCCTAGATAATTCGAATGAACTCCAAATTGCATGATTCAAATTTCCTATGGCTCCATAAATCATGCTCCATCACATGGTGCAACATGCACATTATTCCAGAAACATTTCTTTCACAAATATTTATCAAATGCCTTTATTTCATTTCTGTGATGAACTTTAGAAAATCACAGGGAGCTCAATCTTGATCCAAATGCAGTGATTCAAATTCCTAGATGCTTTTCATGTCCAAACTTAGTTTTGGAACATTTTTAATAATAGTTTCTGTACCCCACCAAATATTGAGCCATTTCTTCATATTTATCAGCTTTGCAAAATCCTAGGAAATTTATTTCAAATCCAAATCCAGTGAAACCAACTCCTAAATGCTTCTAAAATCATGACTTGATGATGGGTACCTTTGCTCATCATTCAAGGAAATATTTCTGTATACTTCTTCCAAATCCACAAACCCCTTGGTTCCATCATATTGGAATGTTCCAAATCACCCATTGATCCCATGCCTATGAAACCACCTTGGTCATTTCTAATATGACCAGAGGTATCCTAGAAAGTCCAACTCCTATTTTTAGAGCACTTTTATTTTTGCCTTGATTGTGTTGCTTATTATGATTGCTTCCATTGTTAGTTGACGAAATAAACGGAGTATTCGGAGATGGACCAGAAGATTTGAAGACTCGGAAGAATAAGGCAAGCAGCCCTTTGACCATGTTCAAGAGACCTTTTTATGCATGTCTCATAACACCTTATTATTCAATGCATCGGAATCATGTTGAGGTGGAAACCACTTTGGTTGCTACCTTTGTTACTTTACTGTTGAAACTTGCATCAAACATGACCCTACCTTCCTATGAGGGTTATGTGGGTTGGAGTAGTTAGGTTGCTTTAATAGTGGCTACGCAAAATGGACGGGTATATGCATGGTGACGGAGGCAGGATACTTTCAAAAGACTTTTCGAAAACCCCGTCGGGTGCCATTTATGCCCGAGGGGGATGGTGAGATGGGTAACCACTTGATGACGAAGTGGTGTACCGAGGCAAGTGTGTGTGTTGTTTTGAAAACGGATTGGTTTAAGTTGCGACCGTTATTCCAACCTTACATGCGCAACCACTCTACCCTTATATGGGAAAGGGCATTATTGATTACCTAGGTCGATACTAGCATGGTGCCCGCATTACTAGTGACGGAGGTGACATGAGGTCACTCTCGGGACGGGGTCGTGCTTGGATAGGCGGCCATGACTGTTTTCACAGGGCACCGGACACACCGTTGGTACACCGTGCTTGTGATATGTGATGAATATGGGAGCGAGTCTCCCCAAATTATTAAGATGTGAAATGTGGGCACGGGGGCTGCTACCAATCGAGTGGACTCTATGTTAGTGTCGTCTAGGGAAAGATAGTGATCGGGTGCTTACCCCGGGTACCTGAGGTACCGCGGGTCGTGGATGACACGGAAGTTCCCCGGATCTAGTCGGTAAAGTGTGCAACCTCTGCAGAGTGTAAAACTATTCGAATAGCCGTGTCCACGGTCATGGACAGTTGGTAACTGCTCTTGGGCTACGTCCAGTGTTTACGGAACCTGGTGTGTGTGTGTGAGGAAACAACACGATTCAGAGATATTATTGATGTGATTGTGAGAAAGTTACAATGAGCTTGAACATGAGTTGATTACAACTCTTTCTCGATATTGATGTCTGTGACCTCCTGATACTTGTTACAGACACATGCATGCCCTTGTTATATGTTGATCATAATTGCATATGAAAAACTAGATTTCCGCAAAACCGCCAACTTAGCAGTAGAGCCTTGCATAATTATTCTGTTATCACACTTGGGTTGCTTGCGAGTACATTCAAAGTACTCAGTGGCTTGCCACTGGTTATTTTATTGGCCAGGCATGAGAGAACATGTTATGATGAAGATTTCTTGGTGACGAGCATGCGAGCTAGGACGCTTCCCAGTCAGAATGCCTGTAGGGTTAAAGGCAGATGGCATGGGTCCAAGTTGATATTGAAGATTTCCGCTGCGATGATATAGTCAAGGCTTGACCATTACAGTCCTATTTGTGTAATCCGGTATGAATGGATGTAAGACTCTTGTTATTCAGCTTCTGTGTGTTCAGTGAGCATTGATCTCTAGGATCACTGTACACGTGCATTCGGTGATCACGACTTATGAGTCGGGGTCCCCACAGAGCTGGTATCAGAGCCATCCTGACTGTAGGAAGCCTTAGTTAGCATGGCCGTTAGTTAGGGTAAAACTATTTCCAAAAACTATTAGTAGTTTTCAAAACTATCTATACTCCTCTTCCCTTCTCGATTTTTCGAAAACTAGGCTACTTGATCTCTTCCCCTTCAAAACCTTGGTCGCTAATACCCTTATGCCCCTGACCACTGGATTTTCCATAATCCTCGTGGAGTGCACCTTGCCGAACACTCACCCACCACTTTTGCACGCAAGATTGGAGACACCACGACAAGATGATACCAACAGAAACTACACCCTCGATGAGTAAGGACATGAAGACCCAGAAGATGGGGGACACCCTTGGCAAGAACCCCCAAGATGGTGCAACTTTGGCCTATAAATAACCAGGGTATAGGTTATGCAAAAGTCATGATATGCATCGCTAATAGAGTAATCCTGTCACTACCGTTGTTGTATCGACAACCACCGGTGGATGAGAACCTCGCCAATCGGTCCGCCTCACTATAGTGAGCAGGAAAACGGTTCTCTTCATCCCCCTCTCTTGGTGTCGATGTTTTCAACAACGAAACCGACGTGTTGGACCTCTATTATGCCTTGTATTTGTCATTACATATGGATTGCCTACCTGGTACCCTCGACGCCCCAGAAGGCACAAGGGATCGTCATGATTAAAGAGACAAGAGAAGACCAAGTCAACGCCAGCTACAAGGAGGCACCTTCACCCCATCACCTCATCAGGCGAGAAGTCGTTGAAGAATCTTCAGGCTCAACCTGGATTGTTCATCAAGCAACTACAAGGGGCATAGCAACATCCGAGGAAGCTCAGAAGACTGCACGAGGCACAAGTCACGACACTGAGTCCGAGAACCCCTAGGGTAGGATGAGCCGTGTACCCCCTATGCACAGTCGAGTCCATATGATGGTTCGAATGGAACCATGATTGTGATTTGTTTGCTTTTTCTTGCTTGTGTTTTGATATAAGTCGCACTTTTTCCCCAGGCAACAAGTGCATGGCTATATCACCTTCCTTGCCTTGTTTCTTTTTGTTTCTGCCTTTTTGCACCTGTTTGTTGCACCTGCGCTATAGAACCCCCTTTAGGCATTTCCCTCCTCTACGCTGCTCCTTCCCTCTATTCTCTCCCTCCCCAATTGAAGACCGCAAGACAAGATGCACCAAGGACTCTACCTCGGCAACCAACTGGCACTGAAGACTTCTGCTATAACATCCACGATCAATTGCAACCCCGTAGTGTTATGTTTAACCCTCCAGACCAGTAGCCCCATTCCTAGACCCTTTGAGACTTCCCGAGACACTCCAGCACGAATCCTCAACCATGTGCCTAACCCATGGTAAAGCGAGAGGACCAGTTAAGCCTTTGTAACCTTGCACAACACTGGGTTCGTAAAGGAGCTAGTGGACACGATGAGTGAGCACATTTTCCATCCTAATATAGCACGAGGTCTGACGATGCCATAGATAGAACAGTTCGAGGATATTGGACGGATGACTTGGTGGCTTTACATCAGTGACTTTGGGACCTTGATGGATTGTGAGGTTTTCATGTTGGTGGGATCATGACTTTGGGAAAGCCGGTAGAAGTACCCGTTGGACATAAGATTTGGATTTATGTAGGTGATTCTGGTCGGTATAATGCTGGATATGTCTGCATGGTTCGGAGTAAGATTGGATTTAGGCCTATGATCCTGATTATGATATCATGCTTGGTGGACGATAACCTAGGAGACTGGATTATTTGTCGGAGTTGATTTAGAAATCTATATAGTCGTGATCTTGGAGTTTACTGACCCGGATGATGAGAATTTGGTGGACATACTATCATTATGCGTAGTCCTTCCCAGTGTTTGGATATCATAGGAACTTGAGATCTTGTGGAACACTATAGGCATCGGATTTGTAGAATTGTTGGATTATGTGGAGATTGATGGTAATGACCGGGCTATTGGAGTTGATTTATAGGAAGGAAACAAATCTTGGAGTGGCATATGACGTGTCTCCTTAGATTGGTGATGTATTATCGTGAGCCTTGCAAGATTAGGTTGAGTGCTTGGATTGTGGAGTTTAATTTAAGCTCAGTAGCATGTATGATCTACCTTTGGATTTTAGAGGTAGGCATATATATGGATTTGGGGATCAAAGGCAAGTGTAATTTTGTTAGACCGTCTCTTGAGAGTCATGAGGATATGCATGGCATGAGTGGTGATTGAAGTTGGTCTATGCGAGAAGATGCTTTTTTCGATCGGAGTACTAGATAGAGCTATTGGCATCTCAGAAACTGTGCTTAAGGATAAGATGATATAAGTTCACTCACTCACTAGAATCCTTGAAACCCATAAGCCCCACCGAGCCACCACCTGGTCAGATTCTGACCACGGGCCTTGACTCAGAGTCAGGAAGGCCTCTGCAAATACTCATCGGAGACCACCACCAATACCCCAGCTTACCTTGCGTGCCCCCATAGACCTCATGGGGTAATTGGACAAGTTGGGTAACATCATTATTTGATGGCCTACTTGTATGCCCGAAGACAAGAAGAGACGGACGGCTGGATAGAAGACATTTGAAGACCGCCCTGTCAAGAAGGGAGATCTACACCAACCACTGTCATCAAGAAGAAAACTTCCGCGTTGAAGACCGGGCGTATCTTGAAACCACTCCTCCCGGAGGAACCGAACAATTCCGTGTCGAAGGAACGCTCACACCAAGTTGTATCAAGACTTGAAGGCACGATTCTGGTGGCGCAGGATGAAAGAGAGATTGCAACCTATGTTGCAAAGTGTGATGTGTGCCAAAGGGTCAAGGCTGAATATCAGCGACCCACCGGATTGCTTCAACAACTCAAGGTTCCTGAGTGGAAGTGGGATAAAGTCGGAATGGACTTCGTCACTGGGTTACCAAGGTCGGATAGAGACATGAATCTGTTTGGGTCATGGTCGATCATTTGACCAAGATGGCCCATTTCATTCCTGTCAAGACCCCTTATGATGGCAACCGGCTGCCAGCTCTCTACATCGACCGAATTGTAAGTCATCACAGCATTTCCCAAGGAGATTGTGCTAGATCGAGGAACCCAGTTCACCTCAAGGTTCTGGAAGAAGTTCCGAGAAGCCTTGGGAACCAAGTTATCTTTCAGCACGGCTTTCCACCCCCAGACCGGAGGTCAGACTAAACGAGTCAATCAGATTCTCGAAGTCATGACTCCGAGCCTGTGTCTTGGCATATGGAGCCATGTGGGAGGATTGTCTCCTTTTTGCCGAGTTCTCCTATAACAACAGTTACCAGTCGAGCCTTCTGATGGCACCATTTGAGGTGTTGTACGGACGCAGATGTCGCACACCCCTCAACTGGTCAGAGACTGGAGAAGGGCTAGACTTTGGACCAGATATTCTCCGCGCAGCGGAAGAGCAAGTCCAACTAGTCAGAGAACGTTTGGAGGCAGCCAAGTCAAGGCAAAAGAGCTATGCTGACACTCACCGTCGGGACATGAGTTTCCATATCAGGGACCACGTGTACCTGCGGGTAACTCCTCTGAAGGGAACCAAGCGTTTCCACGTCAAGGGGAAGCCCGCACCAAGGTTCATTGGACCCTTTGAGATCACTGCAAGTCATGTAGTAGACGGCTCCCCAGCTAGATCTACCACCTGAGGTACCCTCCATGCACCAAATCTTCCACAAGCCCCCACTCTGGAAGTACTTCTTACCTCCTAGCTAGCCCGATGCCCGCAAGGACATCGATCACCGAGCCTTTGACAGCTAACCCAACCTAACCTATGCAAGAGACCCCTCAGCAACCTCCATCAAGGAAGGTATCAAGCAAGAAGCCATACCATCAAGCACTTCAGGATTCCAAGGAGCACCGCTCGGAAACAGAACCAACAAGGAGAAGTGAAGACTACCCTGTATCCAAGACTCCGCCTTTCTTACCACGCCTAGTCTGGGAATCTTGGGGACGAGATTCTTGTAAGGGGGGTAGGTCTGTCACACCCTGATTTTCTTGTCACATTGCTTAAGCTTATTTTCATGTTAAAAATGTGGATTTACAAAAACTTTTGAGTGTTTTTGACTTTGCTTGATTTGACTTTTGTCTGTTGTGTGCTAGTGCTCTAAAAATCAAATAAATCCTCCAACTCTTATACTTCATCTCCTTGACCCAAAACCTTTTCCCAATGATCATGCCATGTGTATAGACAAGTATAGAATTTTCTTATAAAAATATTTTGGCCAAATGGTATTTTCTAAAAATTAGTTTTCCAAAAACCCCTGAATTGAGGTTTACACTGCAAGTACCTTATTTAGGGTGAGAAAAATCTTTCAAAAAGTTTATTTGAATCCTATTAGGTATAGGACTCCCAGAAACCATAAAAGTATAATTTTGAAAGTTATTTTTATATCTTATTTAAAAGATTTTTCTTAAGGCCAGAAATGGTCTTTAATAGGGAAAAATTATTTAATCATTTCAAAAATATTTGCCAAAATTCAGGGAGACTCATAGGACATATATTGTCCATATATAAGAGTTTCAGCACATGGTCATGTTCAAAATATTGGGCAAATCCTTCCAAAACCCTTTCTGGATATTTCAAGCTTTTGAAATATTTACAAAGGAAATATTCTCCAAAAATTCCAGGGAAATTCTATCATGTCATATATGACATATTTGATGATCTTGCAAAGCCTCATGCCTTGAAGATCAAGGAAACATCCTCTAATCCCCTCAAAACCATTCTGTCCATATTTGAAGTTTGAGCAACTCTACATTGCCAAACTTGTCCAAATGCTCTCAAATTTGGTGCACATGCTAGAATGGTCTAATAAGGCATCTAGGCCAAATGGCACAAGATTTGGAATAGAGCAACTTGATCAGATCACCCCAAAACCCTTTATGTTCAAATACAAATTTGAACAACTTTACATTACCAACTTTTTATCTGGAGCTTCAAACTTTGTGGGCATGATCAATACCCCAAATGATGATGCTACACCAAGTGGTGCATCTAGGGGAGATGATTTGCTTAACTCAAACATGGTGAAACCATTTCTGTTGATTTCTAGGGTTCACCAAAGTTACATTGGCCACTTTGCCCAAATGAGCTCAAATTTGGTGTAGGGGCCTAATTATATGTGACATTTGATCCTGTTAAGTCCCATGCCAATTGAAAGTCATTTGCCGCCCCAAAACCTGATCAAACACCTTCTGTCCAATTACCAAAACAAGTGTTTGGACCCCTTTTACTATTTCCCTTTACCCCAAATTCTTACCACAGCTTCCCCTGATCATCCTCTACCCCCAGTAACTCTCTATGGCCTCAGCTCAATTATTGGAGGGGGGGTAAAACCCCAAATTCACTATTCCGGCAGCAGCTTTCACCCTCTCCTTCACCTCTCTCCTCATTCCAGAGGCTCCCCAGAGCATCCAAGACCTCCACGCCTTTGTTTACTATCCCCTAGCACTGCTAGACACAAGAGGACACGGCCAAGGAGCAAAGGCACGGCCATGCCGGCCAAAAGCACGCTCTGGAGCGCGCTACAGTGCTCTGGAGCACTGCAGCCGCCCCTAATCACCGGCCCCGACCACCTAGGGCCTCCCCCCTCGTGTCCCCCGAGGCCGCCTCGGCGTCCGGGACACGCTAGATGGTCGGCCCCCTCCTCCTTCTCTCTCCGGCGACCTGTGTCATGCGTGCCCGAGCGCCGCCCGTGTCGACCAGTCGCCGCCCGTGTCCCTGGCATCCCTCGTGCTCGTTCCTCTCTCCCTCTCTCTTTCCCTGGTCGTAGACCACGACCAGCAGGACCCCCGACTCGAAGGCAAGCCCCCCCGTGGCCTATAGGGACGGCTACGGCCTCGCCGGCGCACGGCCCGCTGTGCACCACGCCCTTTCCTACTTAAGGACGCCCGGGTCCTCCCCTTCGTCTCATTTTGCTTCTCCTAGCCCCCCGTGCACTCCTAGGTCGTCCCATTCTTCCTCCCGTGCCCTCCAGCCATCACCCTGGCCGGAGCAGAGCCGCCGGCTGCCGCCTAAATACGGGCACCTCAGGCCCTTCCTCTTCCACCTAGCCACTCCAGCACTACCTCAGCGCCGCCCAGACTCCCCCCAAGCTCCAGCTCTTCCTTACCCCCGCCTCTTCCCCGATGTGCCGAACTTCACCGACGGTCGCCTCCGCGGTCATCCAAGCCGTCGCCGCTTCAGCCCTCCCCAGCATGCGTGCGATACATTGATGGGTGTGGCGTGCCCTCCCGAGCACGCCGGTGGGTGGAGCGTCGCCGGAGACGCGCTGTGGCCCCGGCAATCACCGGCGGGAGCAGCTCACCCCACGGCGAGAACGCGGGGCGGGAGGTTGAAGATGGCCGGAGCGCCGGGGCCGACGCTTCAGCGACCTGGAAGCTGGGCCCCTCCGTTTAAGTGGAGGCGGGTCTGGCCTCGGCCGCTTCCCCCGCGCGGAAGCGCCTTTCCTGGCGGGCGCCTTCGACGTGGCCGGGTCCCTGCGCGCTGCTGAGCAGATGGGCCGGCCCGGTGCATAGAAGCACTAAGCTTCGCCCAGAGCACCGTATAAGGTTGAACCCTCTTTCCTTTTCTTTTTCTTTATTCTGTCAACTTCAAAAATGCCTAGATAATTCAAATGAACTCCAAATTGCATGATTCAAATTTCCTATGGCTCCATAAATCATGCTCCATCACATGGTGCAACATGCACATTATTCCAGAAACATTTCTTTCACAAATATTTATCAAATGCCTTTATTTCATTTCTGTGATGAACTTTAGAAAATCACAGAGAGCTCAATCTTGATCCAAATGCAGTGATTCAAATTCCTAGATGCTTGTCATGTCCAAACATAGTTTTGGAACATTTTTAATAATAGTTTCTGTACCCCACCAAATATTGAGCCATTTCTTCATATTTATCAGCTTTGCAAAATCCTAGGAAATTCATTTCAAATCCAAATCCAGTGAAACCAACTCCTAAATGCTTCTAAAACCATGACTTAATGATGGGTACCTTTGCTCATCATTCAAGGAAATATTTCTGTATACTTCTTCCAAATCCACAAACCCCTTGGTTCCATCATATTGGAATGTTCCAAATCACCCATTGATCCAATGCCTATGAAACCACCTTGGTCATTTCTAATATGACCAGAGGTATCCTAGAAAGTCCAACTCCTATTTTTAGAGCACTTTTATTTTTGCCTTGATTGTGTTTCTTATTATGATTGCTTCCATCGTTAGTTGACGAAATAAACGGAGTATTCGGAGATGGACCAGAAGATTTGAAGACTCGGAAGAATAAGGCAAGCAGCCCTTTGACCATGTTCAAGAGACCTTTTTATGCATGTCTCATAACACCTTATTATTCAATGCATCGGAATCATGTTGAGGTGGAAACCACTTTGGTTGCTACCTTTGTTACTTTACTGTTGAAACTTGCATCAAACATGACCCTACCTTCCTATGAGGGTTATGTGGGTGGGATTAGTTAGGTTGCTTTAATAGTGGCTACGCAAAAGGGATGGGTATATGCATGGTGACGGAGGTAGGATACTTTCAAAAGACTTTTCGAAAACCCCGTCGGGTGCCATTTATGCCCGAGGGGAATGGTGAGATGGGTAACCACTTGATGACGAAGTGGTGTACCAAGGAAAGTGTGTGTGTTGTTTTGAAAACGGATTGGTTTAAGTTGCGACCGTTATTCCAACCTTACATGCGCAACCACTCTACCCTTATTTGGGAAAGGGCATTATTGATTACCTAGGTCGATACTAGCATGGTGCCCGCATTACTAGTGACGGGGGTGACATGAGGTCACTCTCGGGACGGGGTCGTGCTTGGATAGGCGGCCATGACTGTTTTCACAGGGCACCGGACACACCGTTGGTACCCCGTGCTTGTGATATGTGATGAATATGGGAGCGAGTCTCCCCAAATTATTAAGATGTGAAATGTGCGCACGGGGGCTGCTACCAATCGAGTGGACTCTATGTTAGTGTCGTCTAGGGAAAGATAGTGATCGGGTGCTTACCCCGGGTACCTGAGGTACCGCGGGTCATGGATGACACGGAAGTTCCCCGGATCTAGTGGGTAAAGTGTGCAACCTCTGCAGAGTGTAAAACTATTCGAATAGCCGTGTCCACGGTCATGGACAGTTGGGTAACCGCTCTTGGGCTACGTCCAGTGTTTACAGAACCTGGTGTGTGTGAGGAAACAACAGGATTCAGAGATATTATTGATGTGATTGTGAGAAAGTTACAATGAGCTTGAACATGAGTTGATTACAACTCTTTCTCGATATTGATGTCTGTGACCTCCTGATACTTGTTACAGGCACATGCATGCCCTTGTTATATGTTGATCATAATTGCATATGAAAAACTAGCTTTCCACAAAACAGCCAACTTAGCAGTAGAGCCTTGCATAATTATTCTGTTATCACACTTGGGTTGCTTGCGAGTACATTCAAAGTACTCATTGGCTTGCCACTGGTTATTTTATTGGCCAGGCATGAGAGAACAGGTTATGATGAAGATTTCTTGGTGACGAGCATGCGAGCTAGGACGCTTCCCAGTCAGAATGCCTGTAGGGTTAAAGGCAGATGGAATGGGTCCAAGTTGATATTGAAGATTTCTGCTGCGATGATATACTCAAGGCTTGAGCATTACGGTCCTATTTGTGTAATCCGGTATGAATGGATGTAAGACTCTTGTTATTCAGCTTCTGTGTGTTCAGTGAGCATTGATCTCTGGGATCACTGTACACGTGCATTCGGTGATCACGACTTATGAGTCGGGGTCCCCACACTCGTCTTGAAAGATTAGGATGGGTATAAATAAATTGAAACTAATTGTCGGTTTGCCGTGTTCGCAGAATACCCAACCGACTCCTCCCTGCTTTTGTCAGTCCTACTGTGCAACAAATCTTTCATGAAATCTTTTTGGACTCACAATAGCAAGGAGGCCTCGGTTGGGTATTCTACTAAAGAACAAAATAACTGGGCTAGCCATTTTTAGAAAGAAAAAACTACTTGTCTAGTCTTGTGGTAAACATAAAATAAAATGCTGGCTAGACAGGCCAGAGTGCCCCGCTCAGCCTAGTTGACACCCTGCTCCATCTGAAAAACAAAGGGAACTAGGCGAGCTGCTGGGTCCCTGGTGTCAGCCACTTGTTGTGCAATTCTCTTGTTTATTGACTATGTTTAAAATGGCATGGGACCGAGATGTCAGGAATCAATTAGGAGGAACCATTTTTGAGCTTGAAATAAGGAGGCACTTGCTTGCGTACTGCCATGACCCTAGTGGGACCCTGTTGTCATCCTCTCAACGTACAATCATCTCCCTATTGTGTACACATCAACCTAGTAGGCCCACAATTCAGCCTCTAAACCTATGGCGGACAAATACATCCCATTAAAAAAAATAACCACCCATTCCATAGGTTCACATGGAAAGTTCAACATTCAAAGCAAAGTAATAGGTCTGATCCAGATATAGAGTACTAAACTTCCATGTTGACAACCATCATAGCCAAGTTAACTATCTACTTCCGCTAATACTCTAGTGTACAAGTACTAACTTACTCCTAGGTAACTAGACAATGTTGGTCGCCATCTGTGGTACACTCTAAACAACAGCAACAACGTCCTCCTCCTCGCCTCGGACTTGCTAGAGTTGTGATAGGGTGCAAAAGTTTGTTCCCTCCGTTTTGCGGTATGCCAAACCCATCCTGATGAAGAGGACCCCGTTTCAACCGTACGCGCTTGAACAGAAGTCCATTTTCCTCCGTTTTGCGGTATGCTAGTCCATGTTTTGGCTGTTCCATCCAAGCCGGTGTGCTCCCGAAGAACATGATGTGTTCCATTGCCTCCCGATGAACATGACATTATTTCTCCTTTTGACCCTGGTGCTTGGCTGAGGATGAACACAACGTCGTTGCTGCCATCTCCATGTACATGAGCTCTGGCTTACGTATGCGCGAGTACGCGCTCGAGACCCTACCCGTATGTACGTACGTGCCCGTAGTTTAGAGAGCGTGGATGTATGTACATGTACTCCATTTAGACGGGATTGCATGGACAGCTACGTAGGGGCCGGACTGTACTACGACATATGCCGCTGCTTGCTCGGTCATGGTCCATCCTTGTAGAGTCACCGATCGGCCAGTATGTACATACACATTGGAAACCAGACAAAAAACGCTACCTATGCTTCGACCGGGTCGATCCCAGTTGTCAAGGAGGATAAGGAGGCACATCTTTGCATGACAAGATATAGCTGGTAGGTCCTAGCTGTCAGCGGGAGGAAACATTTTTTGCACGTAATATGGAGGCACTTCCTCGTGTGCGAAGACGAAGCTGGTGGGTCCAACTGTCAGTGTCATCGCGTACAGTCATCTTTTGATGGATGTCATTCGTTGACCATGTTGACCACGCCACACTGAGAGCACCAACGCGGTGGACGATGCCGAGGCCTAGGAATGGAACGACGTGGATCCAGGGAAGACGCGGCCGCGGATGCCGACACGAAGGGGAGTACGAGGGTTGACTGGTTCGGATGCAGTATGAGGATGCCATCGCCATCGAATAACAGGGGGTGTGGGTGAGTAAACGGATGACCTAGCTAGCGGTTGGAGTAGGAGAGGACGGTGAGGCCTGGGCGGCTGCACTTCCATCCACGGGAGGTAGGAGCACGTGGTCCTGCCGGCACTCATTTTGCCGGTTGCATCAACAAAATCAAAGGTTGAAGAAGCAGAACAACCTTTTGCTTAACATCTAACGGTCACTACTTATAGAATTGTTTGTTGACTAAGTTGACAAAGCCCTGCGTACGCATCAACTGAGTAGAGCCACAAGTCATCCTCCAGATAAGATGGGCCCCAGTTTACAAGGGGAGCAATCGTTATTTTTCCCTTAATAAGGAGGCACTTCCTTGCGTGCCAAGGTATAGCTGGTGGGTCCTAGCTATCGAGGGGGATTCTTTTTTTCCGTGTAACAAGGTGGCACTTGCTTGCTTGTGGCCATGAACCATGTGGATCCATCTTCCGATGGCTGTCATTTGTTGACTACCTTGACCACGCCACACCGAGAGCATCAACATGGTGGACGACGGTAAGGCCTAGGAAGAGAACAACCCAGAGCCGGAGAAGCCATGGTAGAAGATTCCGACGCTGAGGGGAGTATGAGGGTTGTGACTGGTTCGGCTGATCGGTGAGGCTGGCGTCACCCGAAAATAACAGGAGGTGCAGGTGGGTAGTTGGATGCCCTGGCCAGCGGTGGCAGTTGGGTCGGCAGGTGAGGCTTGCGCGCTAGCATAGTCGGCCATCAGAGGAGCAAGCAGGCAGCTCCGCCAGCACTTGCTTGGGCGGCTGGACCAGGAAGATCAAAGACTGCTGAAGCATGACGGCAGTTGGATGGACATCCAATAGTCACTGCTCTCATGTGTTGACCAAGTTGGCACGACCTTGAGTACATGTCAACTTTTTTTAGGAAAGCATACGCATCAACCTATAGTAGGCGCACAAGTCAGCCTCAAATCTGCGGAAAACAACATACAACCCATCTACCATTATTTCTAATAATTTACAACCCATTTCATAAGTCTTAAGGATTTTTTAGAGCCCATATTTTTTTGTTAGCATTACATCCCATATTGTTTGCCACGGTTAAAAATTCTACGAAATTTTACATATTTCGGTGCGGTCCAAACTATTTTGAATCCCGAAATTTCAAGTCACATTCAAACTAATTTGAAAAATAAATTTATATTGATATAAAATCAAAAAAAGTATCCATGCATAATAATCAATGAAGTTTGATATCTCAAAATGCAAAAAAATTGAAACTAATTGCCGGTTTGCCGTGTTTTAGAAATGTACAACCCATTTCTCATTATTAATAGCCCATTTTCTGGGCACGCCGAATTTTTAGCACCCGGTTGGGTATCCCACTAATCTCTCCTCGTCTTAAAAGATTAGGTTGGATATTCAAAAAAAATTGAAACTAATTGCCGGTTTGCCGTGTTCCCAGAACACACAACCGAGGCCTCCTTGATGTTGTCAGTCCTGCTATGCTACAAATCTATCGCAAATCTTGCTGGATTGACAAAAGCAAGGACGGCTCGGTTGGGAATTCTGCAAAAGAACAAAATAACTGTGCTAGCCATTTTCAGAAAAGAAAAAAACTACTTGGCCAGTCTTGTGGTAAACGTAAAATAAAATACTGGCTAGACAGGCCAGAGTGTCCCGCTCAGCCTAGTTGACATCATGCTCTGTCTCAAAAACAAAAGGAACTAGGTGAGATGCTAGGTCCCTGGTGTCATCTGCTTGTTGTGCAATTCTCTCATTTATTGACTATGTTGAAAATGGCATGGGACCGAGATGTTAGGAATCCATTAGGAGAAACCTTTTTTGAGCTTCAAATAAGGAGGCACTTGCTTGCGTACTGCCATGACCCTGGTGGGACCCTGTTGTCGTCCTCTCCACGTACAATCATCTCCTGATTGTATATGCGTCAACCTAGTATGCCCACAAGTGAGCCTCTAAACCTATGACGAACAAATACATCCCATTTAGAAAATAACAACCCATTCCATATGTTCACATGGAAAGTTCAACATTTGGAGCAAAGTAATAGGTGTGGGTGGGTAGTGGGATGCCCTGTCCAGCGGTGTCGGGCCGTGAGGCTTGCGCACTAGCATAGCTGGCCATCGGAGGAGCGAGTAGGCAGCCCCGCCGGCACTGGCTTGCGTGGCTGGACCAGGAAGATCAAAGATTGAAGAAGCACGATGGCCATTGGACGGACATCCAACAACCACAGCTCTCATGTGTTGACCAAGTTCGCATAGCCTTGCGTACATGTCAACTTTTTTTTAGGAAAGCGTACGCTTCAACCTATAGTAGGCGCACATGCCAACCTAAAATCCACGGAAAATAGCATACATCCCATCTACCAGCATTTCTATAAAATTACAGCCCATTTGCTAATTCTTAATGATTTTTTAGTGCCCATATTTTGTTTGTTAGCATTAAAGCCCATATTGTTTGCCACGGATAAAAATTCTATGAAATTTTCAATATTTCGGTGCGGTGCGAACTGTTTTGAATCCCGAAATTTCAAGTCACATTCAAACTAATTTGAATAATAAATTTATATAAATATCAAATCCAAATAATTTTCCACGCATAATAATCAATGAAATTTAATATCTCGAAATGCAAAAAAATGAAACTAATTGCTGGTTTGTCGTGTTTTAGAAATGTACAATCCATTTCTCATTACTAATAGCCCGTTTTCTGGGCACGCCGAATTTTTAGCACCCGGTTGGGTATCCCACTAATATGTCCTCGTCTTGAAAGATTAGGTTGGTATTCAAAAAAAATTGAAACTAATTGCCAGTTTGCCATGTTTGCAGAACACACAACCGAGGCCTCCTTGGTGTTGTCAGTCCTGCTATGCTATAAATCTTTCAACAAATCTTGCTGGAGTGATAAAAGCAAGGAGGCCTTAGTTGGGTATTCTGCAAAAGAACAAAATAGCTGGGCAAGCCATTTTCAGAAAGAAAAAACTTCTTGGCTAGTCTTGTGGTAAACACAAAATAAAAGCCCGGCTACAGATAGGCTAAAGTGTCCCACTCGGCCTAGTTGACACCCTGCTCTGTCTCAGAAAAAAATGAACTAGGCGAGCTGCTGGGTCCCTAGTGTCAGCCGCTCGTTGTGCAATTCTCTCGTTTATTCACTATGTTGAAAATGGCATGGGACCGAGATGTCACGAATCCATTAGGAGGAACCATTTTTGAGCTTCAAACAATGAGGCACTTGATTGCGTACTGCCATGACCCTGGTGGGACCCTGTTGTCGTTCTCTCCACATACAATCATCTCTTGGTAGGCCCACAAGTCAGCCTCTAAACCTGCGGCGGACAAATACATCCCATTTAAAAACTAACAACCCATTCGATATGTTCACATGGAAAGTTCAACATTCAAAGCAAAGTAATAGGTCTGGTCCAGATATAGAGTAATAAACTACCACGTTGACAACCATCATAGCCAAGTCAACTATCTACTCCCACTAATCCTCTAGTGTACAAGTACTAACTTACTCCTAGCTAACTAGACAATGCTGGCCGCCATCTATGTTATACCCTTAACACCGACAACGACATCCTCCTCCTTGCCTCGGACTTTCCAGAGGTGTGATAGGGCGCGTTGGTCGCACAGGTTGGCCCTTTACATGCCAGCGTGGTCCACGAAAGCTTTGGCTTGTAAGAGGTAAACCCACTTGACAAGCTGGTAGTAAAATTTGGTATGTCGCACTCATGCGTGCTCGATAGCCCCTAGGGCTATTTGATGGGCGCTGGCATCCACGTAGTCAGCCCTGTTGCGGGCACCCTGATTGCGATTCGGAGTGGCGGTGCCATGCTTCTCCATGACCCACATGTGGTGCAAATCGGTGATACACTGCTCCTCCACTAGGCGGTCGCGCTCCAACAAGTCCTCTTACTTTGCACTGCCATCTAAATATCAATAGAATGCCTCCTTCCTCCATCAGCCTTCTCGTGAAAAACCAAACACTAGCTCCAGCGGGGAGCTCCTCCGGCGTGGTTTATTGCGGACGGTCAGGGGGATGACGGACGTGGCAAGAACAAGGGAAAGTGGCAAGCGACATCAGGTAGGTGGGGGTATGTGAGGATAGGCCGATAGGGTGAGTTGGGTGACGGTGCCAACGGAGAACCCCGGGAACCAGTAATTATAGGCAGAAGGTAGGTGAACTAGCGTGTTGCTGTAAATGTGACTGGCATCAAAATTAAATTCATAAGGAGGCATGGCTTTGCCTTCCTGCTTACCGTGGAAAACAAGAAAAACTGAATTTACGACTGTCTTATACCGTCCCGTCCCGTTCGTGTTGGGTCGCACATCAGTGTGACGGTCAAACGAGTGCACTCGAATCATCCAAATGAGGTATGTGCAGGATCCGGTGTTTATTCATTTAGGATCGAGTCGATCGGATAGTGTACGTAAAGGATCACATTAGCTAATGAACATTTGTTGGGAGATAAGGCATTTGCGAACTTTTTTTTGGCTATTTCTTTAGATTCGCATGGTACTTTCTTCAAAACAGCATGTCAGTTCATAGGTAGGCATTTTTATTCAAGAAACTGTCACCTTTGGATATTGAGTTGCAACTAAAACTCCTAGGAGCATATTAATAGGCTAGCTAGTGATCGATTAGTAAATTGTAAACACCGAGCAAATAGAAATAAGGAACTGCTAGTTATTTGTTAACAGTGAGCACACAAAAATAAGGATCGTGGTGTGCACAGTAGTAAGATCCGATCCGTTCGAACTGTTCACCCGAGACTCACAGTCCTGGCTTTGTATTTTGTTCCCATTAATAGCCCAAATTCACAACCAAGTAGTGCAATTTCCATACATAATATCAACATGTTAATGCATCTCAATGATTCACAAATCATATACAAATATTTAACTCCTACAAAAATTATCAAGAAAAAACATATGTACTTGGTACTAACATGGATGCTTCTCTGGGCCAACATTTAGTACAAAGTGAAATACAAACTTGATTGTGAAGTATACATTTCCACTTGCAAACATAAGTGGTTTCACCAACAGATGGAACCATGAGAGTGAACCACACATGATGGAGGAACATCCACTGAAATATGAGTTGGTCATCTGCCTATCACACAGCGAGACTATTTTCGGAATACAACTTTAACTTTGACGAAATGATGCTGATACGTCCAAAACGTATCTATAATTTCTGCTTGCTCCATGCCTTTTTTGTGTGATATTGTTATGATATTTATGCACTTCCATACACTTTTGATCATATTTGGACTAACCTACTAATGGTTGCAAAAGTGCACAATGTCCTTGTTTTACACTTTATTGTGTAGGAATTACTTGTAAATTGACAAAAACGCAAAAGGAGTCGTATTGGAGTAGGACTCTGACTTTCCTGAAATATGTCTGAGAACGTTTTCTAAAGATGGTCACGTTCCGGCCCGAAGACGACGTCAAACGGAAAAAGTCTAGTTGCGAAAGCTGTGGGGAATTTCGAGGCGATGCTTCTGGATATAAAATTCGTCCAAATCGGAGTCCGGACGGCCGAGTAAAGCCCGTTTTACTGAGGCCCAAAATCTGATGACGGGAATCCGAGAGTCTATATAAAGAGAGGAAACCTAGGTCACAAAGGGCCACGAATTTTCCTCCTATCGAGCCGCCGTCTTGGAGGGGAGGACGAGCACCATTGCAGCACCATCCACAAGGAAGAAGGGGGCCCAAGGAGCCGCTGCCCCCTAGGGCCGCCGCCGCCCCGAGGGCCGCCGCCGCCCCCTAGGGCCGCCGCGCCCCAAGGGCCGCCGCCGCCGCCTCCGTGGCTGCCGCCGGCCGTCTCCTCCTCGCGGGGCTGCACCTCTCCATCAACACCATCATCAAGATCCTCCTCACCATGTCCATGTGTGAGTAGTCTTCTCCGGGGCCGAGGGCTCGTACGTGTAGCTATGTGGTTATATCTCTCTCTCTCCCATGATGTGATCTTCGTTGTGATCATAGGCTATGTTAATATAGGGTGATCACATGATATTTCCCCTTCCTCTATGTATTGGTTTGATGTACTCACTTGTCTTTATCTAGTATAATCCCCGAGACCAAGGTGACAGCGGTCTATTGGACATGGATTAGAAAAATATTTTCATGAGTGATTTCCTCTCTTGTGTGTTGATTGAAGATTGAGAGTCTCTTGGTGCTTGTCTTTGACTATCCTTTAGATATGTTGTGGTGATTGTGGAACTCTCTTTGGATGGCCGCGGTGACATTGGGAAATCCTTAGATTGAGAACTACGAACTTTGAGGTGTGCTTTTGTAGCCCTACATAATTCTCGTCCTCTATTGACCATGAAGGAATGACCTCCGGGTGCGTCTCCATTGCATGTTTTATGGGAAATATCATGTGATTCGATTATGTTAATGTTGTTGGGAGTTGGCACTAGTGAAAGTATGATCCCTAGGCCTTGTTTCCACCATTGCAATACCATTTGTGCTCACGTTTACCACTTGTTTGCTTGCTGCACTTTTTATTACAGATTTATATTACTTTTCTTTGCCACTCCTATCATCTATATTTTACCATCTCTTCGCCGAACTAGTGCACCTATACAACTCCTAGTTGTATTAGGTGTGTTGGGGACACAAGAGACTTCTTGTATCTTAGTTGCAGGGTTGTTTGAGAGAGACCATCTTCAACCTCTACTTCCTTGAGTTCGATAAACCTTAGGTCATCCACTTGAGGGAAATTGCTGCTGTCCTACAAACCTCTGCGCTTGGAGGCCCAACATAGTCTACAAGAGTAGAAGCGTGTGTAGACATCAAGCTATTTCTGGCGCCGTTGCCGGGGAGGTGAGTGCTTGAAGGTATATCTTTAGATCTTGCAATTAAATCTTTTTGTTTCTTGTTTTTATTTCACTAGTTATGTTTATGGAAAACCGCAATCTTAGTTCGTTGCTTGTGGGAAGACGCCCCACACCTGTGGTGGTTGCTCCTCCCCCTACTGAAATTGTGCCCTATAAAATACCAGCTGGTATTATCGATTATGTTTTGGCTAATCGTTATGCAGGAGACAGACATCCCGGTGAACACTTGCTATATCTGTCACAATTATGTTCATTATTTAAGCTTGCAGGTGTATCAAGGGAGTTTGTCATGAGGAAATTGGTCGCCGTATCACTTATAGATAAAGCTTCAGATTGGTATAAGCTCCTCGATAACCCGCACTTGCTTGATTGGCAAGAGCTTATGTCTCTCTTTTATACTAAGTTTTATACTCTTCATGAAATTCATCGAGACAGGAACTATATCTATAACTTTAGGTCTCGTGACGAAGAAAGCATTCCTCAAGCTTGGGGGAGACTAAAAACATTAATGCTAAAAAGTCCTAACCATGGGCTCCCCAAAGATGCTTATGTGGAGAGTAAGAGTATCTTTTTGCATGTGGATCATAGTAACAATGCTTTATGTGATGCTTATATTGTTGAGTTTATTCGTGATCCCACTGAAAATTATTATGAGAAAGGAACATAGGCTTATAGATATTTCAATAATATTAAGTTCCCTCTCTTTATGTTGAAGGTTTTGAATCTGCACTTGTTTTGTCTTCCTATGCTTATTGCTTTGTGCTTTAATGAAATATTCTATTGCAATATTCCTATGCATAGGAAGCATGTTAGGCTTAAATGTGTTTGGTTTTTGCTTCCTGATGCTCTCTTTTGTTCTTCAACTCTTATTCCTACGAGAGCATCATTAAAGTCTTAAGCCTATCTTTATGGCTATAAAGAAAGAGCTCTAGGGAGACAACCCTTGTTATCTTTGCTTTCAGTTTGTTCTTTCAGTTTTTAGTGGTCTTGATGTTTGTTACTACTGTAGCAACATCATTGTATCTTTATTTTTCAGCTTTGTGCCAAGTTTAGCCTCCGATTGCAAGAAAGTTCAAAAGTTGTGACGTGCTGTCCAGGAAACAGATTCTGTCCTCTGACAGAAAAATTCGTATGAAATCACCAGATCATCTTTTTGGTCTGAATTGTTTTGACAGTGTGCTCTATATAATTGGCTTTCGGGAGTCTGTTCTGAGTTTTTTGATTTGAGTTGCAGAAGTGCCCCGAAAAAATTATTTACTACCTGCTGGTCTGTTTTTCACAGATTATGTCCTGTTTTGCCTTTCCTTCATTTTGCAAACCTTGAGCTTGCTTTTTCTTTGCAAAAACCTTTTGGCAATCTTGATAAACAGTAGACCTTCAAGAATATCCTTATTTCCAGCAAGGAAAAATTATTTTATTAAGGGTACTAACCTCGCTAATCAGATTATGATGACTTATGTATGAAGGGAGTTTTCAAGTGTGCGAGGGAAGATGATAAAAAGATTCAGGAGTGTCAACGCTCAAGCTTGGGGATGCCCCCATGCACCCCCAAGAAATATTCAAGAAGACTCAAGCGTCTAAGCTTGGGGATGCCCCCGTGCATCCCCTTCTCCATCAACATTATCAGTTCGTCTTTTGTTCCACTATAGTTTTATCACTTCATGTGTTATGTGCTATGCTTGGAGCGTCTTGCTTTTAGTTTCCTTTTTAGTTTTCTTTAGCTTTGCTTGCTGTTCATAACGAGTTGGAACTCAGCTTTCTTTGTGTGGGAGAGAAACACGCTCCACTTCAACCTAGAACATAACATAGAATTTTCATGTCTATCCTTGTTGTGTGTGTTCTTTGTCTTTCAATAGCTACTATCATGTTCAGCTCTTAGTTTTCATGCTTATCTTTTTAAAGAGCTTTTGTTTAGTTGGTCGCTGGAACTCTCTTTAGTTATAATGCTTATCTTGTTAAGAGAGTTGGCTTCTGTTGCATTGGTTGATATGTCTATGATAAAAATGCTATGTGCATAATGGTGCTTAGTAGTTCATGTTTTCTTATGGTTAGTCTCAAATAGCTGGGGGGTTCTCAATGTGTTATTGAAGTACCAACATGATTTGTTTGCCTATGATGTGGTATGGTTTAGTGATATCTTCCTTCAAGAATTTATTTTGATTGACTTGGCATATGCTCACGCATATTTAAGACTGTAAAGAAAGTCTATCAAGCCTTGATGATCTTTAATTTCTGAATAGCGATATAACTTCCATGCCCGATTCAATGTTGCTTTGTCGCTCTGCATGATTATGACCGTCATTGCTCTTTTAGTTGGTCACTCCCAGTCTTTTGCTAACCTTCGCCTGTACTAAGCGGACTAACTGCTTGTGCATCCAAAATCCTTTAAACTAGTTATGCCATATGAGTCCACCATACCTTCCTATACATGGTATTTACCTGCCATTCCTAACGAAGACTTTCATGTACCATCTCGAAATTATTCAAAAAAAGCATTTCTCTTTTGTGCCTCTGTTTTAGCTCATGAGGAAGTAGTAGTTAACTCATGATCTTTTTAAGTTGGACAAGCTTCACCCCGGGATTGCATGTCTAATGTGCAAACCCATAATACGAGAAGGAACTGGCATAGAGTGCGCCCGGCTCATTAAAAAATTATACAACAAACAAACCCTCCTTAACGCTTTGTTCATGAGAAATCAGAAAACTTTGGCAGTGATAAACAAAGGAGATTAAGAGGATTTGATCGTCCTCATGCGGGAGCCGTTCCTCGAAACTTGTCCAGCTCAAGAAGTAATTGAGTTATCTGCTAGCATTCGTTGACGAAATATGCATATTCTAAAAAATAATTATTACCTCTGTTTTTAAAACCAAGAGCTCTGGTACATGTTTAGTTTTTGTTTCCGACCACGGGTTCTCAACCTTGCCAACAAAAGCCACGGTTCGAGAGTCTCCACCTTCTTTAACGCACCAACTATTGAGAGCATGATTGTCATTCTGAGTGTAATGTGCATTGTCCCAAAGTACCATTGTCTTTTGCATGATTATGATATCGTTTATTCTGAAATCATTGTATCTAGTCGTCACTTAAACCTTGGAGGTGCCCCTGCATTTATGTTTTGCCTCACTAAAGGGGGCAAGCGAGATAACACATTATCATATTTGCACACCATGCTCACTACAAATCTATTGAGTGTTTCAATATCATATTGTAAAAACTTTCAGTTCTTTGTGATTTTCTCATGAGGCAACTTAATTACTACAGATTCATTGTCTCAGTAAGCACTTGTCATGTGACTGTGAAAAGTTCTTATATGGTTAATAGCATGTCACCACAGAAATTATGCTTGTTATCATTTACCTACTCGAGGACGAGCAGGAATTAAGCTTGGGGATGTTGATACGTCCAAAACGTATCTATAATTTCTGCTTGCTCCATGCCTTTTTTGTGTGATATTGCTATGATATTTATGCACTTCCATACACTTTTGATCATATTTGGACAAAAGTGCACAATGTCCTTGTTTTACACTTTATTGTGTAGGAATTACTTAGAAATTGACAAAAACGCAAAAGGAGTCGTATTGGAGTAGGACTCTGACTTTCCTGAAATCTGTCTGAGAACGTTTTCTAAAGATGGTCACGTTCCGGCACGAAGACGACGTCAAACGGAAAAAGTCCAGTTGCGAAATTGTGGGGAATTTCGAGGCGATGCTTCTGGATATAAAATTCGTCCAAATCGGAGTCCGGACGACCGAGTAAAGCCCGTTTTACTGAGGCCCAAAATCTGATGACGGGAATCCGAGAGTCTATATAAAGAGAGGAAACCTAGGTCACCAAGGGCCACGAATTTTCCTCCTCTCGAGCCGCCGTCTTGGAGGGGAGGACCAGCACCATTGCAACACCATCCACAAGGAAGAAGGGGGGTCAAGGAGCCGCTGCCCCTAGGGCCGCCGCCGCCCCGAGGGCCGCTGCCGCCCCCTAGGGCCGCCGCACCCCAAGGGCCGCCGCCGCCGCCTCCGTGGCTGCCGCCGGCCGTCTCCTCCTCGCGGGGCTGCACCTCTCCATCAACACCATCATCAAGATCCTCCTCACCATGTCCATGTGTGAGTAGTCTTCTCCGGGGCCGAGGGCTCGTACGTGTAGCTATGTGGTTATCTCTCTCTCTCTCCCATGATGTGATCTTCGTTGTGATCATAGGCTATGTTAATCTAGGATGATACCATGATATTTCCCCTTCCTCTATGTATTGGTTTGATGTACTCACTTGTCTTTATCTAGTATAATCCCCGAGACCAAGGTGACAGCGGTCTATTGGACATGGATTAGAAAAATATTTTCATGAGTGATTTCCTCTCTTGTGTGTTGATTGAAGATTGAGAGTCTCTTGGTGCTTGTCTTTGACTATCCTTTAGATATGTTGTGGTGATTGTGGAACTCTCTTTGGATGGCCGCGGTGACATTGGGAAATCCTTAGATCGAGAACTACGAACTTTGAGGTGTGCTTTTGTAGCCCTACATAATTCTCGTCCTCTATTGACCACGAAGGAATGGCCTCCGGGTGCGTCTCCATTGCATGTTTTATGGGAAATATCATGTGATTCGATTATGTTAATGTTGTTGGGAGTTGGCACTAGTGAAAGTATGATCCCTAGGCCTTGTTTCCACCATTGCAATACCATTTGTGCTCACGTTTACCACTTGTTTGCTTGCTGCACTTTTTATTATAGATTTATATTACTTTGCCTTGCCACTCCTATCATCTATATTTTACCATCTCTTCCCCGAACTAGTGCACCTATACAACTCCTAGTTGTATTAGGTGTGTTGGGGACACAAGAGACTTCTTGTATCTTTGTTGCAGGGTTGCTTGAGAGAGACCATCTTCAACCTCTACTTCCCTGAGTTCGATAAACCTTAGGTCATCCACTTGAGGGAAATTGCTGCTGTCCTACAAACCTCTGCACTTGGAGGCCCAACATAGTCTACAAGAGTAGAAGCGTGTGTAGACATCAGATGCCCATTGGATAATCTGAATAAATTAATGAAGCACCTAGTGCAATCCATGAAGTGTCTATGGAATCTTTCTGTGTCTATTTTCAAATGGCACTACATGTAGTGACTATACTATTCTCTTGTGTACTTCCACATAAATTGAGGTCACTTTGTTTGTTCGCAAGAGAGTAATGGGCAGAATCTATTTAAACATACCTATATTAGTGTCGCGGGAAAACCACAGCTACCTATGGCATAGGAGTCCCTTTTGGTTCGGTGGGGGGATGGACACGTTCCACAAGGAGCGGAGAAGCGTAGTATGGCACTTCAAAGATCACACAGAAAGTTTTTACCTAGGTTCGGGCCGCCTCAAGGTGTAAAACCCTACCCCTACTTTGGTGGAATGATGGTGGAATGGTGGAAAAAGAGCACGGTGCCCTTGCCTGGCGGCGATTCCCCGGAGCAAGAGTCGTTACACGCGTATGAGTGTGTGGGTTTGAAATGGCTGAATCCTTTATCTGGTCACCATGGGCCTCCTTTTATAGATTAAGGGGTCACCACAGTATCCAATCGGTCTTTCTACGATGATTAGATAGCAAACAGTGTTATCATACATAACTCTACAGGCTGACAAAGCACATTAAATGCGCCGCTTAGTGTCACATCATGGCTTGCCCAGCAAGCCCTGCCGGTCTGTTTTGCTAGCTTCACGCCTACTTGCTTGACATGTCTCGGGCAAGTTGTGAGTAGGAGGTTCTTTCTGTAGGAAGTGGTTGCCATGTGGCAAGAGGCAGCCACTGAGACACTTAAGAGCTTGACACCGCACGGATTGATAACGTGCGTCGTTGTGATGTGGTGGTTTGCCTCCTCGAGCCCCGGCAGGCCTGTCAGGGTGATGTTGGAGGCTTGCTTCCGAGGCGATCCAACCCCGCCAGGCTCGCGTGCCCGGCAAGGAAGGCCCTTCTTCTGATGATATATTGCCTCTTTGGCTGGTGTTGGATGTCTTGATCTCCTTGACCAGCTCTCTGATTCCTCAAAGAGCTGATCCCTTCGAGCCTTAATCTGATGTTGGTGTCGCAAACTTGTCCTTGGGCCTGTGCACAGTCTGCGCTGACAGACCCAGGGTTTGGTGCACCGACAGGAGCCCTCGAGCCTGGCATGGATGTACCGCTAGGCGTCGATGGGGTAGACTCTAACCAGAGCACAAGCAAAGGTGTAGGAGTAGCGTGCCCCCTTTCAGATCTTCTTTGCTTCTTCATTAACTTGAGCCCGGGCCAGTTTCCGCATCTCCCGTGCATCGTGTAACACCATCTTGGTGGGACCATCCTCGTAATGGCCCGCGAATGACATTAAAACACATGGGAGTAACTGCCAATTTACGCTTCCCACCACGCCCTTATCCTTAGCCAGGTATGTTGCATGCATCGAGTGTGGTAGGTCATGGAGGCGCGTGGTGAGGAAGAGCGTCAAGGAAGGGGCCTAACCTTCTTGGATTGGTAGATGAGGGCGGCGGTTACCCACCGGGCAATCGGCCCCCACCCCTAGGTTGCTTATAAAAGGAGGAGCGGGGGATGAGCGGAGGCACTCATCCATATCCCTCTCTTCATCCATTTCCTTCTCCTCCGGTTATGTTGAAGGAGAGAGCATGGGGCCAAGCCCTGGGCAGTAGCTTGTGGTTGACAACCTCGAATGCTCATGCTGGAGCTCGGGGAGTGAGTTCCTCTACTCTTCTTCCCGCGGGCCTCGGTAGGATGCGCGGATGGCGCAGTGGTAGCACTGGTGGTGGCGACTCCGGTGTGATTGTCATCGAGCCGTCTGTGGCTTTAGTTTTAGTGAGGGGCGACGTAAACGACACCATGCCAAGGCTAGAAATGGGCGCAAGGCGTGGTAGTGGATCTTGGCCCATTCTTCTTCCTTTTGCAGCGTTGGTGGAAGGTTGCAGAACGGGCCCGTTGTCAGCTAGGGCGAACCCGTCCTTCCTGGGCACTGCATGCTTGGTGTATAGGGGAATTACTTGTCCCTATACACGCTCCTTCAAGGTGCAGTGGTTCTTGATCTTCAGGCCGTCGGGGACGACCATGCTCTCCTTGGAATCGTGCGGACAGCATGGCGCCCGAGTTGGCTGCCATAAAAGGGGCTTCGGGTGCCCGAGGTGCTGAAGGTGGCGGCAACACATGATGCGTTGAGAACAGGGAGGACCATTTTGATGAGTCATATCTGCCGGTGACTCTGCCGCTCCTGTCCGGCCTTCCGGTAGGGCCACCGTCCGCACCCGCCCTCTGGTTCCTTACTCCTATCTGGGATAAGGTGCTCCCTCATCCTGGGGAGGCGCCGAACCCTAGACAAGCCTTCCCATCGCCTTTTTCTCCACTCACCGCAGTGCCAGGGGAAAAGAGGGACAGAGAAGGGGATTACGGGGCACTTATCTTTTTTCAATCTTAAACTTGTAGGCAATTGCCAAACTTTAGTTCAAATAAATGTAATTCCAATTATCCATGTTTGTGTTCTGTAAGATATGTACTTGTTTATCTGCATATTAATGAAAAATATGAACCTTGCCGGGGGCTCATGCATGTAACGTGTCCATGCAGAGGTGGGATGCCTCTATACTTCCATGTAAACAAGTTTTCCACGACAGGCTACCTTGAAAGTACCCCTAGTCTTGTCGCCATGGAGCCTGTCTTGCCGGGCATAAGACATTGAGAGGGACTAGCCCCCCGCCAATCCTTTTTCATCAAAGGCCACTGCGACCATCCTCACCGAAGCAACGATTGGTGTAATGCCCCAGATGTAACACTTTCCCTATATGGATATAAATAAACTTTGGCTTCATCCTTATCCTTCCGGGTTCTTCTTTCATTTTGGGTTTCGTCGTTTTGTCGTGTGCGTGTGTGCATTTCATCCATGTCATGTTGTCATGTGCATTGCATTGCATTTGTGTTGTCACTTGCATCCAGTCCCACTCGACTCTTCCCGTTGCCTGTTTCGAGTACCACGCTCTCACACGTGCCCGTGGCATCCCCGAGTCCTTCTTTCGTGTGTGGCCGTGTAACGTTTCCGGAATGACGTGAGACTTGCCGTGCGATGTTGTTTTGGTACGTGTAGGCCACCTGTCAAGTTTCGTCGCGTTTGGAGTTCGTTTGGTACTCCAAGGGTTAACCTAGTGGGCTAAAAGAATCTCTTCTTTGAGGCCCAAGACCCCCTCCACAACAGCCCACCAACCCAGCACAACCCTTCTTATCATCTCGGTCGTCGAATTGTGATCGCGTGGCCGAAAACCGCTCCCCATTTGGACTCTCCTAGCTCCTTGTGCCTATAAAAACGTCCCCCATGTCTTTTTTGTCCAAAAAACCCTAGCTCTCTCCTCCTCCGCCGCGCCGGACACGTCCGTACGCCGCCGGACGTGTATAGCAGACCTCCGCTCCAGTCCGCACGCGACACGTGTCACCTCCCACCGCGCAGCGCCGCCGGACCGCCGGCTCGACCGTCTCGGCCGTCCTCCAGCTCGCGGCCTTTCTTCCCCGCGGCTCGGCCCCTCGCCGTCGCTGCCACGGAGCACCACCGCCGCCGCCTCTCGGATCTCCGCCCCACCGCCCGAAGCTCTCCGCCGCCGGCCCGGGTCTCTACGTCGCCAGCCACCTCCCGCGTCGGCCTCCTCCGGCCACGGTCCGGCCACACCCGGCCGCTCCTGCTGCTTCCCGGCCGCGCCGCAGTTGCCGGCCGGTGCCGCCGCGCCTCCCGCCGGTAAAGACGCCGCGGATCACCAGATCTCTAGCAGCCGCCGCCCGATCCGGAGAGGACGAACCCTAACGGGTCCCGATCCGCACCCGCTCTGCGACCCGCTCCGCCGACCCGCGTTGACCCGTTCCAACCCTCGTTGACCAGATCTGAGGTTGATTTCTCCCTCTAAGTCCTTTTTGCATTTTGTTGTCTGATGGCTTCTTGTGATGGCAATAACTTTTTGTGTGTATGTCCAATTTGTGCATATGATATGTCAAAATGATCGTGGTCATGTGTACTACGTTTTGTTACATTGTGTCATGCTTGTTTGAGTCCATCTAGATGTCTTAATCTTCGTGACAAGAGTGCTACAAGATATAAACTGCTACTACTAGTTATTTTTATGCCATGTTTGAGATGTGATAACTTGGTGCATGTTTATCCAAATGAAGCAAATGAGATGTCAAAATGTTCATCATGAGATGCTCTACATGTTGGTTGCTATAGCATGCATGTTAGAGTTCATATTGCCATGTTTATCCCTGTTGCAAAAGTGCATGTGGCTGTTAGGTTTTGTAACTTGTTACGAGATGCCTAGTTGAGGAGCTCGTTGCTATTGATGTGGTTGTCCCCATGTCACATGCCCATATGTTTTAGATTCCCCATCATGTGTTCTTTGCTGTGGTGCAAACCATTAGCCATGTTATTCTTTAAGATGACTTAAACATGCTCGCAAACATGCCATGCTAATGTTACTGTTTTAACACTTTGTGAAATTTCATTAAGTCTGGAATCTGTAATATCCTGATGCTATGTTTGCTTGGTGTCCTAGGCAAATCCATGTTAGTTTTCGGGTGACCACTAATCATTCCTTGTTGTATATGTTGTTGTCTATCCATTCATGCCATCACTTGATCATTTGGGTTGCTGTAGCTTATTTAATTCTTGCTCCCAAGTTGCTATAAAATATTGCTGTCTGGTTTTTAATGTCATGATCAAAATGTTGTAGCTTGTTGCTATTGATCCATGCCTCCTATGTAGTTGCTAAAATGGAGTTGTTTGCTGTAGGATATGTCTACATCATGTCCATGCTTCTTTTCACCATGTTTGAGTGATGTAGAGTATATATTTCTTGCTCCAAAGTTGCTATGTACCTGTTAATTTCAGCTTTGCATTGTTTGTTGTTTCGGGTGTATCTTTTAGTCCGTTGCTCCGTTTTGAGCAAGTCCTATATGAAATTTGTGTGATTTTGCATGTAGATTCATAATATCATCTTGTTAACATGTTTGGAGTATTTTTTCTTGATGTTTGGGTGCATTTTGCACCGTTGCCATGCTTATCTTGTTTTGATCATATCTTCTAGACCGTAGCTCCGTTTTAAACAAACTTTATATGAAACTTGACTAGAATTTCGTGTAGATCATCATGGTGCATGTTAACTTGCTGTTTAACAGCTTCAACTTAAGGTTTGTTCAGATCTGGACTAATTTCAAACTATGCATATGAGGACTTACCGGATTTGTCTTAAGTAGTTTCCAGCCTCATTTAAACTTGTTGTTCTTATGTTGTTTCTCTGTGCTTCCTACCTTGTCATGTTTTGCATACTATATAGATCTGTCTTGCATCCTGCTAGCTTGAGCATATTGTCTTGTTCTTGTGTTGTTCTGGTGTGCTTCCTATGTTGTCATGTAATGCACCCTAAGTGCATCTTCGGTGCATCCTAAGTGCATCATACGTGCATCCTGTAGTTTGCGCATTGCACCTTGTTTGATTTCGTGCCTCGTGTGTTCTTGTGTTGAGTAGAGACGGAAGCCGAGACCGAGTATGAGAACAAGGTTACTACCGAGGTTGAGAACGTGGAGCCATCTTACGATCCCATCGACGACTCGACAGGCAAGATGACCTGACCCAGATATCATTACTATCTTTGTGTCAGGACCCCGATCCTAAGTCACACTGATCTAGCTGTAACACGTCATATCACTTTGCGGCCTCACGCACGGTAACCCCACGGGTGCCACCTTACCTGGCCCGGGACCATTTGCGCATTTTGGCACACGTATATGACAGTGTCGCTAGCATCCATATGACAGAGAACCCGGGCCGACATGGCTAGTTATAAACCAAAAGTGGCACTAAATTACAGAGACAGGCATCCATGACCCAGCAACGAACGTGTCGGTCATCAACGTATGAACCCAAGTCGTAGCAAGCTACATGGACTTAAAGGAACAACGCGTGACATTTCCCCTAAGGGACAGACACCGGAACGAAGAAGGACACATGCCGGCCAGCCTACGTGTTCCGAGCAGTAGCAAGCTACCAAGGCTCATTGGAATCACTAGGAGGCATTTCCCTGTAAGATAGGCTACCAAAGGAAAACAACTAGGTGTCGGATCGTACACATACCAAGCATTTCAATCATACACGCAATATGCTCAATATGTGCAAATACAACATTGCATCACAACAGAACTCTATGACTCAAAGTACTTTATTTAAAAGGCTCCAAGAGCCATACACAACATATTCATACAGGTAGGGGTCACATGACCCAACACTCAAGTCATACAGTCATACAAGCACAAGCGGAAGCTACATGTCTGAGTACAGACAACTTAGAAAATAAAACAGGCTTGGTGTAGCCTGACTATCTACAAGGCCCTCCACAAGCTCCAGATCACCGTCTGGGTGTCAAGCTACTCGTCGACGTCAACGTCTATGTAGAACCCATCAGCAGGGGCAGGGTTCTCCTCTGCAACAGTTATTAAGCAAACATGAGTACAAAGGTACTCAGCAAGTCTTACCACAGAACCTATTATACATGCAACATTATCAAAGGGGGATAGTGGAGTTTATAGCAGAATGCCAGCTTTGACCTTGGCTAACCTATACTACAACTCTCAACGGATTGCAAGATATTGTTACGAAACGAGTCCTCTACTCACCACATCAATACACTACCGAGGATCCTCTTCCGTCATCCTACGGAAGGGCCATCCACGGCACTCACACTTATCTTGAGGCTTTTAGTAGTATCCATCAACTTGTCTATGAACTGTAAGAGTAACCAAGTAGTTCGTACCGCGAACAACGGCTATTCGAATAGTTTGATAACCCTGCAGGGGTGTACTTCTTCACACATGTTTTCACCACTTAGCGTCTGCACACGACATGTGCTCGGCAGACTTCAAGCGAAGGCCGACGTGGGTGTAGACCACGACCTAACCAACCACTCAAGTCTCTCGTCCAGGTTTATCGCCTATTTGGGTTCCATCCGTGGGGAGATCCGGCCGGGGTGTCGCTCACGGCCCCAAACGATGTGTACAGGGTTCCCGAGTCACCAAACGGGCAACCGGTACACCGTGCCACGTACCTGTTGCATCACAGCCCACCCCGAGGGTCAGCGCTGCGCACGACCTCCAGTAAACTATAAACACCAGAAACTAGTTGCAACTCCTGAACAGAGTACAAGGGCAGTCAATAAGTCGAGCGGGGTCATATTTCAGGGCCCAATGTGTGGTAGTAACTGTAACTTCAATCACACACACAGATCTCAGGTCCTATGGACGATTCCAATGAAACAACCCACCATGTACTCCTACATGGCCTTTCATTGATACCTTTACCAAGCGTATTCCACACTTCCCTCTCTTTATCGGTAAGATCATATCACTCTGATCCATCACCCAGATGAACCAGACCAGACACAACTCTAAGCATAGCAGGGAACATAAGTAAATAGCATGGTGGATCACACATCACATGGCTCAATCAACTCCTACACATGCTAGTGGGTTTCAACTATTTACTATGGCAATGACAGGTCATGCAGGGGAATAGGGTTCAACTACCGCAGCAAGTAGCAGTTCACGCGCTGTTGCCTTAATGCTGTAAAAGAGAGCAGGAGCGAGAAGATTGGGTTTGTATCGGAATGATCAATGATTGCTTGCCTGAGAAGGTAGTTGTCGGGTACTGCTCTTCAACTGGATACGCAGCAGTGTCCTCGGGAGCAGGACCTAACACAGGGAATACCGACGATACAATCATTAACAAACAAATGCAACAATATGATGCATGTTTATGACATGGCAAGATGCATGTGTGTTGGCTAATGCAACTAAAACCAGAAGGGTTTGAACCTATTTGAATCAAGGATTCAAATTGAAGTTCAAAGTATTATTTAAATATGTGCATTATCATGTTTTTGATATATACAGCAAGTTAACTTGTTCAAACATGCATGGAACCAGTGCCATTAGAAAGATTGGATTTTTCTGATCATTTTTCATATATAAATCTTTTCCATCTGAGCTATGGTTGATTTTATATGATTTTTAGAAGTTTTGGGTATTTTCTGGAATTTCCTGAATTATTACTAAATATAAAAATCCCAGAAAAACCTTTACTGCGTCAGCATGACATCATGCTGGCGTCAGCCAGTCAACAGGGCCAGTCCAGGTCAAACCTGACCATTGGGTCCCTCATGTCAGTGTCACAGCTAATTAACTGAGTTAATTAGAGTTAAACTAAAACTAATTAGCTGTTAGTGGGGCCAGGGCCCACGTGTCAGTGACTAAACTAATTAACTAATTAAATTAAATTAACACCTAAACTAGGTTTGACTTGTGGGCAGGGCCCACATGTCATTGACCCAGGGGGTCAAACCCGTGGTCAAAACAGGTCCAACTCGCCGGCGAGGCCGAACGCGGCGGCGTGCTTCGGAAAACGCCTACGGTGCACGACTCGAGCTGCGGCTGGGTGCGTTGGATAGCCCTTGCTGTTGCGCGTAGGATGGAGGTGGTCACCGGACCTGGGGTGGCCGGAGACGACAACAACGAGCTCGACGGCGGCGACCGGCGTCGGGCGTGTGTGGAGAAACGGCTGCAGGGGCCTAGGCGATGCGTGTGTAGCACCGTTCGCATCTACGTGCTGTGGTGAGTACGTTGGACGGGTGCCAGTGACCAAATGGTCACCGGAGCATCACCGGCGGCGAGCACGGCGGCGGTGCGTGCGGTTGAGCTTCGTGCAGTGTGTTACAGGGCAAAAGGGAGCCAACGGAGAGGGGGAGGAGGTAGCTAGGCTCACAGGGGTTGCGGCAAGCACCGGAGCGAGCTCGGGGGTGGTCGGAGCTGAGCAGAACGGCGAGGGGGATCTCCGCGGCCAGAGTTGGGGAAGAAGAGGTCGGGGGCGTCTCCAGGGCGGGCGAGCGCTCGGGGCTCGGCCTGTTCGAAGCAGTCGAGGACGGCGGAGACGAAGGACACCAAGGCGGAGCTCAGGGACGACGGTGGACGCGGCTTCTACGACTGTGCGATCACGGCGGCGTCGGCCATGGCGCGAGGAGAGCGGAGGAGAGGAACTGGGGGGAGGTGGAGGTGTCTGCGGGGTCGAGGAGGACGTGGAGGGTCGAACCATCCCTCCAGGACGGCGACGGGACGAAGCAGGGCGGCGGGCAGCTGTGTGGCGCGCCTTGCGGTCGCCGTCGAGCACCTGCCTGCCTGCCTGGCCGAGCCAAGCAGCTCGCTGGAGCGGCAGCTGGGCTGGGCCGGCAGGTGGGCCGGGTGGGGCGCCAGGTAAGTTCTCTCTCTCCCTTTTTTTCTATTTTCTTTTCTATTTCATTTCTTTTGCAACTTTGTTCATTTAATAAAAATGCCTAAACATTTTTATAACTCATAACACTTGTCATACCTGTTGTATATAATATGAACAGTAGGAAACATTATAGTTTATGATTATTTGAGCATTTAAAATATTTTGTAGCATTTAAATGCCCAAATTCAAATACCATATGATTTAATCCAAAGCCCTAGATTGTCCTAGAAAAATGTGCACCATTTTTGGCAGAGGTTTAAGACTAAGGAAGAAATGATGAACATTTTGAAGGGCATTTTGGGTACATTGGAAAATATTTTATCAAACCCTAGTTGTTAGGGGAGGGGTGCTAGGGTTTCTGTTAATCCCATTTCAATTTTCTTTGAAAAAGACATGATGCACACTCTAGTCAGGTCCTTATGCAAGTGCTAGCTAGGGATGTGACACTTTGCCTATTGCTAGATGTCTCGATCTTTAGCTTATTGCCTCGATGTCCATGTTTGTCTGTCAGCCTCCTATTGTAACCATGAATCTGTCTAACCACCCGACCTATGCAAACCTTTGATTGGCTACGTAGGCTTCGCTCAGCCCCTCTTATAGCATTGCTAGTTGCAGGAGAAGATTTGAAGATTCTTGCTTCATGTTGAAGTTATGTTGGGATATCACACTATATATCTATTAAATGAAATCATCTATATATTGGTAATGGGTGTAAGGCTAAGCCTCTTGCTTGGTGATTTGTCCCACTCATGCCGCCCTAGGAACCGTATAAACCGGTGTTATGTTCCTTGATTTTGCGTTTGGGGTTATGGGACCCCCTCGATAAACCGCTTAGCGCTAAGGCTTTTCCAGCAAGTCCCAACATTGGTACTCCATTTTCCTAAACAACTAAAAACTTGCATATGGAGTTATAAACCCTCTTCTTAATCAACAACCCGGGCCAGTGCTCCACATGAGTGTTGGTCCAAACTGAGCAGATTATGGGGCCACCTCAAGGAAACTCGAGGGCTAGTAAAAACCTGTAGGATGACTTATCCGGTCGTGGCCTGAGACGAGATATGCGCGGCTACTATCAGGGTGTCGGCACGGCGGGAGGATTTGCTGGATTAGTCTTACCTTAGTCGGAGTATCTTGAGCACGGGATTCCGAGAATACTCGGGCCTTCCCACCTTGGAGTTGCAACTCCGTGGATCGTGGGCTTGTAATGGGCCAAGTTGGAACACCCCTGCAGGGTTTTGAACTTTCGAAAGCCATGCCCGCGGTTATGTGGCAGTTGGGAATTTGTTAATATCCGTTTGTAGAAAACTTGACACCATGTTCAGAACACACTACCAGCGTGAGTAACCGTGACGGTCATTTTCCGAAAGGGGTTCGGGAAGTGAACACGGTGGGGTTATGTTTGACGTTCTTAGATAGGATCACTTCGTGATCACTTTGACACTCGTGTCAACTTCTCTTCTCGCTCTAAACACGTAAGTTAGTGCTAGTGCAGCTACAACCTTTTATCTTTCTTCAGCCTTGTTCCACACCCAAGGCTTAGATAGTTTTGTTACCCGGGAACGGGATTGCTGAGTCCTCCGTGGCTCACAACTTCTACACCACACCATATGCATGTACTATGGTGAACTACTCAGGTGACGGCACAGAGCTATACTGGGAGTATGATGAAGAACGTCGCCGATACTATGTGCACTATCCCGATGATCAGTAGTGGTTTCCACTAGGGGCGATTCGGACCTGTGGCTTTATGTATTTGGTATCTTTCATTTGGATCTTCACCCGTAGTCGGGTTGTGATGTTATTTGGATGATGATTTGCTACGTAATGTATTGTGTGATGTGGCGAGTGTAAGCCAACGATCCTTTTGCAATTTCATCCCTATTTTTACATGAGTCGTGCAAAGATACCGAACTAGAGATAATTCCAGAATGGGCTTATACCTTTAAGTCGTGCCTCGACACGTAGGAGGTATAGTCCCATCCTGGGCATTACAAGTTGGTATTCGGATCCTTCTCCGACCTAGAAGCCCCCACCGATTGATCGAATCGTTGACGGTTGAGTCTAGGCACACACTTAAAATGTTTTGAGTCCTATATATATCGGAGAGTAGGATTTGTTTTTGCTCCTCATCTCTTTTCACTCTGGTGAGGACTCCTGATGATTACTCTTGTCTCTTCTACTCTAAAAAATTCAACAATTTTTTTAGGAATCTCGCGAGTATTGTTTGGATTGTTCCGATGTCTTTGTGACGAGAACATTGCTCTCGATGCCTCCTGTCATTTAGGGGTTGTGGCAGTGTCCCGGGGAGTTGAGCTCTAATGTGTTGTCGTCACAAATATATCGCATCAGTTCTGGAATACTTAAGACGGCCGACATCGAAAACTCTCCTATGCAGTTAGTAGCAAGATAACCCCGACGTCACCCAGTACTAGGGAGTTAGTTCGGGAGTATTGCCATAGCTTGTATAGTAGATGTGTTTCGAAGGTCCGAGGTAGACGGTTTCCGGAAATAACTGGTTATGTGTTGAAGGATGGATACAGCTGGATGTAGGATTAGAGTTGAGTGCGCGATGCTTCCCCTGTATCCCCAACACCTGATTTCATAGCTGGAAACTTTCGGAAATTAATAGGTGGGTTCCTTTAGTAGCTCATAGGCATTCTTCCAACGAATGCATGATATGGAGTTCGGGGTTCTGCATTGAGTGAAGTAGTTTTATGGGCGTTGCTCCGATCGGGAGTTGCATCTTAAAGGGTCCTTGGCTATGCTGACCCGGGGATTGCAAGACCCTTTTGTAACACGTTCCATAAGCTTTCAGCACGAATATATCGAACGAAACTTCTATCTTGTATTTGTTCTATCTACTCCTTGTTGTTTAATTTACCTTTTGTTCTCCCAAGTGGCTTCTCGTGAAGATTGTTGTTATCATTAAACTATGGATTACATTAGTTCATTGTTGTTCGAATGTTCTTGTGAAGACTACGTTGCAATTTCTAGCCGTTGATTCAGCTTATATATTTCTTTCAATCAATGGCTAATAGTTGTCATCTCATTTAAGATGGCTCCTAAAAAGGTTCCCAACGCTAACCCAGAAGGTGAAGAGGTTCCTGATCGTCCTCCTTCCCCTCCTCCTCCGTCTGAGGCCTGGAGAGCAATTATGCAAGCAACGAACCAGAACACCCAGATGCTTATGCAAATGATGCAGAACATTCAAGCGAATCAAGCAAATCAGGGTGCTCATGGGAACCAAGGCCAAGGCAATTTGTTCAACCAACCTCACTTTGCTACGCTCAACCAGTTACTGGCAAACCAACCAAAGGCATTCAGTTACTGTGTGGACCCTCTAGATGCTAAAGACTGGATAACAGATATCAAGAAGCATTTCGAGTGCAGTAACGTCAGGCCCGAGGACTATTTGAAGTTTGCAGCCTTCCAACTCAAGGACCAAGCCGCTGATTGGTGGCAGCAGTACAACGATTCCAGAGAGGGACGTGTAATCTCCTGGGATGACTTCTGCAAGGACTTCCGTTCTCATCAGATTCCAACAAGTGTCATCGAGGGTATGCGTGAGCAATTCCACAACCTGAAGCAAGGCTCAATGACTGTCTACCAATATAATGTCAAGTTCCAGAACCTTGCCCGCTATGCCAAGCAAGACATCCCAGATGCCAAGAGCAAAATCTATCATTTTCGCGGTGGTCTGAAGGATGAACTCTAACTAGCTCTCACCTTGTTCGAGCCTGATGAGTTTGATCAATTCTATAACATGGCACTTAAGCAAGAGGCAGCCCAGCTCAAGATGGAAGCTTCCAAAAAGAGGATCAGAGATGCTGTTCACTCCTCCTCTTCTTCTCAAGTGGTCGCAAAGCAACATAAGTTTTGGCTTCCACCTCCTGCAGTGATCCGAGCTCCCAACAACAACAACAAGAATTCTGGTGGCCGTGGTTTCTCCCACCCACCCAACCCAAGCAACCAGTCAAAGAATCACTTTCAAGCTTCAAAGTCAAGTGCTCCTTATCACCGTCCTCTCTCAGAAGTGGTTTGCAACAAGTGCACTCAGAAGGGTCATTATGCCAACAAGTGCCCCAACCCAAGGCGCCTTCCACCTCCTCCACCTGTCAGCACTGCTATTGTCAAGCACAATCCCAAGCAAGCAAGAGTGAATCTGATGAATGCAGCTCAAGCGGAAAATTCTTCGGATGTGATACTTGGTAACCTCTCAGTTAACTCTATTCCTGCAAAAGTGTTGCTTGATTCTGGTGCATCTCTCAGTTTCATATCAAGGCCATTCTTTACCAAGCATAATTTCACTTCGGCATTTCTAGATAAGAAGTTGCAAATTATTTCTCCGGGCAAGTGCATGACTTCAAATTTGAGAGCTCCGAATGTATCTGTTCGCATGGGTGATTACCGCTTTCTGGCTTCTCCGGTTGTTCTTGGCAACTTCGACATTGATCTTATTCTTGGGATGGATTGTCTTTCTCAGCATGATGCTCACATTGATTGTGCAAATAAGGAAGTCAAGATTACTCATCCTAACGAAGACGTGATTATCTTCGCCTCTCGAGATAACACAATCAGGCTATTCTCTCTCAATGACAAGGGCGAGATTAATGCCATCTCTCAAAGTCCGGTGGTAAATGAATACGAAGATGTTTTCCCTGAAGAGCTTCCAGGCATGCCTCCGCATCGTCAAGTTGAATTTGTCATTGAACTCGAGCCTGGTACTAAGCCAGCATGCCGGCATCCGTACAAGCTCTCCCCTGAAGAGTTAAAGGAGTTGAAGAAACAACTCGATGAGCAAGAGCGTATGGGTCTGATCAGGCCTAACACTTCTCCTTGGGGCGGTGGTGTCTTATTTGTCAAGAAGAAGGATGGCACGGAGCGCCTTTGCGTTGATTACCGGCCATTGAACAAGAAGACAATAAAGAACAATTATCCGCTCCCCAACATCAATGAATTGTTCAAGCAGCTCAAAGGAGCTAAAGTGTTCTCAAAGCTCGATCTCCAGATGGGTTATCACCAGATCCGCATCCGTGAAAAAGATATTCACAAGACTGCATTCAGAACAAGCTACGGCTCCTATGAATATACAGTCATGTCTTTTGGCCTCGCTAATGCTTCACCCACCTTCTCAAGAATGATGCACTACATTTTCAACCCCTACACCAACGAATTTGTGCTTGTTTATCTGGATGACATCTTGGTATTCTCCAAGAATGAAGAGGATCACGAAAAACACCTCCGTCTGGTTCTCGACAGACTCTGTGAACATAAGTTCTATGCCAAGTTCTCCAAGTGTGAATTTTGGCTCAATAAGGTCTTGTATCTGGTCCATATCATCTCTGTTGACGGTATTGCGGTCAACCCCGAGAAAGTTGAAGCGGTTGTCAACTGGGAACCTCCTCAGAACGTCAAGAAACTCCGAAGCTTTCTTGGTCTTGATAGCTATTGCAGAAGGTTCGTTGAGAACTTCTCCAAGATTGCCAAGCCTCTCTCCAACTTGCTGCAGAAGAATGTCAAGTATAACTGGTCTCCGGATTGTGATGTGGCATTCAAAACTCTCAAAGAAAAGCTCATCTCTGCTCCAGTTCTTACTCCTCTAGATGAGTCCAAGCCCTACGAAGTATTCTGTGATGCTTCTCTTCAAGGACTTGGTGGTGTGCTAATGCAGGACAAGAAGATTGTAGCATACACTTCTCGTCAATTGAAGCCAAGTAAGAAGAACTACCCCACACATGATCTCGAGCTAGCAGCTGTGGTACACGCCTTGATCACGTGGAGACACCTTCTGTTGGGCAGAAAAGTCGACATCTTCACCGATCACAAGAGCTTGAAGTACATCTTCACACAGCTGAACCTGAACCTTCGCCAGACTCGTTGGGTTGAGATGATCCAAGAGTATGATCCAAGCATCGAATACACACGTGGCAAGGCCAATGTCATTGCAGATGCCTTGAGCAGAAAGGCATATTGCAACAGTCTCCTTATCAAGCCGTTTCATCCTGAGCTTTGTGAAGCATTCAGGAAGCTCAACCTCCAAGTTGTTCCACAAGGCTTTCTTGCAAATCTTCAAGTTCCTCCTACTTTGGAAGATCAGATCCGTGAAGCCCAACTCAGTGATGCTATGGTGCAGAAAGTGAAACATGGTATTGCAAAGGGTACTCCCAAATACAAGTGCTATCGCATTGATGAGAAAGACACCTTGTTCTTTGAGGACAGACTTGTGGTTCCAATGGGTGATCTCAGGAAGCTCATAATGAACGAAGCACATGACTCCCTCCTCTCGATTATCTTGGAAGTTCCAAGATGTACCAAGAACTCAAGCAATCTTACTGGTGGACTCGCATGAAAAGGGAGATTGCCCAATTCGTGAATGAATGTGATGTCTGCAGAAGAGTGAAGGTAGAGCATCAACGTCCAGCCGGTCTTCTCCAACCTCTTCCAATTCCCGAGTGGAAATTCGACCACATTGAAATGGATTTCGTCAATGGTTTTCCCAAGTCCAAGAAGGGTAATGATTCTATCTTTGTGGTGATTGACAAGCTTACCAAAGTAGCTCACTTCCTTCCAGTCAAGGAATCCATCAATGCAGCTCAACTGGCGGAGTTGTACACTTCCAGAATTGTGTCCTTACATGGCATTCCTCAAGTTATCTCCTCAGACCGTGGAAGTTTGTTCACATCCAAGTTCTGGGACTCCTTTCAGTCCGCCATGGGCACTAAGATCCGTTTCCGCACTGCGTTTCACCCTCAGACTAGTGGTCAAGTCGAAAGAGTGAACCAGATTCTAGAAGACATGCTCAGAGCTTGTGTCATATCTTTTGGCATGAAGTGGGAAGATTGCCTTCCGTTTGCCAAGTTCTCTTACAACGACAGCTTCCAAGCAAGTGCCGACAAAGCTCCATTTGAAATCCTCTATGGCAGAAAGTGTCGTACCCCTCTCAACTGGTCCGAGACTGGTGATCGTCAACTTCTTGGCAATGACTTGATCTCAAAAGCCGAAGAAATGTGCAAAGTCATACGTGAGAATCTCAAGGCCGCTCAGACGCGTCAGAAGAGCTACTATGACGGCAAGCATAGTGATTTGGCCTTCAACATTGGTTATCATGTCTATCTCCGTGTTTCTCCTATGAAAGGCACCCAAAGATTTGGTATCAAAGGCAAACTTGCTCCTAGATACGTGGACCGTTTCAAGATCCTTGGCAAAAGAGGCGATCTAGCCTATCAACTTGAGCTCCCTTCCAACTTCGCTAATGTTCATGATGTGTTTCACGTGTCTCAACTCCGCAAGTGCTTCAAGACACCTGAACGCACCATTCAGTTTGAGGAGATTGATCTATAACAAGACTTGTCTTACCGAGAGCATCCCGTTGCTATTCTTGAAGAAACCGAGTGCAAGACCCGCAACAAGTTAATCAAGTTCTTGAAAGTTAAGTGGTCACACCATACCGACCGAGAAGCTACGTGGGAACGAGAAGATCACCTTCATTCCGAGTACCCTTCCTTCATCCAGTCCTAGATCTCGGGACGAGATCTTTTCGTAGTAGAGGAGAGTTTGTAATGCCCCAGATGTAACACTTTCCCTATATGGATATATATAAACTTTGGCTTCATCATTTTCCTTCCGGGTTCTTCTTTCATTTCGGGTTTCTTCGTTTTGTCGTGTGCATGTGTGCATTTCATCCATGTCATGTTGTCATGTGCATTGCATTGCATTTGTGTTGTCACTTGCATCTGGTCCCACTCGTCTCTTCCCGTTGTCCGTTTCGAGTTCTGACGCTCTCACACGTGCCCGTGGCATCCCCAAGTCCTTCTTTCGTGCGTGGCCGTGTAACGTTTCCGGAATGACGTGAGACTTGTGGTGCGATGTTGTTTTGGTACGTGTAGGCCGCCTGCAAGTTTCGTCGCGTTTGGAGTTCGTTTGGTACTCCAACGGTTAACCTAGTGGGCTAAAAGAATCTCTTCTTTGAGGCCCGAGACCCCCTCCACAACAGCCCACCAACCCAGCACAACCCTTCCCATCATCTCGGTCGTCGAATTGTGATCGCATGGCCGAAAACCGCTCCCCATTTGGACTCTCCTAGATCCTTGTGCCTATAAAAACGTCCCCCATGTCTTTTTCGTCCAAAAAACCCTAGCTCTCTCCTCCTCCGCCGCGCCGGACACGTCCGTACGCCGCCGGACGTGTCCAGCCGACCTCCACTCCAGTCCGCGGGCGACACGTGTCACCTCCCACCGCGCAGCGCAGCCGACCCGCCGGCCCGTCCGCCTCGGCCGTCCTCCAGCCCGCGGCCTTTCTTCCCCGCGGCTCGGCCCCTCGCCACCGACCGGCCTCGCCGTCACCGCCGCGGAGCACCACCGCCGCCGGCAGGTGCCCGCCGACAGCCGCCGCCTCTTGGATCTCCGCCCCGCCGCCCGAAGCTCTCCACCGCCGGCCCGGGTCTCTACGTCGCCGGCCACCTCCCCCGTCGGCCTCCTCCGGCCACCCTCCGGCCACCCCCGGCCGCTCCCACTGCTGCCCGGCCGCGCCGCAGTCGCCGGCCGGCCCCGCCGCGCATCTCTCCTGCGAAGACGCAACGGATCGCCAGATCTCCAGCAGGCGCCGCCCGATCCGGAGCGGATGAACCCTAACGGGTCCCGATCCGCACCCGCTCCGCCGACCCGCGTTGACCCGTTCCAACCCGTGTTGACCAGATCTGAGGTCGATTTCTCCCTCTAAGTCCTTTTTGCATTTTGTTGTCTGATGGCTTCTTGTGTGTATGTCCAATTTGTGCATATGATATGTCGAAATGATCGTGGTGATGTGTACTACATTTTGTTACATTGTGTCATGCTTGTTTGTGTCCATCTAGATGTCTTAACATTCGTGACAAGAGTGATACATGATATAAACTGCTGCTACTAGTTATTTTCATGCCATGTTTGAGATGTGATAACTTGGTGCATGTTTATCCAAATGAAGCAAATGAGATGTCAAAATGTTCATCATGAGATGGTCTACATGTTGGTTGCTATAGAATGCATGTTAGAGTTCATATTGCCATGTTTATCCCTGTTGCAAAAGTGCATGTGGCTGTTAGGTTTTGTAACTTGTTACGAGATGCCTAGTTGAGGAGCTCGTTGCTATTGATGTGGTTGTACCCATGTCACATGCCCATATGTTTTAGATTCCCCATCATGTGTTCTTTGCTGTGGTGCAAACCATTTGCCATGTTATGCTTTAAGATGACTTAAACATGCTCGCAAACATGTCATGCTAATGTTACTGTTTTAACACTTAGTGAAATTTCACAAAGTCTGGAATCTGTAATATCCTGATGCTATGTTTGATTGATGTCCTAGGCAAATCCATGTTAGTTTTGGGGTGACCATTGATCATTCCTTGTTGTATATGTTTTTGTCTATCGATCCATGCCATCACTTGCTCATTTGGGTTGGTGTAGCTTATTTAATTCTTGCTCCCAAGTTGCTATAAAATATTGCAGTCAGGTTTTTAATGTCATGATCAAAATGTTGTAGCTTGTTGCTATTGATCCATGCCTTCTATGGAGTTGCTCCAATGGAGTTGTTTGATGTAGGATATGTCTACTTCATGTCCATGCTTCTTGTCACCATGTTTGAGTGCTGTAGAGTATATATTTCTTGCTCCAAAGTTGCTATGTGGCTGTTAATTTCAACTTTGCACTGTTTCTTGTTTCGGGTGTATCTTTTAGCCCGTTGCTCCGTTTTGAGCAAGTCCTATATGAAATTTGTGTGATTTTGCATTTAGATTCATAATATCATCTTGTTAACATGTTTGGTGTATGTTTGCTTGATGTTTGGGTGCATTTTGCACCGTTGCCATGCTTATCTTGTTTTGATCATATCTTCTAGACCGTAGCTCCGTTTTAAACAAACTTTATATGAAACTTGACTAGAATTTCGTGTAGATCATCTTGGTGCATGTTAACTTTCTGTTTAAGAGCTTCAACTTAAGGTTTGTTCAGATCTGGACTAATTTCAAACTATGCATATGAGGACTTACCGGATTTGTCTTAAGTAGTTTCCGGCCTCATTTAAACTTGTTGTTCTTATGTTGTTCCTCTATGCTTCCTACCTTGTCATGTTTTGCATCCTATATAGATCTGTCTTGCATCCTGCTAGCTTGAGCATATTCTCTTGTTCTTGTGTTGTTCTGGTGTGCTTCCTATGTTGTCATGTAATGCAACCTAAGTGCATATTCAGTGCATCCTAAGTGCATTGCACCTTGTTTGATTTCGTGCCTCGTGTGTTCTTGTGTTGAGTAGAGCCGGAAGCCGAGACCGAGTACGAGAACAAGGTTTCTACCGAGGTTGAGAACGTGGAGCCGTCTTACGATCCCATCGACGACTCGACATGCAAGATGACCTGACCCAGATATCATTACTATCTTTCCCTATTGCTAGATGTCTCGCTCTTTAGCTTATTGCCTCGATGCCCATGTTTGTCTGTCAGCCTCCTATTGTAACTATGTATCTGTCTAACCACTCGACCTATGCAAACCTTTGATTGGCTACGTAGGCTTCGCTCAGCCCCTCTTATAGCATTGCTAGTTGCAGGAGAAGATTTGAAGATTCTTGCTTCATGTTGAAGTTATGTTGGGATATCTCACTATATATCTATTAAATGAAATCGTCTATATATTGGTAATGGGTGGAAGGCTAAGACTCTTGCTTCGTGATTTGTCCCACTCATGCCGCCCTAGGAACCGTATAAACCGGTGTTATGTTCCTTGATTTTGCGTTCCTCACACGGTTGCGGTTATTGGACCCCCCTCGATAAATCGCTTAGCGCTAAGGCTTTTCCAGCAAGTCCCAACATTGGTACTCCATTTTCCTAAACAACTAAAAACTTGCATAGGGAGTTATAAACCCTCTTCTTAATCAACAACCCGGGCCAGTGCTCCACATGAGTGTTGGTCCAAACTGAGCAGACTGCAGGGCCACCTCAAGGAAACTCGAGGGCTGGTAAAAACCTGTAGGATGACTTATCCGGTCGTGGCCTGAGACGAGATACGCGCGGCTACTATCAGGGTGTTGGCACACCGGGAGGATTTGCTGGATTAGTCTTACCTTAGTCGGAGTATCTTGAGCACGGGATTCTGAGAATACTCGGGCCTTCCCACCTTGGAGTTGCGACTCCGCAGATCGTGGGCTTGTAATGGGCCAAGTTGGAACACCCCTGCAGGGTTTTGAACTTTCGAAAGCCGTGCCGTCGGTTATGTGGCAGATGGGAATTTGTTAATATCCGGTTGTAGAAAACTTGGCACCATGTTCAGAACACACTACCAGCGTGAGTAACCATGACGGTCATTTTCCAAAATGGGTTCGGGATGTGAACACGATGGGGTTATGTCTGACGTGCTTAGATAGGATCACTTCGTGATCACTTTAACGCTCGTGTCAACTTCTCTTCTCTCTCTAAACACGAAAGTTAGTGCTAGTGCAGCTGCAACCTTTTATCTTTCTTCAGCCTTGTTCCACACCCAAGGCTTAGGTAGTTTTGCTACCCGGGAACGCGATTGCTGAGTCCTCCGTGGCTCACAGTTTCTACACCACACTAGATGCAGGTACTATGGTGAACTACTCAGGTGACGGCAAAGAGCTGTACTGGGAGTACGATGAAGAAGGTAGCCGATACTATGTGCACTATCCCGATGATCAGTAGTGGTTTCTACTAGGGGCGATTCGGACCTGTGGCTTTATGTATTTGGTATCTTTCATTTGGATCTTCACCCGTAGTCGGGTTGTTATGTTATTTGGATGATGATTTGCTATGTAATGTATTGTGTGACGTGGCGAGTGTAAGCCAACTAACCTTTTGCAATTTCATCCCTATTTTTAGATGAGTCGTGCAAAGATACCGAACTTGAGATCATGCCAGAATGGGCTTATACCTTTAAGTCGTGCCTCGACACGTAGGAGGTATAGTCCCATCCTGGGCATTACAATTGGGTTAAAGAATGGGAGCACCTAAGCTTTGAAAGGCAGCACAGTTTTCCTATGCACAAGTCCTTACAGAACACGCATGGATAAAGCAAAAAAGACTTATCTATTTGTCTTGCCGGAGATTGCAATGTTGGCGTGTAACACCCCGGACACACCCGCCGGTGGTCGTTACTCCTGGCAGGAGCTAGACTGGCCTCACATATCAATACTAGTCTTTTCTGCAAAATTTATCCTCACTCGTGCACACCTGGGAGCAACTTCCCGGTCGGTCACCCATCCTGAAATTACTCCAAGCTGAGCAGGTTTAACTTTGGAGTTCTGTCTGAACGGGCTCCGGGAAAAGAAGGAATTCCTTATTGATATGAGGAGTCTATCATCCCTAATAAGCCAGGCTATCACATACACCCCTACTCAGAGGAACCGACATCCTCGTCGGGCCATAGGAATGTTCCCTCTTGGAACAAACGTCTGTGCATCCAGCCCGATACATGTGCCATGATGTGTGCCATGACGGGTCACAAACGTCATGAACAACATGACCGAGCACCTGTCCGCAAACATCCGTGTAGCCGCAAGGGTTGGCTCTGATACCAACTTGTAACGCTCAGGACGTGACTATATCTCCTACGTGTCGAGGCACGACTTAGAGACATAAGCGCATTCTGGAATGATCGCAAGCATGGTATCTTTGCATTACTCATGTAAAGAACATGTATGAAAGAGTAAAATAGTTGGCTTACACTCGCCAAATCACACAATAAATACAATAGCATACATTCATCCAAATAACACAGGGTCTGACTATGGACAAAATCCAAACGAGAAAAGATACCACAAACACAAGTCCTGATCGCCCCTAGTAGGAACCACTACTGATCGTCGGGATATGTAACAAAGAAATGACCACGCTCTTCATCGAACTCCCATTGAAGTTCTGATCCATCTCCTGTAATGTTCTCGGCAGTACCATCATCTAGTGTGTGTTGTAATCTGTGAGTCACAAGGACTCAGCAATCCCATTCTCGGGTATCAAAACTAACAAAGCCTAATAGGTGTGGAGAGGTAATAAAGTGTTTGCAGCAAGCACTAAGCAACTAGCTTACGATTCAGACCGAGACGAGGGTATGTGCCGACGGTCGCCAAGATGATCACTAAGTGATCCTATCTACTCACGTTCATGCATAACCTCACCATGTTCACTTTCCGAAACCCCTTCGAAGAGAGACCATCAAGGTACTCACGCAGGTAGTGGATTCCTAAGGATATGGTGTCAAGTTATCTACAACTGGATATTAACAAAATCCCATCTACTACATAACCGCAGCACGGCTTTCGAAAGTTCAAAGCCCTGTAGTGGAGTCCCAACTTAGCCCATCACAAGCTCACGATCCGCGAAGTCAAAACTCCAAATTGGGAAGACCCGAGTATTCTCGGAATCCCGTGCTCAAGATATTTCGACAAAGGTAAAACTAATCCAGCAAGACCTCCCGGTGTGCCGACACCCTGATAGTAGCCGCGCGTATCTCATCTCAGGCCACGACCGGATGGGACAGCCTACAGGTATATCCACGACCACCTAAATGAGGCAGATGTGATTTTGTTAATATCCGGTTGTAGATAACTTGACACCATATCCTTAAGAATAGACTACCTGTGTGAGTAACCGTGATGGTCTCTTTTTGAAGGGGGTTTTCGGAACGTGAACAAGGTGGGGTTATGCATGAATGTGAGTAGCTAGGATCACTTATTGATCATCTTTGGCGACCATTGGCACTTTCCTCATCTCGCTCTGAATTCGTAAGCTAGTTGCTTAGTGCTTGCTGCAGACACTTTATTACCTCTCCACACCTATAAGGATTTGTTAGTTTTGATACCCGGGAATGGGATTGCTGAGTCCTTGTGACTCACATATTACAACACACACCAGATGTAGGTACAACTGAGTACAACGCATGAGATTGACAAGAACTTCACTTGGAGTTCGATGAAGAGCGTGGTCATATGTATATGACGTATTCCGACAATCATTAGTGGTTCCTACTAGGGGCGATCAGGCCTTGTGGTTGTGGTATCTTTTATCGTTTGTTTCCGTCCATAGTCCGACCCTGTGTTATTCGGATGAATGTATGCTATTGTATTCATTGTGTGACATGGCGAGTGTACGCCAACTATTTTACTCTTGCATCCCTGTTCTTTACATGACTTGTGCAAAGATACCACGCTTGCGATTATTCCAGAATGCGCTTATGTCTCTAAGTCGTGCCTCGACACGTAGGAGATATAGTCGCATCCTAGGCATTACATGGTGTCTCTTTTCATATCTCCTTGAGGAACCAACTCCACGGCAGGAACCTATGGTTTATGCAGATGAAAATGATGCCAAATGCAATATTATCTACATCCAGAAACATGAATACAATCGAAACCCCTGGCTCCTCAGAGATCCGGCACTCTCAGCCGTTGGATCTTGTTCCTGATGCGTTTTTAGCCGTCGGATCTCACCGCCGGATCGTCTAGGTAATGAAGCAATGCATAGTTCCAACATTTCGTGCCATCGCGTGTTAATTTAGTACCCCGCTGGGGGCATTTTTGACATTTCGTATGACTGAGAAAATGTCCAATAGCGGCAGGGGTGAGCACCCGGTCGTCGCTCTCCCCGCACTCGCACCGCGCCCCTCTCCTCTCCCTGCTACATCGCCTCTCTCCCTCCCTCCAAACCCTAACCCTAGGACCGAGCACGCCATCACTGCTCTGCCTGAGCCCGCCGCCGTTGCTTACTTCTTCCCCGCTGGTGCCCGGCCTCCTCCCCTCGTGTCCTCCTCCTTCTACCCCCTCCGATCTGGCGCCGCACAAACCCTAACTCCCCTCCCCGGCCCCGGCTCCCGCGGGAGGGAAGCAGGAATGGTGAGGCGAGGCAAAGGCGGTAGCGTATGGGACGCGGCGCGGGCGGCGTGGCCCAGGGGGTCAGCGCGGCTGCGGCTTCTCGTCCTCTCCGTCGTCGCGTGGGCGCTGGTCCTCCTCGCCTTCCACATCTGGTCCTATGATGCGCGGTTGCTCGATGCCACCATGGCGGTGTTCTTCGACAGTCGGGTTCATTTTCTTGGCTTTCTCGGCTGCGCTACCGAAATCCCCTCTCTTCCACTACCGAAATCCCCTCTCCATCATTTCTTGATTTTCTCTGTTGGACAATTAACCAGGGTAGTTTTCTCGGCTTTCTTTGGCTGCACATTACGGTGGCTAGGGTTTCATGCCAGGGTTGTTTCTTGGTACGTGGATGTTGTTCCTCAGATGTGGAAAAAGAATGGAGCAGGAGGAGAAGAGGAAGGAGAAGCTCTGTCACCTCCATGCCCATGCACTGCTTCCTGATCGCCTGCAGTAAGTATGAATCAAGTTCCTGATTAATTCTACAAGCCCTGGGGCAAGTAGCCGCTTGATGTTGTTGTTTTTGGTTTAAAAATTCCCTATTATTTTAGTGCTATATTTTGTTCGGACTTCTATGTTTTAAAGCATTCTATGTAAATCAGAATACCCTTGATGTACATTCATTGATTTTTGGGCCAAAATAATAGCTCTTCTTCCGTTGTTGTTTGCCTTTGTTTGACCCAAATAAACCACCATTGCCATATTCGACACCAATGCCATATTTAATCATTTCCATGACTTTGGAGGTTTAGTTCAGTCAAAAAGATCATGCCATGTGGTTGGAAAGTACTATATATGTTCAAATTATAAATCATCTTCAATTAACTATTTTAAATGGATACGGTGATTGGCAATAGATAAATCATAGCCTTGCATTGCGGATTATTTCCTTTTTTTGGTTGGCATGCATAACATTTTCTTACAACTACCCCTTTCTTCCTGTCTAGCAACATCTTTCCAGATTCTACAATAATAAGGAAGATTTATCTTTTGTTGCCTAACACATCCATGCTTTTGTACTCAATAGTTTAAGAAGTTGCTCTTGAAATATATTTTTTCTATATAAGATCTTATCGGTTGTTCTGTTATTTAAAATCATTTGTCATATTTGTACTCTTGCTGAAGTTTGAAGAGTTCCCCAATCTAATATTTTGTTTAAACATCACGCGCTGACAGGTTAATCAGTAACATTACAAATGATCCCTCTCTCTGTATGATCAATATTGGAAGAACTTTGAAGTGCCCGATATGCTGATGAGGTAGCTTGCATTGGCTTTGACAAATAAGATGATGTTGGCTTTCTCGAAATATCTCGGGAGGTAGCTATGCATCCTATGTCCCTCCTGGTCTATATATGTACTCATTTGGCTGGTTCACCACTCTTTGGCATGTAAAGTTGCTGTTAAGATAATGTATGCAAGAACTTCACAAAAAAAATTAATTGTAAATTATTCACTATTCTATCATATATGAATTCAAAGAATAGTATGTATTTGCACAGTAACTACCGCTCTACTTTGCTCATGAATCCATTTTTCAATGTTGTTCAATAAATTAGCCACTCTGGTTACATTATTGACCTTCTTGGCCACATCGTTGGAACAACCACCCCCGCCCCAAGGCGCGTTTCCGATCTAGGGTGCTAGCTTTTGTTGGCTCGTCTCGGGTGCTCATCCTCTCTTCCTTGTCTTTTCTTTTTAGGGACCAGCCTGTGGTGGATTTCGACAAGGTGGATGCCCACGTGCACCATCTCATAGGGAGCAGCTCGAGGTGATGATGTCAAAACGCTTTCCCTCCCCCCTACTGCTCATTTTTAATCCATGTGCTAAAAGCAGTTGATCTTAGTTTTCAGATGTAGATGCAATATTTCTTTTAGTGTATGGGAAAGAGCACTAGCTATAATTGAAATATCTCTCTCATGAGGTGTGCTTGTGTTATGTCCAAAACTGAAGCATCCTCCATCATCCCCTTTGGGATGTTGAGTTTAGTGTACGTGCCAATATAAATATACACTAAACTGGAAATATAAATATATTGTATTCTAAATACTCTACAGTTCCAGCGATAGATGAATTGGTCTATCAAATATGCATTGCTTTCTGTATTGCCTAGCCCACATCGATTACGTTGTTCCATTTTACTAGATGTTTATTCACCTGTTGTGAAAGCATATCTGATTGTTTATATTGTTTGCCATGTACTCCGTGCACAGAGTCACTTAGTTGTTTGATGCGGTCGCGCTCGTCGGCGGGACGGTGCAAGGCGCAACTCCGATGAGGTTCCTCGCCGGTTGGACGGCGTTCAAGCACAACCCCGGCGCGCACTGAGTACTGTATTGGCTACAACCTCCCTCGGTGAGCTCCATCTTCCTCCGGCCCCTCTCCTTCGACTACAGTATGGGACATGGCCATGGCTATATTGATGTCGGGCTCGTCTGGTTGATGATCTATGCCCTACTCCTGCATCGGTTCCTACTTGAGCTCTGTAGTTGTGGATCCATGCCATTTTAGGGTTTGCGGGCTGTTGTTCATGTTTAGTTGCTATCATAGGAGCTCATGTGATGCTCAGGTTTACATGTGGATGCCCTGGTCCGATAGCTATGCTCCTGGATTTGCTATATTGATCAGTGGCTTTCATGCTAGGGCGATGATTAATCGTGGCTGAAACAAGTGTACTGTTGAGGAATCATGGCACCTGTGCGTATCAGGTTGGATCATCCCTCTTGTATCTTGAATCCTTTTTGATCATGTGATACTTGTTGTTGTTCTTGGATGGTGATTTTTGTTGAGTGCTAACCAGGGCAGCTCCATTTTATAAACAGATTGATCTGGTGATAAGAGATGACGGGGTAGGCTATATGATTGAGGAAAGGAGAATCTGAGCCCACTATGCAATGAACCCTGAACCCTTTCTATTAATCTAGAAATATGAGATGAACGAACTTCCCTGGCTCCTTAGAGCTCAGGCATTATCGGCCATCGGATCTCGAGCTTGATGCGATTCAAGCCGTCGGATCTCGGGTTTGGCTCACGTGAGACGTCGCATATTTACAAGATTGTTGTGAGCCATTAGATAAAATTCTAATTGCAGCAAAAATGTAAATACCATGCCCCCATCAGGTGGTGTTCGTGCTAGGGCGATGGTGATTACCTTGGCTCGAATTAGTGTGACTTTGAGCAATCAAGGCACCTCTGGTTATCAAGTTAGATCCTCCCTCTTGTCTCTAGATTCCTTTTTGATCATGTAATACTTGTTTTTGTCCTTGGATGGTCATTCTTGTTGAGTGATAACCAGGGCAGCAATACTATATCAGCAGATTGATCTGGTGATAAGAGATGATGGGGGTAGGTTATATGATCAAGGAAAGCCGAATCTGAGCCCACTATGCAATAAAACTGCAGCTACCTCCCCTAATGTGTGTAGTATTGAAGGCAAACAAGAACTTTCATGTCTTTCTACTTTAGAATTCCAAAAAGGTCCATTCTTCCCTTGCTGGTTACTTAGCCATGATTGTTTTTTTGCTTTGGTTCTGATTGAGATACTAAAGGTTGTTTATATATGAAAACAGCAGACACTTGTAGTTTTATATGCCCCAATTGTTGCTTAGGATCCAGTGTTGTAGTGCTTTGCCTAATTAAAAATAACTCTAATGAATAGTGGTTCTTCCCTTCTGATTTGAACCGAGAGAGGGCCACTGATTCTTGATCTTAAGGTGACCCCATTTTTCTATGCCTCATGCTCATGCTGCTCTATGTTCCCTTTTAAAAATTCTTGCTTGCATTTTGGGTTGGTTTTTGCTTAATGTTCCCTTTTAGCGTTTCTTTCCTTTGTTGCCGCACTCCCTTTTGGGCGTTCATTTCATGCCCAGGATCTTGCAAACTGTACCTGTGCCGAGCTTGCTTTACAGTACGGGCTGCGGAGATGACGAGGACCTCAAGGTGAGCTGGCTTTAGTTGTATTGGCCAGCAGCAATAGTTCTAGGATTATAGCTTATAGTTTATTATCAACTACTTTCCAACGAAACTTATTTTATTTACATTGTGAGCTGCCGGTGTTGCTTACCGTTGGACATAGTTCGTTTTGCTAATTTCGGAAACTAGCAGCGGTAACCGGTTGATGATCTTCCCTGAAACTAAGCTGAGATGACATATTTTTTTCTAGGTGCACCTAAAAATTCAGAAACTTATGCAAAATGAGGAACATGGTCTTATATTTAAACTGTCATTAGAGAATGTGGTGATGCTGGGCTCCTGGATAACGAAGAGACACCTGCGGTGATCATAGGCATTTTTTTCATACATTTCCACCTTGGAGAGGTTGCATGTTCACTGTTTTCTGTTTGGTGAGAAAATAAATTGTCTTTGCAGCATGTATGCTGCGTTGAATTACTTTTTGTATTTATAAAATGAATTATTTATGTATTCTCCAGTAAGTTCTATGTTGGAAATATTATGGAAATAGTACATAAAAATGAACCAGGAATCAATAGGTATGCACAGTCTGGGGTACATTAAAAATAGTTCTTTTATGTCAAGACAAAATGGTTTAATTTACTTTGGTAAATTATTGGAATTTTTTTTTGTAGGGCACTAGGATTGGTGATTTTGAGTGGCTAATTTCGAGAGTGGTGTCGACAGCGAGAGGCGTCTATGATAGAGTTGTTATTAATCTCCTTTGGTATGGCATCTCCTTTTATATTATTTACAAAAATTCTTTACTACCAGTGAAATATCCCAAGCAATCTGGAAAATATATAGCTCAAATGGATATATATATTATTGTGCTACTGATCTATTTACTTAATTGGCTCTTTAACGGACGTCTCCTTGACATGTGTCTTTCTTCTACCTTTTTTGCTGACCTGTTGTTCTCGCTACGTCTTTTCAGTTCTTCATGTGTAAATTATTGTGCTGCTGATATATTTACTTAATTCTAATTTGATTCTAGAAGCCTAATGCTTTGCATCTTTGAAATAAAACTAATATGTCATTGCTAGCATGTATATGGTGTTTCTTTGAATCCTTGCTAGCATGTACTAATTTTTTCTGCATGTGTCCTAAAGGAGTGATATATAGAACCATAATTAGTACCACCGGAACCAGTTACCACGTCTATGTTATACTCCCCTGCTGCTTAGTTTTATAAGTGAGGATTGAAGACGAATTTTCTTTAGCCTTTGTATTCTTATCATACTGTTCATTTCACATTTTCCCATTATTTGTGAAGGATGACAACTACGAAGTACTAAGTGATATTGCAGCGGCTGTGCTCTTTAGTATGGCATCAGAACAACTAAATTTTCGGTCGTGAACTATTTTCTTCATCATTTTTTCCTACTTGCTCACTAAACAATGCATCGATGTTTGGTTTCTTTCCCAATTATGTCCATTCCTTGCTAATCCATGAATTATCTTACGTGCGGTATACTCTCTATAAGTTTGATGCTGCCCATTTTTTCAGTTAAGTATATTGTTATATTCCTGTAGTAACCATTTGGGACTAAAATACAAAGTATTTGACCTGGGCGGTTGGATTTACAGGGACATGTATCTTACTTGCATTATGCAGCATATACCGTGCTTTTGTCATGGTAGTATTAAGCCCTCCATCAATATTTTCTTAAAATAAAGATGGAATCAACTTATTATAAGAAGATACTTAGAAAATAAAAACATATGGATATGAAATGGCTAATTTAGTTTTACTGATTTACAGTAAGTGATTCACTACTTACTTTATCCGGTGTCCATGTTTTTTCTTTGTTTTTGTGTGGTGTGCCACCCCGGTTAGAGCCAACAGGAATAATAGGAGGCAAAAAAGGGAGGAGAGGAGGACTTGTGTACACGTAATTAGGTGGGTCATGGATTTGTGTAGCTAGCTAGCTAGCATGGCTAATCTTATGTGGCCGATGCGCAAATAGATCGAGTGTCACTTTAAATTTTCTCCAACTAATGATTCTCTTGTTGTTTCCTTCTGAATACTTAGCCAAGCACAGTTTCATTCATGTGAAACTCAACATTTGATAGTGGAAAATTGAAAGAGATAGTGGTGCGTGTACATATCTCACACTTTGACAAATAGTTAAATTCCCTATATTTTAGTATTTCTTTCTTATTCCTATTTTTGGTGACTGAACTGAACTTCTATCCTTTTGTTCCCTGAGTTCTTGATGGAATCATCACTTAGTTACACGAATCTGTTTTAATTTGTTAGGATTTGAAGGGGCTTTTACCATTTCCATCTATTTTAACAGCAAGTATATTCAACTGTAATTTTTACTTGAGTCAGCAAAAACTGGCGTCAGTCATGCTCTTGAAATCATTACCCCGAGTTATATCTGTTGATTTCTCATAGTTTATGTGTTTCTCAGAGCTTGTGGGAGAACCCAGACGTTCTCTACGCTCGTTTGATAGTCGATTGACAAGGTATATATGTTTAAACCTACTTGGAACCTGCAAAATTTGATGGCAATTTTGTTGTTCTAAGTGATGAACTTGCTGCTACCTCGAGGTATCTTCCTTCGGTTTGTTACAAGTGTTTAGAAGTATATGCATCATTGTTGCTTTCTTTACATGGTTGTTATCTGTCCTTGAAGCAAATTAATTGAAGGCTTGGTGGCAGGTGACGAAGAGCCCTCTCTAGCTAAAAAGGCAAAGCTTTAGATCAAACGCCCTTGGGCAACCTACTCTTTTGGTGGGTCTATTCACTGCCTAGTTTTATCATATTTGTCTCCCGTGGTGTACACGGTCTTATTCTTATTTGAACATGTGTTCTTACAGGATCATAATGTGTAGGTATGTGCCTGCTGGAAATGCTGATCTAGCGATGGGCCATATTAGTCACACCTCTCTTAGAGTTCACAACTCGATGTGTCTTGACCCAAACCCTAGCTCAGTTCAGTCGACGCATGGTCGATCGAACAAAATGTAACCGTGCCTCTCTTTCTTTTTGATTGTTTTTTGCTGCTGGTTACTTACTCTCTTCTCGTAGGTTATGCCCTTGATGGCGCCGCCTTTTGTCGACCTCACTGGCATTTCCTCGGTCGTGTGGACCCAACAAATCTACCTAACCTCTCCTGTGATGCTTTTATATGTTGTGGTTTCCTTGTATTGCATAAGGGCAAGTGCTTACTTAATCACCTTGCCTGAATTTTAGTTAACATTGTCTAATTAGTTTTCTCGGTATAATTTTCAGCGCTTCTTGGCCTATAAACCCTTTTGATTCTGATTAGCCTTTCCTTAATGTTCAAGATAATGGAGTTGATGCTTGAGTACAACTGCATATAGATTGTCCTTGGAGTTTCCTTTGCAGCAACTAAATGGACTGTAAATATGGTTACCTTGGCCATTATTCTTTGTACAATGCAGGAAACAGTCTGCTGGTGTATGTATTTCTTTCTTGCTAGACTGAACATTTCATGATCTATACTCCTATACAAATCATGATATGTCGTATATCTCACATTGTTAGCATCAGGTTCATGTGAAGTGGTGCCTATCAAGTTTATCGAAAAGGCGAAGCCACTTCTTAGTATGCTTATTAGCCATGTCTCTGTCGTTGTCTCCTTTATTCTGTTGCTGCTTCTATAGCTCCGTCTCCTATATTTGCACTTTTGGTATCAAAATTCATGTCGGTGGATGTGCTTTTGGTATCACACTTCATGTCGAGTGGTCATTTTTTTTGGTCTTATGAACGCACTAAACTCGACCTACTAACTTGGAACTAACTGTTGACCAAAATGTTTAGACCGGCACCCTCGCGCCAAGGCGCGATCCTGATCTAGTGAAAATGAGATGATCATGATATGCTTGTGCGTGCATGCAACTTGTCGCCCCCCTCTCAGCGCTTCATTTATTTCTCTGTTGCTCAGGGTTTGCGCCTGGCTTTGTACAAGGTGTTACATGCAACTGAGTAAAGGCATGTCAAAAGGGTGGCTGCCGGGAAGGGCCCGACTGTCGTGCCTTACGGGTAGTACTTGCGGAAATGCTCAATGTTCCATGAGTTTTGCAATTGAATGCCATCTCTGATCTCTAGACGGACTGCGCCCGGTCTGGTGACTCGTACCACCCGGTAAGGGCCTTCCCACTTCGGCGATAACTTGTTTGTACCCTTGGCGGACTAAACGCGCCTAAGGACAAGGTCGCCTTCCTCAAAAGACCGGGCTTGCTGGTAGCGATGTAGGGCTTGCTGGTAGCGTGCGACACGCGTAGTAGCCCGGAGACGGTTCTCCTCGAGAAGCACACTGCCATCACGCCGGTGGAGACCTTGCGCTACATCATCATAGACAAGCACTCGAGGACACCTGTAAATGGGTTTCATGGTGAGAAGGGAGTCTGCCCGGTAGTTCGGTTTGGTGTCGTTCTGAGGGACCAGAGAACCACCGGGAGCTCATCGATCCATCGCCTACCACACCTCTGTAGCTTATCAAATGTTCTTGTGTTGAGGCTCTGCAACACTTCATCGTTCGCCCTCTCAGCTTGCCCATTGCTTCTAGGATGTGCAACAGAGGCAAATGAGATCTTGCTTTCGAGGGCATGCACATATTGCATGAAGTTGCGGCACGTGAATTGGGTGCCGTTTTTAGTGATGATCCGGGTAGGGACCCCAAAGCGGCACACCAATCCTTTCATGAAATTGATAGCTGACTGGGCAGCCACCTTTCTCATGACATCTACTTCCGGCCACTTTGTAAACTTGTTAGTGGCAACGACCAAGAATTCAAAGCCCCCGACAGCTCGGGGGAAAGGGCAGAGAATATCGAGCCCCCATACCGAAAACGGCCATGACAAACGTATTGTCTCAAGAGCTTGAGCAGGCAGATGGATGTTCCTGGAATGCAACTGACAAGCTTCTCATTTGGTGACTAGCTTGACCGCATCTTGGACGGCTGTGGGCCAATAGAATCCTTGCCGGAAAGCTTTCCCAACTAATTCCCATGATCCAATGTGGGAGCCACACATGCCTTTGTGTATTTCTGCCAGCAGTTCCTTTCCTCCTTCCCGGAAATGCACTTCAATTTCACACTGTTGGGCCTTCTTCTATATAGAGTGTCATCGACAAACTCATACGTACTGGACCTCCGGGCTACTCTTTCAGCTTCTTCTTGCTCTTTGGGAAGTTCTTCGGTGTCGGTGCAACAAAGCCTGGTTCTATTGCCCAGACTATGCATAGGCTCAAGAACAAGAATGAAGCACCAGCCCAAGTCAGAGTATAAGAAACCAAGAGATTTAGAATACCAGCTCAGAGCAGAGAGACCAAAGCCGAGCCAGAGTAGCAAGACATCACCAAGAGAAGGGCCTCCCTTGCCGGGCTGGCAAGCCCGACAAGGGGCAAGGCCACCCTGAAGCAGATAGAAGAAACATTCCAGCAGGGCCTGCCGGTGGCTCGCGGAGGCCAAACCGCCTCACCAACTACTCCAACACGACACGCATCACCCATCAGCACGGTGCCAACCCACGAAGTGATTTTGTGGCCGCCATTCACCACATGGCAGCCCTTATCTACAGGAAGAGCATGCAGATGACACCCGTCCTACGACGTGCCATGCAGACAGACACGGAGCTGGCGGGATAGCCTGGCAAGGCTTGCCGGGTAGCCAATGATATGACGTTAAGCGGCGCATTTAATGCACACTATCAGCCTGTAGAGATAGGTATGATAGTACTGTTTGCTATCTTATCAGTGCATAATGACTATTTGGCCACTGTGGTAACCCCTTAATCTACAAAAGGAGGCCCATGGCAACGGTAGAAAGGGTTGGAAAGTTGATGAACCCACCCCACGATACGCGTGTGATACGTCTCCAACGTATCTATAATTTTGTATTGTTCCATGCTATTATATTATCTGTTTTGGATGTTTAATGGGCTTTATTATACAATTTTATATTATTTTTGGGACAAACCTACAAACCCAAGGCCCAGTGCAAATTGCTATTTTTTTTTTGCCTATTTCAGTGTTTCGTAGAAAAGGAATATCAAACGAAGTCCAAATAGAATGAAACCTTCGGGAGAGTCATTTTTGGAACAATATCAACACAGAAGACTTGGAGTACACGCCAGGAAGCGAACAAGGCGGCCACAAGGGCAGGGGCGCGCCCCCACCATCGTGGGCCCCTCGTGGCTCCCCTGATGTGCCTCTTCCTCCTATATATACCTACGTACCCTGAAACTATCGGGGAGCACCATGAAACCCTAATTCCACCGCCGTAACCTTCTGTACCTGGAGATCCCATCTGGGGGCCTATTCCGGAGCTCCATTGGAGGGGACATCGATCATGGAGGGCTTCTACATCAACACCATAGCCTCTCCAATGAGTTGTGAGTAGTTTAATACAGACCTTCGGGTCCATAGTTATTAGCTAGATGGCTTCTTCTCTCTCCTTGGATCTCAATACAAAGTTCTCCTCGATCTGCGAGGAGATCTATTCGATGTAAAAAATTTGTGGTGTGTTTGTCAAGATCCGATGAATTGTGGGTTTATGATCAAGATTATCTATGAACAATATTGGATTCTTTTCCGAAATCTTTTATGTATGATTTAAATATCCTTGCAAGTCTCTTCAAATTATTGGTTTGGTTTGGCCTACTAGATCTATAGTTCTTGCAATGGGAGAAGTGCTTGGCTTTGGGTTCAATCTTGCGGTGTCCTTTCCCAGTGACAGCAGGGGCAGCAAGGCACGTATTGTATTGTTGCTATCGAGGATAAAAAGATGGGGTTTATATCATATTGCTTGATTTTATTCCTCTGTATCATGTCATCTTGCTTAAGGCATTTCTTTGTTCTTTTGAACTTAATACTCTAGATGCATGCTGGATAGCGGTCGATGTGTGGAGTAATAGTAGTAGATGCAGAATCGTTTCGGTCTACTTGTCACAGGCATGATGCCTATATACAATGATCATGCCTAGATATTCTCATAACTATGAGCTTTTCTATCAATTGCTCTACAGTAATTTGTTGACCCACCGTAGAAATCTGCTATCATGAGAGAAGCCACTAGTGAATCCTATGGCCCCTGGGTCTATTCTCATCATATTAATCTTCCATCAACTATTTTCTTTAATTTGCATTATTTACTTTCAATCTCTATACCCAAAAAATACCAAAAAAATTATCTTATCATATCTATCAGATCTCACTTTTGTAAGTGACCGAGAAGGGATTGACAACCCCTTTTATCACATTGGCTGCAAGGTTCTTATTTGCTTGTCCAGGTACGAGGGACTCGCACATGGTCTCCTACTAGATTCATCACTTGGTTCTCAAAAACTGAGGGAAATACTTATGCTACTGTGCTGCATCACCCTTTCCTCTTCGAGGGAATACAACGCAAACTCGAGAAGTAGCAAGAAGAATTTCTGGCGCCATTTCCGGGGATATCTACGCAAAAGTCATTTACCAAGAGCCTATCACAAACCCTTATCCCTCGCATTACATTTTTTGACTCTCGTTTTCCTCTCCCCCACTTCACTCTTGCAGTTTTATTCGCCCTCTTATTTGCCCCGTGTGTTTTACCATTCGCTTGCCTCTTGTTTGCTTGTGTGTTGGATTGCTTGCTTGTCACTATGGCTCAAGACAATACCAAATTGTGTGAATTTTCCAATACCAACAATACTGATTTTATTAGCATGCCGATTGCTCCTATTACCGATGCTGAATCTTGTGAAATCAATGCTGCTCTGTTGAATCTTGTCATGAAAGATCAATTTTCTGGCCTTCCTAGTGAAGATGCTGCTACCCATCTAAACAACTTTGTTGATTTGTGCGATATGCAAAAGAAGAGGGATACAGATAATGATATTGTTAAATTGAAGCTATTTCCGTTTTTTCTTAGAGATCGTGCTAAAACTTGGTTCTCTTCTTTGCCTAGAAATAGTATTGATTCATGGAATAAGTGCAAAGATGCCTTTATCTCTAAGTATTTTCCTCTCGCTAAGATTATCTCTCTTAGAAACGATATTATGAATTTTAAGCAACTAGATCATGAGCATGTTGCACAAGCTTGGGAGAGAATGAAATTAATGATACATAATTGCCCTACACATGGTCTGAACTTATGGATGATTACACAAAAAAATTATGCTGGCTTGAATTTTGCTTCTAGAAATCTTTTAGAAGCCGCGGGGGGCACTTTCATGGAAATCACTTTAGGAGAAGCTACCAAACTCCTAGATAATATTATGGTTAACTACTCTCAATGGCACATCGAAAGATCTACTAGTGAAAAAGTACATGCTATTGAAGAGATTAATGTTTTGAGTGGAAAGATGGACGAACTTATGAAATTATTTGCTACTAAGAGTGCTTCTTCTGATCCTAATGCTATGGCTATGTCTACGTTGATTGATAATAATAATGAATCTTTGCATGTGAATTTTGTTGGTAGGAATAATTTTGGTACCAATGCTTATAGAGGAAACTTTAATTCTAGACCTTTTCCTAGTAATTCCTCTAATAATTATGGTAATTCCTATAATAACTCTTATGGAATTTTTAGTAAGAGGCCCTCTGACTTTGAAACTAGTGTTAAAGAGTTTATGAATTCGCAAAAGAATTTAAATGCTTTGCTTGAAGAAAAATTGCTTAAGATTGATGAGTTGGCTAGGAACGTGGATAGAATTTCTCTTGATGTTGATTCTTTGAAACTTAGATCTATTCCACCTAAGCATGATATCAATGAGTCTCTCAAATCCATGAGAATTTACATTCATTGGTGCAAAGAAAGAACTGCTAGGATGCGTGCTAAAAGAGATTGCTTTATGAAAGCGTATTCTTCTAGTTTTCATGATAATAAAGATGAAGATCTAAAAGTAATTGATGTGTCTCCTATTAAATACTTGTTTTCTAGTATGAATCTTGATAAAGATGGGACTAGATATGAGTCTACTTTAGTTAAAAGGCGTCTCAATGATTCGGAGTTTTTAGATCTTGCTGCTAAAAGTGTTAAGAGTGGGATTAAAGAGGTCAAAACTTTACAAAGCATTGAACCCACTGTCTTGGATTTGAAGGGATTTAATTATGATAATTGCTCTTTAATAGATTGTATTTCCTTGTTGCAATCCATGCTAAATTCTCCGCATGCTTATAGTCAAAATAATGCTTTCACCAAACACATAGTTGATGCTTTAATGCAATCTTATGAAGAAAAACTTGAATTAGAAGTTTCTATCCCTAGAAAGGTTTATGATGAGTGGGAACCTACTATTAAAATTATGATTAAAGATCATGAATGTTTTGCTTTGGGTGATTTGGGTGCAAGTGTTTCCACAATTCAAAAGCTTTGTGTGATATGTTAGGTTTCCATGAACTTGATGATTGCTCTTTAAATTTGCATCTTGAGAATTCTACCATTAAGAAACCTATGGGAAGGATTAATGATGTTCTTATTGTTAAAAATAGGAATTATGTGCCCATAGATTTCATCGTTCTTGATATAGATTGCAATCCTGCATGTCCTACTATTCCTAGTAGACCTTTTCTTAGAATGGTTGGTGCAATTATTGATATGAAGGAAAGAAATATTATATTACAATTTCCATTAAGGAATGGCATGGAACACTTTCCTAGTAAGAAAATCAAGCTACCTTCTGAATCTATTTTGAGAGCCACTTACAGATTGCCTACCAAGTATGGCAATCGCTAGATTTATTCTTGTATCGTGCCTAGCTAGGGGCGTTAAATGATAGCGCTTGTTGGGAGGCAACCCAATTTTATTTTCATTGTTTTTTGCTTCTGTTTAGGAATAAATATGGCATCTAGCTTCTATTCAGATGTGGTTTTCTATTTTAATTAGTGTTTGTGCCAAGTAGAACCATTGGAAAGACTTGGGTGAAGTTTATGCGATCATGCTGTAAAAATCAGAAACTTTAGCACTCACCAGATTAGCTACCATTTTTTACTGGAGAGTGATTTTTAGTTCATTCTTTTTGCAGATGATTAATAGAAAAATTCCTCACTTCCACCAATTTATTTCATTTTTTTAGAGTTACAGAAGTATTCCAAATTACAGATTGCTACAGACTGTTCTATTTTTAACATATTCTGTTTTTCGTGTGTTGTTTGCTTATTTGATGAATCTATGAGTAGTATCGGGGAGTATGAATCATAGAGAAGTTAGAATACAGTATGTTTAACACCAATATAAACAAAAAATGAGTACATTACAGTACATTAAAGTGGTGGTTTTGTTTTCTTATACTAACGGAGCTCACGAGATTCTTGGCTAAGTTTTGTGTTGTGAAGTTTTCAAGTTTTGAGTAAGGATTTGATGGACTATGTAACAAAGAGTGGCAAGAGCCTAAGCTTGGGGATGCCCAAGGCACGCCAAGGTAAAATTCAAGTACAACCAAAACCCTAAGCTTGGGAATGCCCCGGGAAGGCATCCCCTCTTTCGTCTTCATCTATCGGTAACTTTACTTGAGACTATATTTTTATTCACCACATGATATGTGTTTTGCTTGGAGCGCCATGCATGATTTGAGTCTTTGCTTTTTAGTTTACCACAATCATCCTTTCTGGACACACCTTTTTAGAGCGATACACATGATTTGGAATTTATTAGAATACTCTATGTGCTTCACTTATATCTTTTGAGCTAGATAGTTTTGCTCTAGTGCTTCACTTATATCTTTTAGAGCACGGTGGTGGTTTTATTTTGTAGAAATTATTGATCTCTCATGATTCACTTATATCATTTTGAGAATCTTTTCGAACAGCATGGTAATGTGCTTTGGTTATAAAATTAGTCCTAATATGATAGGCATCCAAGATGGGAATAGTAAAAACTTTCATAAAAGTGCATTGAATATTATGAGAAGTTTGATACTTGATGATTATTTTGAGATATGAGGATGATGATATTAGAGTCTTGCTAGTGGAGTAATTGTGAATTTTATAAACACTTGTGTTAAAGTTTGTGATTCCCGTAGCATGCACGTATGGTGACCTATTATGTGATGAAGTTGGAGCATGATTTATTTATTGATTGTCATCGTTTGTGTGGAGGTCGGGATTGCGTGATGGTTAACTCCTAGCAACCCTTCCCCTAGGAGCATGCGTGTAGTACTTTGTTTTGATGACTTGTAGATTTTTGCAATAAGTATGTGAGTTTATTATGACTAATGTTGATTCCATGGATTATACGCACTCTCACCCTTCCACCATTGCTAGCCTCTCTTCTGCCACGCAACTTTTGCCGGTACCATACATCCACCATATACCTTCCTCAAAACAGCCACCATACCTACCTATTATGGCATTTCCATAGTCATTCAGAGATATATTGCCATGCAACTTTCCATCGTTCCGTTTACTATGACATGCTTCATCATTGTCATATTGCCATGCATGATCATGTAGTTGACATCGTATTTGTGGCTAGGACACCATGCATAATTTTTCAAACATGTCACTCTTGATTCATTGCACATCCAGGTACACCGCCGGAGGCATTCATATAGAGTCATACTTTGTTCTAGTATCGAGTTGTAATCTTCGAGTTGTAAATCAATAGAAGTGTGATGATCATCATTATTAGAGCATTGTCCCAAAGAAAAAAAAGAAAAAAAGAAAGGAAAGGCCAAATAAAAAAAAGAGGCCCAAAAAAAAGAAAAAAGGGGCAATGCTACTATCTTTTTCCACACTTGTGCTTCAAAGTAGCACCACGAGCTTCATGATAGAGAGTCTCTTATTTTGTCACTTTCATATACTACTAGGAATATTCATTATAGAACTTGGCTTGTATATTCCAACGATGGGCTTCCTCAAATGCCCTAGGTCTTCGTGAGCAAGCAAGTTGAATGCACACCCACTTAGTTTCTTTTGTTGAGCTTTCATACATTTATAGCTCTAGTGCATCCATTGCATGGCAATCCCTACTCACTCACATTGATATCTATTGATGGGCATCTCCATAGCCCATTGATACTCCTAGTTGATGTAAGACCATCTTCCTCTTTTGTCTTCTCCACAACCACCACTCTAATCCACCTATAGTGCTATATCCATGGCTCACGCTCATGTATTGCGTGAAAGTTGAAAAAGTTTGAAAAAAATTGAAGTATGAAACAATTGCTTGGCTGAAACCGGGGTTGTGCATGATTTGAGAATTTTGTGTGACGAAGATGGAACATAGCCAAACTATATGATTTTGTAGGGGTGAACTTTATTTGGCCATGTTCTTTTGAGAAGACATGATGGCTTTGTTAGTATGCTTGAAGTATTATTATTCTTATGTCAATATTAAACTTTTGTGTTGAATCTTTTGGATCTGAACATTCATGCCACAATAAAGAAAATTACATTGAGAATTATGTTGGGTAGCATTCCACATCAAAAATTCTGTTTTTATCATTTACCTACTCGAGGACAAGCAGGAATTAAGCTTGGGGATGCTTGGTACGTCTCCAACGTATCTATAATTTTTTATTGTTCCATGCTATTATATTATAGGTTTTGGATGTTTAATGGGCTTTATTATACACTTTTATATTATCTTTGGGACTAACCTACTAACCCAAGGCCTAGTGCAAATTGTTGTTTTTTCCTATTTTAGTGTTTCGGAGAAAAGGAATATCAAATGGAGTCCAAATGGAATGAAACCTTTGGGATAGTAATTTTTGGAACAATATTAACACAGAAGACTTGGAGTACACCCTAGGAAGCGAACGAGGCGGCCACGAGGGCAGGGGGCGCGCCCAGGGCGGGTAGGCGCACCCCCCACCCTTGTGGGCCCCTTGTGGCTCCCCTGACGTGTCTCTTCCTCCCATAAATACCTACGTACCCTGAAACTACCGGGGAGCACCACAAAACCATAATTCCACTACCGTAACCTTCTCTACCCATGAGATCCCATCTTGGGGCCTATTCCGGAGCTCCACCGGAGGGGGCATCGATCACAGAGGACTTCTACATCAACACCATAGCCTCTCCGATGAGTTGTGAGTAGTGTACTACAGACCTTCGGGTCCATAGTTGTTAGCTAGATGGCTTCTTCTCTCTCTTTGGATCTCAATACAAAGTTCTCCTCGATCTTCGAGGAGATCTATTCAATATAATCATTTTGCGGTGTGTTTGTCGAGATACGATGAATTGTGGGTTTATGATCAAGATTATCAATGAACAATATTGGATTCTTTTCTGAAATCTTTTATGTATGATTTAAATATCCTTACAAGTCTGTTCGAATTATCGGTTTGGTTTGGCTTACTAGATCTATAGTTCTTGCAATGGGAGAAGTGCTTGGCTTTGGGTTCAGTCTTGCGGTGTCCTTTCCTAGTGACAGCAGGGGCAGGAAGGCATGTATAGTATTGTTGCCATCGAGGATAAAAAAATGGGGTTTATATCATATTGCTTAAGCCGAGGGATAAGGCAGTGATGACTGTGGAAGGATCAGGCACGCATAGTACCACCAACACGGCCAAGGCTGAGGCTCACGTGTGCTCTCTGTTGGAAGCCGCTGCCGCCAAAAAAGTTGTGAAAGGCGATGGGCCTTAGTGCCAGATCCATCGGACAAAAGGCCACGATCTTCAGGAGTGTTATCAGGTTGAGCAGCTTGTCAAGAAACAGAGGGCAGAGTATGATAAACGTGATAAGGAGAAAGGTCATAATGCTGTTGGCGGTAAGGGCCGGGGTGGTGAAGCAAATCGTCCCGGTAGACCCTTTCGGAACCAAGGAAAACCTGCCATTGGCCAAGAGGAGGAGACCCGTGATGATGCCAGTAATGGAGGGGATGAAGAGGAAACTAGTGAGCAGGAATTCCAGAAGGTCACTAACACCCTATTCATTGATGGGGGTTCATCGTTGCACACCTCTGATCGCCAAGTCAAGCGATTGGCACGAGAGGTCAATGTCGTGGAACCAGCACCAGAGGCCCGGAAACCACTCAAATGGTCTCGCATGCCCATCATGATTGACGAAGAGGATTACCCTGGTCGCACCACTACGGTAGGGTGCTTGCCGTTGTTGGTCTCCCCAACAATTCGCAACCTCAAGGTTAAAAAGATACTAGTGGATTGCGGGACCGGGTTGAATCTAATTTCCCCAGCAGTTATCATCATGCTTCAGATAGGAGAAGAAGAGCTAGAGGTCACCGGCATGTTTTAAGGAGTTAACCCCGGTAGGAGCCGTCCTAAGGGAAAGATTTTGTTGCCGGAGAAGTTTGGGGGACAACTGAACTATCGGACTGAGGAGATTGTCTTTGATGTGGTTGATCTCCCCCAGCCGTACAATGTGATTCTTGGATAACCAGCCTTGGCCAAGTTCATGGCAGCATCCCACTATGCTTTCAACACATTGAAAATGCATGGGCCGTTGGGGGTCCTCACTATCCCATCGGATGAAAAGGATGCAATTATTTGTGTGGACAAGATGTATCGAGATTCAGTTGTTGGAGATATGCCCTAGAGGCAATCATGTATGATGATATTTCCTATGTGTTTATGAATAAAGATAGTCATTGGATGTAATCAATGATACTTGTTGGCAAGTACGTGAATTGTCTGTGAGATCTTGTCTTATATGATACATCCTAAATGGTCCCTAGTCGTAAGTGATGTGTGGACACACGTTGGACTAGACTAGGAGATGACACGGTGGATGGCTCGGTCTCACTAGCCAAGGGGCATTGGATGCTAACCCGATAATATGGACTTCGAAAGATCTGGTCGAATTCGACATAGTCAGATCCGAGTCGAGATGAGGTCCGAGTCGGACAGACCCAACTATGAGACGCAGAGATATGTCATATGTGAGTCTCTAGTACAACATATGTTCTATGTCCTAAGACCTGAGCTAACACATGTACTCGGGATGGTGACAGACTTGCTTTGGGCCGACCAAATGCTACTCCGTGACTGGGTAGTTACAAAGGTAGGTTTCGGTCTTGTCCAGACACATGCTCTGAGGCGTGGTCGAGCAAGATGGGATTTGCCCCTCCGGTCAGGAGAGATATACTCTGGGCTCCTCATGTGATCCGACCAGGATAAGCATGGCCATGCGACAAGGAATATGAGATAATCCGCTTTGGGTCGGCATCACTGGAATGAGAGAGAGGTCGGGCTAGCGCATGGATTACAGACTCGCCTTGAGCTTGACAACATATATTGTGTGGCAAAGGGAACAGAAGTGTGACACCTTGTACATGTTCGCCTAACTAGCTTCATAGTCTGCTTGGTGGTCGGCATGCCTTGCTAGAGGCCGCTACCAACCGTGCAGGTCAGAGGTGATCCGAACTGTGACCAAACTGACTTGAACCTAAGGGGTCGCGCGCTTAAGGGAAGGAAATTGTGAGGTTGGATCCGACTGCACGAGTCAGACTTGGTCCTACTCGGACTCGGATACAGACCGAACAGACTTTGGGCATTAGGGTCCATGCGAGGCCCAAGTGTTGAGCCCGCGACGGATGCCTATATGTAGTGGAGGTGTGGCACACTCATTTGGTTGATCTCTTCGGCGCCGTCATTAGGGCTTTGCATGTGTTGCAACTAGCCACCTTCACTCGCCGCCGGTTGTGTGATCGGACCTAACAGTCCGCCGCACGATGTGCCTCCAGCGTGCTGAACCGTCACCTAATGAGTGACTATGATAGGGGGGTCCTTCCCACACGACCCAGAAACCGTAGGGGATATGCCCTCCTGGCATACACGCTCGGCAAAATGAGGTCGTGTGCGACTAGCAAGCGATCAAATACGGTTATACGTATAGTAATGCTTAAAAAATACAATTAAACATGCGGAATTGTTTCCTGTTGTAAGTACATCCCACACAGTTAGTCACCGCTAAACGTTTCCGTTCGTATATACATCCCACACAGTCACGCCAAGGAAAACATTTCCGTTTGCGGGTACATCACACACAATTTCCCCGTTAAATCGTTTGTGATAGCGTTGCCATTGCACACAATATTAACAATTTTATCGTTTACGTTATTGAATGCATCACACACAGTGCATAGAAGAAACTGTGTGGCAAAGGCTGTCCATCACACACAATTTTTATGTAGTAAACGTTTGCGCAAGGTGGCCTAACGCAAACAGTTTTCAAGAGAAGGTCGTGTGTGATTGTTCATTGATCCAACACGGTTTATTCCTAGAAACTTTGTGTGTTGACTGAGGTTGTCGCCCACAGTATTTTCTCAATAACCATTTGCAATAGGAAAACCTAATTAATAGGCTAATTCGCCATAAGCAGGCTAATTGCCCTATTATTAATAATCCATTTATTAATCTAATTGACATTCATATTAAGAACATAATATATTTCATTTCCATATGAAGGATGTAGGATTTCATAATTGAAATACATGAGAGTACAACATGATATAGCTTCAGCACTCGGCTACCCCATTACACACCTGCACCAACACCAAGTTTCACATTCAATATCTAGCCTTTCGAAATTGGCAACATAGACGTTACATAGACAGATGCATCTCATCTGAGAACATGCTGAAGCGGAAGGCGAATATTGAGCCTTCATTCATGTTGAAGGTCTTTGCAACTTTAGGCTAGTGTCTGTGGATGATTGACCGTCCGTCCTTCGTCCTCTTCAGGAACACTTCAATATTTAAGCATGGGTGTTGTATGAAAACCTTCCTCGCCTCCTGACCATAGAGGTGATTTGAGAGGTAATCAACAATGAGCTCGTTTGGAAAGGCCTGTGTCGGGGGAAACTGTCCTCCCACGAGCACCTATGGGACCGGAGCCCCTTCTACGTTGCGGTAAGGGAGCGGAGGGAGCACGGAGAGCAGATCGAGGGGCACACGCGGGCAGTTTTACCCAGGTTCGGGCCGCGCGGACGCGTAAAACCCTACTCCTGCTTAGGTTGTATTGAGTTCTTGAGCACGGGAGCTTGAAGATCTACAGTACTAGCTACACCGAGCGAGAGAGTTGTCTAGGTTTCGAACCTCCTCTACGTTGTGCATGGGCCTCCTTTTATAGCTCAAAGGGGTCACCGACAGGTGTCAACGTAGAGGAGGGTAAAAGTGTAAATTTGGTGGTAGTTGCAACAGTGCATGAACAGTATGTGAACAGTGGTCTTCACCTAACTTTGACAGTGGGGGACAAGGGCATTAAATGCCCGTCGCCGTTGCCCCCAAAAGCGTCCGTCCATGCTTCTCCGTTCGCCACGGCGGTAGCCTCGTCACCGTGGCTTGCCACCGTGCGCCCCAGGCTGCATAGCCGCCTACCACGTGCCCCTGGAAGGGCCCCAGGGCGACGCGTGGGCAGATGAGCTGGAGCGCGAGCACACAACGTAGGTTTCCTCGGCAAGCACCTTGCCGGGGTCGTGATCTTGCCGGGCCCGGAAGCTTGTCGCTTTCCGGGCCCTGCCGGGGCGCATGATGCGCTGAGACATCTCTTGAGGTATGTGTTCCTTGGCCTTCCTGGCAAGCTCCTCTTGCCAGGGTCTTGTGCTAAAGTGATAACCTTGAGCCTGGTGCGGCCTTCCCGGCAAGCTCCTCTTGCCGGGGCCTTGATCTTCTGACTTGTATACTTTGTTCTTGAATGGCTTCATAGGGACCAGAACGGTTCTTGGCGAGCACGTGGTAAGCCCTGCCACGGGAAGCTGCTACTGCCCGTGCACAAGTTGGGGTACTAAGGTACCCCTATCTTAGTACACCGACAGGAGCCCCCGGGCCTGGGCCACACACGGTGCCGAGCGCTGTTGGGCCAGGCCCAAGACAGTGCACGGGCACACGCGGCCCACGGCAAGCCGTATCCCCTTCCGTATCCGCCGCATCCCTCCCTAACGGCACGCGTCGATTGCGGCGTCGTGGGAGAGATCGTGGCCTGTTCTTTAATGGGAAATGCGGAACATCCCCCACTTCCCCCTTTAAAAGCAGAGGAAGCAGGGGCAGTTCCCCTCCATTGTCTTCATTGCGCCTTGATTCTCCAGAAACCCCCGCCGCTTCTTGCCTCCGCCCTTCCTCCACTGTCTCCCGCATCCGCGGCGCCGTCGACCTCCTCGCTTCTTTCCTCGCCGCCCCTGCCATGGCTCCGAAGAGCGACAAGGCGAAGAGTGACAAGGCCAAGAAGGAGAAGTCCGAGCAGGCGGCGAAGCTGGCAGCCCTGCGGAGGAAGTGCGTGGTCTTCGCGCCGAGGCTTGGCGCGAGGGAGCTGCGGGAGAAATACTATTTGTTCTGGGCGAGGGAGACCAAAGCTCATCCCCGCACCAGAGTCCTCCCCGCCGTCGCCGTCGGCATGTTCCCCGGCGGGTACTTTTACTTTGCCGCATTCTTCCACTGTGGTTTGTGCCCTCCGTACTCGGAGTTCTTCTACGATGTAATGAATACATATGGCCTCCACCTCCTAGATTTCACCCCCAACGCCATCCTTACGATGGCTGTTTTCACACATCTGTGCGAAAACTATGTTGGGGTTCATCCAAATGTAGCTCTTTTCCGCCACTTCTTCACGCCTAGAGTAGAGTCCGGTTCTCCCCTCTCCGGCGGCATCTCCTGGATCTTCAGGTTGAACAAGAAGGAGGCGTACTTGAAGGGAGAGCTCCGCGGCAAGTGGGAGGAGTGGAGAGCCGATTGGTGCTGGGTGCTGGAAGCTGAGCCCGAGCCCTTCACCTCGCCGCGCCAGACTGCCATAGTGTGCGGCAAGGATTGGAGTGAGTTGGCCCCGGAGGACAGCAAGCTTCAGATCGCCCTCATTAGGATCCTTCGTCTCCGGGCCGCCAATCTGACTGTCGGAGAAGTTGGAGCAGATTTCCTCCGCCGCCGCATCGCCCCTCTACAAGAAAGGAAGAGGCCCGCCTGGGAATTCGGCAATGCGGTAGATTGCATGAGGCTGCGCCCTGGATTGAACTACAATTTCACCGTCTTGGAGTTGAAGGGGATGGTCCGGGAACTCTTCAAGCATGACCCTGCCCACCCGGAGTGGTTCAAACCTTCCCGGGGAGTGGTGCCGCTGTGCAACAGCACTGCCCGCGATTCCATACGCGCGATAATGCCCGAGTGCGACTCCCATGGCGTCGTCCCCACTTGGCTGGAGCCTCCGGCGGAGACCGTGCAGACCTTCTTCGAAAACCTGGTCGAGAAGCCCCGCAATGCCGAGGAGAAGAAGGGCCTGACCCGGGATACTACTGATCGGGATGTAGCTTACATTGCCTCCAGGATGGAGGAGGCCGCCGCAGCTGCGGCCGCGGGCGAATTTGGATACACTGTGGACGAGGCACAGGCCGCGGACGCAGTGAGTCAAGTAGAGGAGGCGGAAATCCTCAAGCTGCTGAAGATTGCGCCCGAGGAGTTTGCCGGGGAGCCTTCCGTGAAGCTTGCCGGGACGAGCGAGGTTGCCGGGGGGAGCGAGGCCGCCGGTCATGGCACTGAGTCCAGCGGGCCCGCCGAGGAGGAGGACGCCGAGGCCGGAGATTCTGATGAAGACTCTGGTGGATCTCTGAATCTTGACGACGATGCCTCCTCGTCCTCGGAGAACTCTCCGCCTCCGCCAAGCCCTCCGCAGCAACCGAAGAAGCGCCTCCGCAAGGCAACTGAGACGGCGAGGCCACAGGCGCCCCGACAGCAGCCGACGCGCCGTGCGACGCGCGCCACCAAGACGAGCGAAGTCGTCAAGGAGGAGCCCCGTGCTCGAGCGCCAAGCGGAGGGGGATCTTCCCGGAGCGGAACAGGTGCTCCTTCTGCCCCTCGGTCCTCGGCGACGACGGGGGCCGGGTCTTCACAGCCCACAGCCCCGGAGCCCGCCAAGCGCCCGAGGGAGCCTTCTCCTCCAGCTCCTCGCGCGGGAGCACACCAGGGGGAGTTTGACTTCTCCGCCCTCAGCTCCGACGAAGAGGAAGAGGAGTAAGTACTTGCAATTCTTTTAGTTTCTTTGATTTTGTCTTGATTTTCCTTGTTTGGTTCTGATCTTGCTTTTGTTTGGCTTCGCAGGAACTTGACCCAGCGGATGGCGAAGAGGGCCAAGATCCCTGTGGTCAACATTGAGGACGACGAGCCCGTCGCGGCGACAAGCAACGCGCCGGCGACGAGCTTGCCGGATCAGCCCGCTGCTCCGAGGAGCAACCCCCAGCGCAGCCCCCAGCGTAAGTCTGGTATTTATCTTTCTACTTGACGTGTGCGCTTGAGGTTATCATTTTGGTTGATGTCTTGTTGTCTTGTGCAGAAGTGGAGCCGCAGCCGCAGGAGCACCAGGAGGTCGCCCCCGACGAGCCACTTGCTCCACCCTCCCCGCCAAGGATGAACTCCCCGACGAGGGAGAACGCTCCGCCAAGAACGGGCACTCCGCCAAGGGCGAGTACCCCGCCAAGGGTGAGCAGCCCGACAAGGGTGAGCAGCCCGCCAAGGGAGGGCGCAGGCGGCTCTCCGCCAGCAGGGGCCACTACTCCGCCGCCAAGGGAGAATTCCCCAGCGAGGGACCCCGTCGTCGAAGAAGTCCGCGAAGGTAAACCTTGCAACTTCTCCTTCTTGGATTTGTCTTTTTGGATATTTGCTTGATTCTTTCTTTTCTTTTTCTTCTGCTAGATCCTCCTGCACCGGAGCGGATGGAAGCGGAGACCACCGACGAGGAGGGCGTGCATGGCGACGGCGGCAACGCCACTACCGCCGAGGAGGTGGCTGGAGCTGACGAGCCGGCCGTCGAGGAGACCGCCCCAACCGTCGATGCCGCGGCTGGGGAAGGGACCGTCGATGCCGCGGCTGGGAGCGCCGGACGCTGCACCGGCCGCTGACCCCTCCGCCTCCGCGGATCGGTCGGGCGTCTACTTGGAGGCCGCCAACGGGGTCTTTATTCAAGTCCCGTGGGCGTCCTCGTCTCGGGCACCCGCGGAGGGAGAGACCTGTGACGGAGAGGTCCTCGCCTCCGCCGGATTGAAGGTTGTTGAAGCGCCCGGCAGCAGCGACGGGCCCGAAGAGGAGAGACTCCTTCGTCGGCTCCTGGCCTTGTATCGGGCCAGGCAGGCGAAGTTGGAGTCTTGGGAGGCTCTGGCTGCCAAGGCTGGAGCTGATCTGGAGAAGCGCGCCGTGGAGCTCCGCGCCGCCAACCAGGCGGCCCTCCGCAACTTGGCGGAGGAGCGTGAAGAGCTTACCGGGGCGCAGCAAGCCTTCCTCCTTGAAAAAGCTGAGGCCGAGGAGCAACAACGATTGGCCGCTGAGGAGCTGTCTCGGCGGGAAGGAGTACTCAACCAGCGGAAGGTCGACCTCAATGCTCACGAGGACGACCTCGCCGCCCGGGAGCAGACCATTGGCGGGGCTCTGAAGGAGGTGAGGAACGCCGCAGCCGCCGCAGAGACCGCCAAGAAGGACCTGGAGGCCAAGGTGGTGCAGACGGAGCTGTACCTGAAGGCGAGCGAGGAGAGGGTCACTGCGCTCAACGTGGAGCGGGAGAAAGATGCCCACACCAACTCTGAGCTGCAGGTACGTCTCTCCGAGAAGGGCACAGAGCTCTCTGGCTCCAGGAACTCCATCGCTGACTTAGAGCTAAAGGTTTCCACCTTGACTGACTCGCTCGACGCCGCCCGGGACCGCGAGACGAAGCTGAAGGACGAAATTCGCAAGGAAAGGGCCTTGGTGGAGAGCGCCGCCGTCTCAACGAACAACTTCAACCGGGCAATGGAGCAGTGGACTGATGAGCTGGTCACCTCCGCTGCTAATATTGACATGGAGATGATGGCGCTGAGGGCGGAGCATCTCGTGTACTCCCCAGACGAGAGTCTCCCCCACAGCGCCAAGTTGAGTCTGTTCTTCAGGGGAATTGCGCCGGCGCTTGCGCGGCTGCGGGAGAAGATCCCCGTGCAGCTGGCCGACGAGGCGCGTCGGCTCTGCATGGGCACCATGGAGCGGGTCTTATCGAAGATCGTCTACCGCAACCCCGGCATCAACCTCGTCAATGTCCTCCGCTCCTTGCCACCCGAAGCTGACCAGGAGGCGTTGAAGGCGCAAGTTGCCCACATCGTCGCCAAGGTGGGCAAGATCACGAGGCGTGAAGGCGACCGCTTAGATTAGATTCCTTTCTTTCTGCTTCCTTTGCCGCTGCAAAGCATGTTACGGACAAGAATCTGTTAGTATTGCGGCCAGTCATCTTGTAATATACAATCTTATTTTGAGCAACCAATGCAGTGTCATCTCCCTTGCTTTGGTCCCTTCACTTTGTATGCATTCCACCCTACGCTTTTAGGGAACTCGCAAGGACCCTTGCCGCGAGCGCTGAGTGCTGGACTCTTAGCAGCCTGCTGGCAATACCTTTGCCGGCAAGAAACCTTGCCGCAGCTAGCCGCAGCACACTTAGATTGCTGAGCGAACTCGAAAACGAAGTAAGGGCGCGACACTTGTCGCAGCTCACTTAAGTCGTTGAGCGTGCTCGAAAAAAAGTAAGGGTGCGGCTAGTCACGGGTAGGTTCCTCCCCGCACAGGTTTTCCATACAAAGTGTGGTTGTTTAAGGAAGTCAACTAAAAAATTCGAAAAATTTGAATTACTGAAACTTTGGTAACTTAGCTTTCATAGATTGTTTGCTCCCCGACGAGGCTTCTCTTTCTTGAACAGTACTTGGTTCATGCCTCCCCGACGAGGCTTCTCTTTCTTGAACAGTACTTGGTTCATGCCTCCATCTCCTTCCTCCCCGGCAAACTTGTGCGCGAGGAATGCTCCTTCTGCTTAAGAGGGGAAGAAAAAGAGAAGGAAAAACAAGTATAGGGCCTTGTGGCTTGCTAGTGCTTACCGGGGATGTGCGTTGCACAAAGTGTCAGATGATACATGCAAACAACAAAGAAAAGCATTGAAATGACAAATAGTGCGAAGCACAAAAGCTTTACTGATGCACGGGATCTGCGCCCGGCTTTGTACAAAGGTTTACATGCAACAGCGGCAAGACTTGTACAAAAGGTGGTTGCCGGAGCGGATCACGGCAACCGCGCCTTACGGGTGAAACTTGCGAAGATGCTCTATGTTCCAGGAGTTGCTCACCGGTAAGCCTTCTTTTGTCTCAAGGCGGACAGCGCCGGGCCTTGTGACTTGTCTCACCCGATAAGGGCCTTCCCACTTCGGCGTCAACTTGTTGGAATTCTTGGCGGACTGAACACGCCGAAGAACAAGGTCGCCTTCCTCGAGACTCCTGGCCCTGACCTTGCGGATATGATAGCGACGCAAGGCTTGCTGGTATCGAGCAGCTCGTACAGCAGCCTGGAGATGTTCCTCCTCAAGGAGCAATGCATCATCTTGTCGCAGTTGCTCTTGCTCGAGCTCATCATAAGAGAGCACTCGAGGAGATCCGTATACGAGTTCCGTGGGGAGAACTGCCTCTGCTCCATAGACAAGAGCAAAGGGTGTCTGTCCGGTGTCTCGATTTAGTGTCGTCTTGATTGACCAAAGAGCCGCCGGCAATTCCTCTATCCAGTTTCTTCTGCACTTGTGCAGCCTGTCGAAGGTTCTTGTCTTGAGTCCGTGCAGCACTTCAGCATTGGCCCTCTCCGCTTGACCATTGCTCCTCGGGTGAGCCACAGAAGCGAACCAGACCTCGGCGCCAAGGTCTTGGACGTAGTGCATGAAGGTGCGACTTGTAAACTGTGTGCCGTTGTCGGTGATGATCCTATTAGGGATTCCGAAACGGCAAACAATCGATTTGAAGAACCTGACTGCTGACTGTGCTGTCACTTTTCTCACTGGTTCCACTTCTGGCCACTTTGTGAACTTGTCGATTGCTACGTACAAGTACTCAAAGCCCCCGACTGCGCGGGGAAAGGGGCCGAGAATATCGAGCCCCCAGACCGAGAAGGGCCAGGACAAAGGAATCGTCTGGAGAGCTTGAGCTGGCTGGTGAATTTGCTTGGCATGGAACTGGCACGCTTCACACTTGGTTACTTGTGCAGTTGCATCTTGGAGGGCTTCTGGCCAGAAGAACCCTTGCCGGAACGCCTTCCCGGCAAGTGCCCTTACGCCAATGTGGTGGCCACATATGCCTCCATGTATCTCTGCCAATAGCTTCTGTCCATCTTCCCTGGAAATGCACTTCAACCTGACACAGTTGAGTCTTCTTCTGTACAGTTCATTGCCAACGAACTGGTACATACTCGACTGCCTGGTTATTTTCTCTATCTCTTCTGGCTCGTCGGGAAGTTCTCCAGTTTGCAGAAAGCGGACGATTTGCTGTGCCCATGCTGGAGCCTGAGGCTCAACAACAAGGACTAAAGGCATGAGGGCTGCTGCGGGAACCTCAGCTTCTACGGCAAGAACCTGCGGCTCTGCCGGAGCTGATCGTCCCCCGGCAAGCCTGCCGGGGCAACGCTTGTCGGGAACGTCTGCTTCAACTGTACAGACCCTTGGATCTGCAGGAGCAAACTGTTCCTCAGCATCTTGGCTGTTGATCTTGGGGACCTTGACGGCGGTTTCTGGAAGATCCGCCGGCAAGTAGTCGCCGGAGACCAACTTCCTCTTCTTGTTTTGCCCAACTGATGGTGTAACGGATGGCTGAGTTAACTTGAGCACGAAGGTCCCTGGTTCCAAAGGTAACTTCATTGCAGCACACTTTGAGAGGTCATCTGCAATATCATTCTGAGCTCTTGGGACGTGCTCCATTTGCATACCTTCAAAGTGCTCTTCAATCTTCCTTACTTCATGAACATAAGCTTCCATCAAAGGGCTCTGGTAACTCTTATTCACTTGTCGGACCACCAACTGTGAATCTCCCCGCACAATCAACTTCTTGATCCCAAGCTCGGCCGCAATTCTGAGGCCGGCAAGCAAACCTTCATACTCAGCAGTATTGTTTGTCGCTTGCTCCTTGGGAAAGTGCATCTGGACAACATACTTGAGGTGCTCTCCGGTGGGCGCTATGAGTACCACGCCGGCACCGGCGCCTTGCAGCGAGAAAGCACCATCAAAGTACATTATCCATTCGTTGCTCGCTTCTCGGACGGGGACGCTTGTCTCTGGGACTTCTTCATCTGGCGTTGGGGTCCATTCTGCTATGAATTCTGCCAAAGCTCTACTCTGTATGGTTGAAGTACTCTCAAACTTGAGACCAAAGCTTGACAGCTCCAGTGCCCACTCGACGATCCTGCCTGTTGCTTCGGGATTTTGCAATATCCTCTTCAACGGAAAGCGAGTGACCATCGTTATCTCGTGTGCTTGGAAGTAATGGCGCAGCTTCCTTGAGGCCATGAGGAGGCCGAAAAGCAACTTCTGCACCCCAGAGTATCTTGATCTAGCCCCCTACAGAAGGGAACTTACGAAATACACTGGGCGCTGCACCATCTTCCTTCGCACTTCTCCTTGTTCCTGGGCAGACTTGTCCTTGTCGGGGCCAGAGCTTGTCGGGGAAGCCCCCTGCTTGTCGCTAGATTCGCATGCCGGGGATGTAGGTTCCTCATCTGCCTCTCTCTCCGCCACTAACGCAGCACTAACCACTTGATTGGTTGCCGCTAGGTACTGCAGCAACTTCTCTTGTGGCCTAGGTGCGACAAGTACCGGAGTGGAGGACAAGTATCTGGCGCGCCAAAGATGTCGGGGGAAACTTTCCTCCCACGAGCTCCTATGGGACCGGAGCCCCTTCAATGTTGCGGTAAGGGAGCGGAGGGAGCACGGAGAGCAGATCGAGGGGCACACGCGGGCAGTTTTACCTAGGTTCGGGCCGCGCGGACGCGTAAAACCCTACTCCTGCTTAGGTTGTATTGAGTTCTTGAGCTCGGGAGCTTGAAGATCTACAGTACTAGCTACGCCGATCGAGAGAGTTGTCTAGGTTTCGAACCTCTTCTACGTTGTGCATGGGCCTCCTTTTATAGCTCAAAGGGGTCACCGACAGGTGTCAACGTAGAGGAGGGTAAAAGTGTAAATTTGGTGGTAGTTGCAACAGTGCATGAACAGTATATGAACAGTGGTCTTCACCTAACTTTGAAAGTGGGGGACAAGGGCATTAAATGCCCATCGCCGTCGCCCCCAAAAGCGTCCGTCCATGCTTCTCCGTTCACCACGGCGGTAGCCTCGTCACCGTGGCTTGCCACCGTGCGCCCCAGGCTGCACAGCCGCCTACCACGTGCCCCTGGAAGGGCCCCAGGGCGACGCGTGGGCAGATGAGCTGGAGCGCGAGCACACAGCGTAGGTTTCCCCGGCAAGCACCTTGTCGGGGTCGTGATCTTGCCGGGCCCGGAAGCTTGTCGCTTTCCGGGCCCTGCCGGGGCGCATGATGCGCTGAGACATCTCTTGAGGTATGTGTTCCTTGGCCTTCCTGGCAAGCTCCTCTTGCCAGGGTCTTGTGCTAAAGTGATAACCTTGAGCCTGGTGCAGCCTTCCCGGCAAGCTCCTCTTGCCGGGGCCTTGATCTTCTGACTTGTATACTTTGTTCTTGAATGCCTTCATAGGGACCAGAACGGTTCTTGGCGAGCACGTGGTAAGCCCTGCCACAGGAAGCTGCTACTGCCCGTGCACAACTTGGGGTACTAAGGTATCCCTATCTTAGTACACCGACAGCCTGAAAATAAGGATGTGCATAAATATCTTATCTATATTGGAAATGGGGCAAACGAATAAAAAAAGTCAAGGTATAATAATTAGTACCATCTTGTAGTGAACTAGCGTCTTCTTCATTGTGCAGACAAAGATCTTGTTGTTTATTGTCGCTAATTTCTTTATCCTAAAAATCTTATGAGTTTCTTGACTTGATTGATATTCAAGGACAACTCATTTCCCCAGATGCAAAAAGGGTCGAACAGTGGGTCAAAACCTCTGATAGTATGACCTACTTGTGCAAGACCAAATTGTTAAAAACCTAAATATTAGAATGGTTCCTGCAATTGCACAATAATGTGTTATTAGAGAACGGACCACACACGTGCTAACCTCGATTGTAAACCTCAGTGCTTCCCATTGTTTCCCTGCAACACATATAAGGTAGCTAGTCATTAGGTTAAATAAGGGTTCGCATGCTATGAGTAAAATATGTTGATGAAAAATAAGCACATTGCAGATACATCAGATTAATTCAAGCCACATGGAAAACCGATTTATCCAAACCAACCATGATTAAGAACTTGGAAATATAGCACTTGTATATGTTTCTTATAGATTAAGTGTAGGCAAATTCAATTTATTCCTCACATGCAGAACAATACAAAATTCTACCCACGACAATTGAACAATGCATTGCAGAATTGAAACAAGCATTTAACTAAACACCACAACAAATGAACCAAACATTAACTGAGCACCACATTGCACAATATAACATACTCCTAATAGAAGATCAGAAAGTTAAGCAAACCAAGCATGCTTCACAATTTGGAAATATAGCAATTGTATTTGTTTCTCATGTATTTACTACATATAGATTGAATTTATTCCTCGCATGGTATACAATAACAGAATGCACCCACAAAAATTGAGTATGGCATTGGAAAATTGAACCAAGCAGTTCACTAAACACCACAACAAATGAACCAAATGTTAACTGAGCACCACATTGCATTATACACTACAAGAAATATGTCAACTTGTGACCTTGACTATTGGTCACTGAATGGCCATTATTTTCCATTTGTGGCCTTTTTGTGACCAAAAACTGAAGGTCAAAAGCTGGCGGTCGTAAACTGAAATTAACAACCTTTCTTCTGGAATGGTCAAAGACGTTTACGACCAAAAAAAGGTCGTAGATTCAATGACCAACTATTTTGGTCACTGGTTGTCTGCCTAGGCCACGTCGGATCCGACGTGGCAATCTGACGTGGCAAAATTGCGACCAATTGAAAAGGTCGTTGATAATATTCAGCCCGGTCCAGTTCGACGTTTTACATGGGCCGAGCCCAACAATTCATCCTATTTGTGTTTTTATCTCATATTAATTTTGGTCACATAGATGGGCCAAGCCAAATATTGCAACATTTTTTTTATTGTTGGGCCATGGCCATTTTGTCTAAACAATTTCATTTTCCTTTTTTAAATAGGTCCACTAGTCAAATGGGTCCCAATGCATGTAATATTTTAACTCGTGTTAACTAGCAGTAACCTTCACAAGACAGCCTCGAACGAATCATCAAGCCAACTCATGTTTACAGCAAACAGTAGCAAGTGTATGTATTAGTTTAACTCATGTTAACTAACGGTAAGCTATACAAGATACAATCCATTCCAATGACAACCTCAAACAAACCATCAAGTCAACTCATCATACATCACATTTACAGCTTACAGTAGCAATACATCATACATCACAGAGAACGATTCACAGAAACCGACAAACTAAACTAGAGGCACAACATAAGCTCACAAACATGGCTGCCGCAACAATTTGTTTCACGAGTAAAGATAGCGACTTTCTTCCTCGACTAGACAGCAGCTCGGCTCACATCATCTACCTCCTCACAGTAGGATCGCCACCACATCCACCAGCAGCCTGCATGAATGTTTTGGCAAGTCCAAGTGTTAGTGGCTATACATACAGATGTATCTATATATTAACAAATAACAACAGCAGAGCAGGTGTACATCAAAGACATGGACTGGAAGACAATCTGACTGTTAGTACTATCTACTTCCAGTCCAAATTAAGCAGATTTATATGATAGGTCGATCTAAATGTAGCACATTCATACATACACTTAAGTTGTTAAACTATACAATAAATCATGGACTCGAGCACATTCATACATATACTTAAGTTGTTAAACAGAATCATAGAATGTCATCACGTAATCCAGAAAAATATATATGCATGCTTCTCAAAGTTTAATTCCAGAGAATTAAAGTGCTTCCGATAGTAACCAAATTGTTTTAATACTCACCCATCCAGTACCACACAAGAAGCAAATCCTAAAATAAAAATGCACTTCTGAACAGAGCGACACACTACAAGAACTTACCAACAGGGTTGAACAATGGATGACATATAGTACAAGAAAAATAGTAGGAGAATGGATTATGATAGAATGTTGCATCTTCCAAAAAAAGATGATTTGCTTTTGGAGCTAGCTAGCACTTGGAAGAATCTGGAATCAGCCGAGATTAAGAATCTGTAATGCAAAAACCATAACCATTGAAGATTGAAAGAATTTGTGAAGTGAGTTCACTCTCTTTCTAGACATTTTGACAGTTTTGAGTCAACACACTTATTAAAGTAAGAGACCATAGCATTTATATATGCTGGCCCAAACACTACCCTTGAATAACATCTCAATTAAGCACAAGTAACAAAATAGAGAAGATGGATAAATCATAGCAAGGGTTTAGGATAATTCCCTCAAACTTGTATGTGTCAAGTATTTAGAAACAAAACAGTGTCACATTTATGAAAATAGAGGGACTAAAAAGATATATGAGCATAAGTTCTTCAATAAGTAGACTCAAAGGCACATGACATCATAGAGAAGATAAATTTCTCAGCTAGTACTAACTACTAAGCTGGTCACTGCCTCAGCCATACTACAGTAAGACGTCCTTATATACTTCTCCATACAGTGCTGGAGTAGAAAACGAAGAAGCAGTTTTCAGCTGACAGTATGCCATGAAGTAGCCAAATAAACAACGGCAGCATACCAAAATTCACAGCTAGAGGAAGAGAAAGGGGCATAGGGGAGGGAGGGAGGGCGGACGGGAATGGGGGGATTACCCAGCCCTGGATCTCCTCCAGGACGATGTAGAAGGGGTCATGCGTAGAGCTCACGACGGATGATGCAGGTTGGTGAGGTCGGCGAGGGGCAGCTGCTGCCTCCAAGGACGCAGCCGCAACAGCAGCATCTCGTCGCCGCCTCAGGCTCCGGCTCCGGCGATTGCCGTGGTCTGGCCAGCTCGACGAAGCGCCGCGCGTCGAAGCATGCACGCGCGCGCCAGCAAGCAAGCCAGGTGTAGTGCTTCGTCGACACCACAACCAGTAGTGGTTCAGCAAGATGTCATGGACCTGCAAAAACCATTTAAAGAGAGCAAATAATAAGGTAACATCGCCATTAAATTGCAGCTTTTGAAAGCAACTATAGTTAGAAAACATGGTTTCTGCAACTTTAAGCCAAGCAGTACACATTCATGTCAAATATACATGTGGAAGATACTAGAAGCATTTCATTGCATATCTATGTGTATTGCTATAATTTTGCGCCAAGAAGTGGACTAGTACATCAATTACACTAAGCCTCAACCCACAGTTTAAAAACGTATTTTATCATCATTCTCCAATATCTTGAATTTCAGAATGGCCACTATTTGTGCGTTAATGAAGAACACCCCAAGCAAATAACAACAGATGGGCATTAAGACAAAAAAATTCATTGTGTAGCACAAGCAAGAGGACCATGTCCTACTCCTAATTACACATAGTAGATGGCAAGAGTGAGCGTGGCGCTTACTTGGAAGTGCTAATAAAGAGGCCGGTATTATTCTAGGGCCGCTATATTCATCTCTAGGGCATAGCAAAGGCAAGCCAAAGAGGTAAAGAGCCTAAAGAAGTTCTCATTTTCTTACACTACAGACTGGACTATTACATTGACCATCAGTAGATGAACCAGAGGTTGCCCCCCTGAAGAAAGCAACACACCCGAGACCTTGTCCTCCCACAAGTAGATGAACCAGAGGTTGGCCCCCTGCTTGTCCATCTGTAGAGCTCGTACCAGTGCTCGACCACCTTCGATCTGAGCACTTCGAACCCGGTCGCCAGCACAACACCCGCAGGCAAGGCAGTAAGCTATGGATCACAACAATATGCATCAGATGGCAACAATAACATCAACAAGTACAAATAGAAGCATCTCAATCATTGCACAAATAGCGGCAGCAAGCATTCTCTCAATCACAGACTACACTAATCAGCACCCCTCTCTCTCAATCTATCTCCAGCAGATGAAATAGCAATCTCTCAATCATCCCAGCCTAAGCCTCTCCCACCTCTCTCTCAATCTCATATCACCTGAACTCGTGAAGCCTCTCTCACTTGAACTCAATTTAGGAGAGCCACGACTCTGTCAAATTTCAATCTTATAGTGTATGCGATATAAACTAGAGACAAAAATCAACAAGTTCGATTGACCTGCGAGGATCTACTACCCAAAATTTTGGTCCCGCACAGACCATCACCAAACAGTTGCGCATACCGTGGAGGACGTAGGAGACCTTGGCGGAGTTGGAGTAGCTGGGGAGCGACATGTTGAGGTCGAGGTCGAATGCAGACGTAGGAAGAAGGGTTCCTATCATCTCCGTCGAGGTCGGCTCTTGACGACGACGCTAGTCCGGCTGGATCTGGACCCTGCCTGAGGTTGGACAAGGATGGGACGCAGCCGTCCCCTCGTGCCGACGGAGGTCCAGATCGATGCCCTGGTGCGATCCGTGCGAGATCCCTCTTCTCTTCTGATGGGAGGAGGAGAGGGAGGGGGCGGCGGGTGTGGGGGAAGAGAGCGGGAGCGGCGGCCGGCAACGAGGTCAGATGGGGCGGTGGGTTGCGGCGGCGAGGTCAGACGGGACAGTGGGTGGTAGCGGCGATGTGTGCGTGGGAGGGTACGGTCGATTTGGTCGATGGGTGGCAGCTCGCTCGGTCCCCCGTGCAGCTGGATGCGGGCGAGGCAGAGGCTGGGCGATGCAGGAGGCCAACAACGGCGGGTGGGTGGGACGAGGACTGGGTCGGGGTGGGCGGCAGATCTGGCAATGGATCAATGGGATGCCGCGAGGAGATGGGCTTCCGACCTGCTCGAGGTCGGCGGCGGTGGGTGAGGAGGCGACGAGGTCGGTGGTGGGGTGGGCGGCGGGGAGAGGACTGGATCGGGAGGGGGGGCGGGGAGGAGGTGGCGGCGGCGAGGAGATGCAGACGAGGGATGAGGGGTGCGATGGGGGATCTGAGCTAGGGTTTTGGTTATGGGTGGGGTATTTTTTCTATAGATAGATGGATGGATGTATGTGGGATGGAGAGATGGATGGATGGATGGATGGGCGCCATGTCATCGATCCGTGGGATGAGTTCTGATTGGTTTGGAAAATCAGTGATTTTAAATTGTTTTCAAGTACTAAAAATAGGGGGATTTTGCGAAGCAACTATCAAAAACACTTTGCAAAAGGGCACCACACAAATTTTCCCTAGAGTTAGACCACATTTTATTGATAAGGGCTTATTTTTATGCATTTTTATCTTTCTAGCTATTTTTAATCATTTTTTGAGTGCCTAAATGAGTTTTTTTGTGAAGGACCTACCATATATTTGTTGCAAAATTGTACCAAATCATTTTTATAAAATACTAGCACATATTTAATGCACAATTGATAGAATGGTTGAGTTTCAAAAGCTTTTATCCACCTTTGGTGAAAAAGACAAATTTCTGCCCATCTGGTTGGAAACGGGACAAATTTGAACTGTGGTTGCCTTGTAGTTTGCTCTTTATTTTTTCCAAAGATCATTTATAGGTACATAAGTATCTATTTAATCAGAGAAACATCAAAAGTTTTCCAAGATTCAACCAGTAGCTAGGAACAGTCCAGCCCGCGGTTTTGACCGGATTTTGAAACGGGTATGAAAAATTCAAAACAAATCAAAAAATTGGAAAACCTTCGCATTGTGTCATTATATGTGACCAAGTTATCAGAAAAAATAATAAACTTGTAATATGGCAATTCTTTTAAAAAAGTGTTCTCAGAAATGATCTATCATTTGTGAAGATTCATGGCTTTCAAGCCAAATGATCAATCTTATGGCCACATTCATGGCATCGTGCACAAATGGGCATCTAGGAATGGCAAACAATGTTTCCTAAGGGAGTTTTTATTTTCTTTGGACGAAAAATCAATTTTCCATTTTCTGAGTGCCCGAAATGAGTTTTTTAATGAAGGACCTACCATATATTTGTTGCAAATTTGAACAAAATCAATTTTCTAAAATACTAGGCCATATTTAATGCACAATTGACCAAACGGTTGGGTTTCAAAAGCTTTTATCCACCTCTAGTGAAAAAGACAAATTTCCGCCAATCTAGATGGAAACGGGTCAAATTTGAACTGTGGCTGCCTTGTAGTTTGCTCTTTATTTTTTCCAAAAATCTTTTGTAGGTACATAAGCATCTACTTAATCAGAGAAACAACACAAGTTTTCCAAGATTCAACGAGTAGCTAGGAACGGTCAAGCCCGCGGTTTTGACTGGATTTTGAAACGGGCATGAAAAATTCAAAAAAAATTCTAAAAATTGGAAAACCTTCGCATTGTGTCATTATATGTGACCAAGTTATCAGAAAAAATAATAAACTTGTAATATGGCAATTCTTTTAAAGAAGTGTTCTCAAAAGTGAGCTATCATGTGTGAAGATCCAAGGGTTTCAAGCCAAATGATCAATCTTATGGCCACATTCATGGCATAGTTTGTTCAAATGATCTCATATCGTGCACAAAGGGGCATCTTGGAATGGCAAACAATGTTGCCTAAGGGAGTTTTCATTTTCCGTGGACGAAAAATCAATTTTCCATTTTCTGAGTGCCCGAAATGAGTTTTTTATGAAGGGCCTACCATATATTTGTTGCAAAATTGAACCAAATCATTTTTATAAAATACTAGGCCATATTTAATGCACAATTGACAAAATGGTTGGGTGTCAAAAGTTTCGACCCACCTCTGGTGAAAAAGACAAATTTCGGCCGATCCAGTTGAATGCGGGTGAAATTTGAACTACAACAGCCTTATTTTTTGCTCTATATTTTTTACAAAAATCATTTCTAGATACATAAGTATCTATTTAAGTAGAAATACATGGTTTGGTGGTGATACGTTGAGGTTTGGATGGTGGCCCAGAGCCCGAACTCCAAAGCGCGTAAACTCGCGTGCCCACCACGTGGTCACCGCGTGACCGTGGCGTTGACATGCGTTCTGGGTGGCCTAGTCATTTCTAGTAAGTTGGGCACTCCCCAGGTAAGTGCTAGGTAGAAAACGACAACAGAAGACTCTCATGAGGAGACCGAACTATGCTCAAACATGAATTAGCAGCTAAGTGTTTGAATAGAAATACTGGAAATGCACATGGCCAATGGTCCTGAATTTTGGCTGAGGATGATCATCTACTAGGAAGACTGGCTTGGGAAATATTCAGCTCAAATGGAGGAGCGTAGATGCACTTGCTTTGCAAAGTACCACATCGGGCAGAAATATGAATATTGAAGCTGGGCTCAAATGAATAAATGTATTTAGTTGAAATTTTGTGGAGTATGGTCATTTGGGCATATGAAAACACTATAAAAAAATTATACCATTTGGATAAATCTAGCTTGTACTTCCTTCACAAAGCTTCTCCCTGGATAGAAACTTTGGAAATATGCTGAGGAAGATTTAATAGGCAAATGGAGCTGAATATTGACATGTGGCAATGATATAGATATGGAAGATTGACCAAAAAGTTTGAGGGCAATAGGAGTGGTATATGTAGCACTTGCTTTGCAATGTGCCAATCTGGACCCAAAAAATTAAAGCTGGGCTCACATAGCTAATTTGATTGAGATGCAATTTGGAGGAGGGTGATAATTTGGGCATATGAAGGCACTGTATAAATTTCATGCCATTCGGATATGCATAGCTAGTACTTCCTTCACAAAGCTTCTAGCTGAACAAAAACTTTGGTAATTTGCCGAGAAACATTTACTACGCAAATGGAGCTGAATTTTCTCGTGAGGCAATGATTTGGATAGGAAAGAGTGCCCAAAAATATTGAGAGCAATCAAGAATATGAAAATAGCACTTCCTTCACGAAGTGTTGTTCTGAACAAAATAGGAAAATGAATATTGTTGAATTATTTTTGAACTATGCAAGGAAGTTTTCTACATACTTGACGAATATGTGACCCAAAGAATTTATGAGTTTTTTTTCGGAATTTTGGGAATGACAGAAATATAGGTTGCTTCTAAACCTAGGGCAAAAGTTGACACATGTACATGACACATAGGAAAAACTGATGAGGTGGCGCCTAGTCATAGCAATCCACCACAACATACATGGTTATGACCATCTATATTGGTCGTGATAGGCTAGAAACAAGGCAGCGAACCAGTGCTGTCTGCTTTATGACCATTTCGTGTAAGGAAATTATGACCTTTCTGACCAAAATGGTCGTTATAGTTTAGGGTTTGGAGCCCCCCAAACAGCTTTGGACCAATTGGTCTCAAATGGTCATAGATTTATGACCAATTCTCCCAGGGTCACTGACAGAAGGTCATAAGTTAACATATTTCTTCTAGTGATATAACATACTCCTAATAGAAGATCAGACAGTTAACCAAACCGAGAACGCTTAACTACTTGGAAATATAGCAATTGTATTTGTTTCTCATGTATTTAGTACAACCAAATTTGATTTACTTCTCACATGCTATACAATAACAGAATGCACCCTCAACTATTGAACGTCGCATTGCAGAATTGAAACAAACAGTTAACTAAACACCACAACATAAATGAAGCAAACGTTAATTGAGCACCACATTGCGAAATGTATAACCAAACCAAGCATCCTTGACAACTTGGAAATATAGCAATTGTATTCGTTTCTCATGTATTTTGTAAAGATAAATTCGATTTATTTCTCACATGGAATACAAAACAAAATTGCAGCCTGAAGAATTGAACTTCACATTTGTAGAATTCAACCAAACAGATAACTGAAGCCGACAAATAATTAGCCAAATAGTTAATAAGTTAGCACCACACTGCACGACATATAGAACATATACACTAGAGCAACAGATTGCATGGTAAAATTAGAGAGCACAATTCACTAGAATTTGTTAAGGAAAGGCAGGAGAAGCACACGCAACGGGTAAGCCGACCATGCTTAACCGGCATAGCTATAAAATGGCAAGGTGCTCCTCCAAGATCTGGGGGTCGGCATGAATGGCAGCCATCGCGACCTCATCCATGCTCGCGGCCGTGATTTGCTTCTCCGCTACAAAATGCTCCTTGAGCTCCTAGCTATACTACGTGCACCATGGCTTAGGGCGGTGCTTAGTTGGTGGAGGGGTCGGTGATTTGGGTGGTAGGTGTCGCGCCGGTGGTCAGGGCATGTGGGATGTGGTAGGCGGAGGAGGATGGGAGTCGGGTGTGGATTACCTGCCTGGATATACGAGGCAGAGCAGCGTGAAGGAGGGTCGCTGGCAAGGAGGCGGCGCTGCAAGCAAGAAGTGAAGGTTTCAACTTGGAAAGGAAGGTGGAAACAGGGGAAATGTGGCTTTTGGTAAGTGGGAGGGGCAGGGAGGTAGATAATTCCATGGAAGCCGAAAATTTTGAATCAGTTCAGTGGAAGAACTGGCATGCAAAGTGTCATCAGACACGGTCCCTTATTCAAAATTGTGTACCATATGTGAATATCACAAACGATTCAGATAGCTTAACCCATGTGTGATGAGTTTGAACGTCAAAAATTTAGGTTCCAATTTCCCAGGTTACTGTGGTCATCCATGTCATTGCATAATTTTGGTACACAACACACCCACACTTCTTAATCGAGCAAGTTCAGCAATAAAACAGACCTTGCTGGCCTAAACATTACTATAACAAATTAAAGACCGACGCTCTTAATTAAACAAAACAAAGAGTACTACTACGGCTGGTGCTCGTCGATCTCCGCCGCCACCCCATGTCCAGCTCGCGCCCTACAGTCTCTTGGGGAAGGGGCTCCATGGCATCCATCGCCCCATACTCGGCAAGCATCTCGCCATCTGCATCTGGCATCTCTTTGGAAAAGTCCACCACAAGTTGGGCGTGGGCGTCCGCGATCTGGGCTTGGATGAGCTCCGTTGTTGCTAGTTATGCGGTGGAGGAACGGACGGCTGCTCGAACGCTCTTGGTGATTGCCAACACTTTGACCGTGGGTTGCCGACCGTTGTCGGAGAAGCTTCATTCGATTTGTTTGGTGACCGCCACAAGTTGGGCGTGGGAGGCCTCAACATGGTCGTGGGCGGCCTCCATCAGGGCTAAGGCCACTGCTGCGAAACGGACAACTGTTGTGCCGCTCTCGCCAGTTGCTATCCCCGAGGCATATGTTCCTACCGCCACCTCAGAAGCAACATGATCCGTTTGGGCTGCCTTGGCCACACAGTCGCACATTCCGGCCAAGCTCATGCACCTTGTTGGCACGCGCATGGAGGCTGTGGCCGTGCTCTCGCCGGAGTGGGCCGCCGAAGTTGCCTTCATGACGCGGGTCCACGTCCCCATCTTTCACCGGTGACTATTAAACAATGAAAATATATTGGGGGAGCGAGCTAGTGTGCATATAATGGATGGTGTGTGAATTGATATACATTTTATCTGTAGTGAACATGCAACTATATGTGTGTCGTAAAAAAATTGGAATTATTCAGGGTTCATTTGGAAATTTTATACATTAACTTGGTTTTCTAGCCATTTAAGGTGCACAATACAAAATTAAAGCACATGCACATGCTCTAGTGCACCAACATGGGTTGTAAAATTATATATGTGTCCCTGGGTTTATGCTTATGTCCCATGCAAGAATTGGGGACGAATTTCGAACACCACGACAGCGTGGCTCTCCCGCAAATGTTGCGGTACTTGCCTTTGTAATTCTAGTAAATCCAAAACCTCTCTGAAATTCATGAACCATGGCATTCTATCATGGAATGGCATCAACATGCTGGGGTAAAAATTTTTGTCCCATTTGGGGCTGGTTATGGTATAAGCTTCTCACAAACCAGAGCTTCTCACAAGAAGCATCATGGTTCCGTTAGGGAAACGTGTCACCTTTGTGGACAAATCGGTATTCGTCGCCTCTTATTCCTTTCCAATTTTTTCCTGGTGTCAACATAGAACAATAGGAGTGTCGTGTAAAATTTTCGATTTTTTCGGTGATCGTTGGGACATTTTTATATGTTAATTGAGTTTTTTAGGCATTTATGTGCATAATTAAAAATTGAACTACATGCACATGCTCCAGTCCATAAAAATAGGTTGCAAAATCAAACATTTTTCCTTGGTTGCAAGCTTAGGTCACATGCAAGAAATGAGAACGAATGTCAAATCCCTTGACACTGTCGCTCGGCCCCTAACATTGAGATACATGGTTTTAAACTTCTAGTAAATTGAAAACTCATCTCAAATTCATGAAACTTGACATGATATCATGGAATGGCAGCAACATGCCATGGTAGAAATTTTGAACCATTTGGGGTAGGTGTGGGTATAAGCTTCTCGCAAACCAGAGCTTCTATCACAACATGTGTGATGGTTTTTGTAGGGTACGTCTCACCTTGGTGGATGAAATGATATCCGTTGCCTCATCTTACTTGCAAAATGTTTCTCGTGTCAACATAGAACAACAAGAGTGTTGTGTCAACTTTTGTGATTTTTTCGGGGTTCGCTTGGACATTTTTAGACATTAATTAAATTTTCTATGCATTCATGTGCATAATTCAAATTTGAACTACATGCACATGCTCTAATGTGTATAAATTAGTTGAAAATTCAAATCTGTGTCCTTGGTGGCATGCTTAGGTCCCATGCAAGAAATGGGAATGAATGCCAAACACTCTGCCACCATCACTCGGCCGCAAACATTGAGATACCTAGTTTTTAAATCCTTGTAAATCCAAAACTCGTCTGAAATTCATGAAACTTGGCATGCTATCATGGAGCGGCATCAACATGCCATGGTAAATTTTTTGTCTAATTCGGGGCAGGTTTGGGAGTATGCTTCTCACAAACGAGAGCTTCTCACAGCAAGCCTGATGGTTTCGGTAGGGAATGTCCCAACTTTGGGGACGAAACGATACCCATTTCCTCTTATTGCTTTCAAAAAAATTCTCGTCTCAACATAGAACAACAAGAGTGTTGTGTCAATTTTTGGGATTTTTGGGGTTCGTTTGGACATTTTTATGCATTAATTGAGTTTTCAATGCATTTATGTGCATTATTCAAATTTGAACTACATGCACATGCTCTAGTGCATATAAATTGGTTGAAAAATAAAATCTTTGTCCTTAGGTGCATGCTTAGGTCCCATGCAAGAAATGGGGATGAATTTAAACACCAAGGCATTGTTGATTGCTGGCAAAACGTTGAGATACTTTTTTTTAATTCTAGCAAATCCAAAACTCGTCTGGAATTCATGAAACTTGGCATGCTATAATGGAATGGAACTAGACTAGCAGTGGTATTTTTTGTGTCCATTTTGAGAGAATGCGCACTCGAATAACAGCCAACAAAGGCACTTTGAAACAAATAGCTTCCACTGTAACATCGCAAATGTTTGTATAATTCAAATCGTGGGCGTTGTGATAACCATTCACGTGACGCCACGTGTCTTGGTTTTAATGGCTATAGGAGGTGTCGTGCGGACATCTCCTTGACATAACGGGAGGCGTGCAAGCACAGTCCGGGGCACAGGCTGACCGAGAGGGGTGCAAGATGTCCTCCAATGTGCAGGATCAATAGAAAGCGTGCGAGCTGTATGCTGCGCAGGCTCATTGGGAAGCGAGCCCTTTGACTTCCATGGCCGCCCGCCTTCCTCTCCATTAATGGCGCCCGAGCCGCAGCTTAATATGGGCGGCCTTACTGTTCGCCTCCCATTCCTCTCCCTCCCGCAGACCTCCACCAACACCATGATTCAGTAGGATCATCTGCCACTAGTCTTCAAGTTTGGTGAAGTCGACTCAGAGCCGGAGGAGAAAGAAAATAAGGAGGAATGGGGCCTCATGGGCATGGCGGAGGTAAGGATCTTTGCATGCTGCTCAACGAGGCTCTACTCCTTCTCTCGCAGGAACTCGGTGTAGCACACAAGGTCGCTCACGCACATGTTGGCATCCACCTCTGCCTCCCGCCTTCGGGTGCAGTGGCGGAGTGGGTGATGACCCTGGCAGTCGACGGTGGGCTAGCGGCCACGGTGACCGATGATGGGGTGGCGGCCATGAGCACCACCTCACACCTTCGGGCCGTGGTGGCGGAGCAGGTGATGGCTACGGTGGCCGGCAGTGGAGTGGCGGCCACGACGGACACCTCCCGCCTTCGGGACGCGGCGGTGAAGCTGGTGATGGCCTTGCCTTTCGACGCTGATGTGGCGGCAAGGGTGGCCGACAACAGCTGTCGACAGGCCGCGGCGGCAGAGCGTGTGGTGGGTGTTCCCAGCACACCCAGCAGGGACGCCGCGCGCACTACACTACGCCGGGGACTGCGCCACCGCCGTAGTGTAGCCTCTCAGCTAGAGCTGTCCTCTGATGACGGCGGAGTGGCTGAGTGACGATGACAGACCAGTGCCATTGATCATTGTGGGCGAAGCAGATGAGACAACCTATAGGGAGAGAGGGGGAAATGAGACGAAGGACTCGCCAGTCGTGAGGGTTTATATAGCAGGCCGGTATGCATTGGGATTTTTGAGGATTTTGCCGAGTCGGCCGGGAAGATTGTGCGGGAACCTGTGAGGTTGCGCGGGAACAGCCTCACCGATGATTCATTGGTGCCACCGTTTGGCCAAAAGAACTCCCCCGCGCACTATGCAAGCTTGCGCTATAAGCCGTCTGAGGCAGCGGGGTGACAAGGCATGCGAGAGGAGGACGAAAGGCCACGTACACATACGGTTAATAAGAAAACGTTTGCGATTTAATTAACTACTATACCCCCATCCTGTTTTAAAACTAGGATTTAACTAATAAAATACAAATGCATGTCATCAAAGATTTTATAGTTGGATTCATATTTGAACATAGTTTCCAATTGGACAATTTTTGTAACATGCATTAAAATTTTGTTGGTTAAATTTGAGGGCAAAGTATGGCACAAAATATAAAGGGGACTATAGTCCAATACGGAGGTAGTAGCACATGGTCGCTCTCTACGCAGCGACACAACTATCGGCCGGCTTTAAGGCGACCATTTCCTGTGTGTTCAATTTCTCTATGCGTGTGCTTGCTTGCGCTTGAGGCGGCCGCGGCGCGCACTGCTCTCGTGTCCCTCCGGGTGCTCTGCCCTTGTCCCTCCATGCATGCTACCACGGCAATGCAGTTACCCACTGCAAAAACTGCCATGCAGAGGCTCCAAGAATCCAGGCCACCCGGCCCCCATTTATTCCTAAGGCCATTTACCTTAATCTCTCGTGTAACACGACACAATAAGCACACCCACAACGACACGTAAAGAGAGGACATCTAGCGGTTACAATGGCGATCCTCGTGCCTCCAATGGCGCTCTCAGCGGCCGACGACGATATGGGCGAGCAGTTCACCACGCATGACGTAGTGGACACCCACATTAGGGGGAAGGCCCTCTTAGTGGTGTACACGAACGATCCGGTGTTGGTGGAGAGCTCCATCCAAACTATGGAGCAGTTCCTTGCAGACGACAAGTACCAAGTTGTCGGCTTCGACCTCGAGTACATCATCGGTCTTGCCGGGCACGAACAAAAGGTTGCCATCGCCCAGTTGTGCATGCGACATGACGTCCTCGTATACCACTACCACCTGACCACAAGGCCTTGCGAGCGTTTCTCCAGGTTTATCAACAGCTCCCACTATAATTTCGTTACAGTGGACACCACCAATGATCTAAAAAAGCTCAAGGTTTCGGGCTTCAAATGTCGTAATCTTGTCAACATCCAGGACCACTACAAGGTCTGGGGAACCAACAACAACAAACTTAACTCCCTGGTTGACCTCGCCTCGGCAATTATCGAGACCTACTTCATAATATGAAGGATGAGAGCAAGAAGGACAAGAATGCCTGGCACAGTGTTTGGCTTGAGAGACTGGATGAACAACATGTCAAGTACACATACACAAGCTACAAGATGTATAGGCGGATCGTTGACATGAGGAAGTGTCTTCTTCATGTCCCAGATGAGGGATCGAGCGACAGAGCAGTGGCGGGAGCGTCACAGGAAGTAGATGAGTAGACGATCATTTCTCGTACTTTAGAATGCATGCAATTATTTATTGACGTGTGTGCGATTGATCTGTATAGTCACCTATGTAATTGGATGCTTATTTCAGTTATATATATATCCATGTTATTCTTTTGTAGACAGAGCAAATCACACGACTTATTAGCAGCAATCGTTTGTGTTATTATTCGTCTTCGCACACATTTATGATCACGGACCTATTTTCCGCGTATCACACACATCTTGTTCAATTGAATTGTTTCCATTGTTTTGCGCAATAAAGGATGCAAAGAGGGATCCTACAGCAGCAAGGACCAGCTTCCCTACCGATAGCTCATCTAACACAACTCCCAAGTTAACATTGCTGAGGCTGGAGTAGTCATGAGATGGATGACCGGGTGGGAAGTGGATTGTCTTTGTTTTGTAATTCTTGACATTTTTTGTTTTTTGAACACATGTGTTGATTTACTTAAAGAAGGTCTATCTCGTTACTTTTTGAATTTTTTTCGAACACATGTTGATTGTCTTGAATGATGGTATATCCCGTTACTTTCCAACATGTTTCCAAAACATGGACCTCGAGGTTAATTCAACTAATAGGACGGAGCACTATATAAATTCAGCGCAATTAATTGTTTTCCAAAAAAATGATATGATTTATGTGAAACTTATAAGTCATTCATGAGTCAAAGGCCATCTAAATAAAAATAACTGCGGAAGCATCAAAACTAAAATGAGTCCATCAACTCCACGGCAAACTAAGTGCAGAACAACGACCTATCGCACCTTTACTCCTCGTCGGAAAACTCTGCAACATGAGCCGTTGCAGCCGTGTAGGTCAGCACATGGAATATGCTGGCAATTTCACACCATAGAATAATAATAATGAAAAATACTATCTCTATATGCAAATTTAGTTGCTGGAGGCTCTAAGTTTAATTTTTTGCATAAAGCCAATTTTACCCTACAACAAAGGAATAAATTTTTATTTACTACAAAATTAAAATGCCATTATTGAGAAGGTTCCTCCAACTCAATCCAAAAATTCCCAAGTTATTAGTAACCCAATAATTTCATTAAGAAGAGTGATGAGATCAACCAATAATTCACTTCTAGATACTCAAAAAGAGTTTATTAAATCCAAATTCTGAAAAAAAGAATAAGCAGATCCATAGAAGATATATGCTATGAATAAACCAAAGATAGCTAGACTTATAGAAGAAATTGCATTAGTAATAAATTCATATGAATTTACAAAAGAATTAGAACTTTCCTGGGTAAAGTTTATTGAGGGAGTTAACCACTTTGATAATATGGTTAACTCTGCTATTCCATTACCAATTCCTCCATTATCAAAAGAGATTCCTATGAATCCAATGAACAAAGTGAAAAGTAGTAATATAAGAAGAGGAAATAACATAGTATTTCCCGTTTCATGCGGATAGGCAAAAGTGTTTTTGGCCCCAAAAGACGTAGTAAAGGATCCTATCCTATTTCTTGTAGTTGTCCATAACCGGGGACAAGGCTAATCATGATTAGTTTGTACACTCTGCAGAGGTTTGCTCACTTTTCCCCACAAGACTCGACCACCTCCATGATCGGAAGATCGAGACATAGTCTTTCTGAAGTAGTTCCTCCAAACCCTGGGTAGACCGGTACACCTAGTTTCCCCTACATCGGCTAGTCTACCACGGAAAGAGGTCACACAACTTACTCAACTATGCCAGAGCCCATAATGGATTGTGGCTGCACACGGAAGTTTCTAGGCATGAAATATCTTATGATCCCTTTGAGCCTAGGTGGCGGACCTAGGGTTATCACACGGGTACTCCGGGATTCCCCTTGGACAAGAACTGGTTTCTCCAGGTGCCCCAAACAATCCACCCAGATGTGTATTAAAGTTGCCACCTTATGTTGTCCCAAAATTATTATCTCTCGCAACTTGCATGTATCACACATACCAATCCCCGTCTACGAGCATGGCTAAGCAACATATGATATAACGAATATTCCCGGGGTGATAAAAGGTCATAGGTTCCTACCACATAAACTACAAAGCATAACCACATGTTCCCAATCCTACTCATGCAATCTTTGAGGGTCAAACTAATGCATAGTAAAAACTGGGTATTGAAAACTATGATCAAAGTGTGAACTTGCCTTGCCGACGTTCGTTTAACTCTAAAGATTCGTAGTAGCAAGCTTCACACTCCGGATGATCTAGCGTAAGCAAGCAATAACTCACATAAGCATACAAGCAAAGAATCAAAAAGAAAAACGAATAAAAGACTTCTAAAAATTCCAAAAACACCAAAATAAAGTTTTTGTACAGAATATAATTTTCACAGCAACAAAAATAAATGGTTTTGGTTTTAACAGAAGGTACATGTCACAAGCTTCGATTTGCAAAACAAATCACCCAAAACGGAGTTACGAAACTCAAGATATGGTCTAACGAAGTTTGAATTCAGATCTGCTTGAATTCAAATTTTAAAATTTTCAAAAATATATTTCGTTTGGTTCTCTGGATAGAGGATATTTCTACGAACCCGTAGGAAAAAGAATCAACTAAATCGGATCCATAGACTAAAAGATATACTAGAAACAAGATTCGGTAAAGAATCTGAATTGAAAAAATATCCTGAAAAAAAAATTATCTGCCAGCGACAAGTGGCGCTCTCTGATTGGATGGAGTCTTTGCAGCGGCTAAAAGAGAAAAATAAACCGGAGGCCGGTTCAATCTAAACCGAAGAAAACCAATCTAGCTGAACAAAACGGTTTTTTTTAACTGAAACGAACGAACATGTGTTACGTACTTACAGAGAGCTAAACGTGAGGAGATGGAGGTTGGGGGCGGTGGTGGCGGCAGCTCCGGTGGTCCTAGGCAATGGCGGAGGTGTCTAGGAGGTGCACTGATGACTGGCTCGTCCGGTGGTGGAGTCGGAGATGGTCGGCGACGACGAACGGCGATGGAACGAAGCGGCGAAGCTTGGTGCTCCGGGTGCTTTGGTGAATACAAGGAGGTTGGTGCAGTGGCTGTAGATGGAGAGGGATCACAAAATCTTGTCAAAACGATGATAGGGATCAAGAGAAGTCGGAACCCAAAAGGATAGGGCTCAGGATGGCTCGGCGGCGTCGGAAACAGACGATGAACTGGAGCTACTGCTGCGAGATTGGAACGTCGAGTACGTGCTGTAGGGGTGGACTTGGCGAGGGATTTTCGTCTGAATCGGTCGAGGAGGGTCGTGGCTATTTATAGGACATCTTCCTTGAAAGTGAGACGGACTGGAGAATTGATTTTCATGAATTGGAAACGAAGGGCTTCGGAAGCAATTGTACACGTACGTTTCTGTTGGCTGTTCGTGCGAAGAAGAAGAAAAGGTGGGGTGGGGCCCAAGCGCTAGAGGGAGAGAGAAGTCAAAGAGAGAAAGGGAGAGGGTCACGTACGAGCGAGAGGAACGCTGGCCTGGTTGCTGCTAGCGCTGGGCTGGGCAGCGCTGGCCGGGCTGTTTTTTTTTTAAATAGACAAAGAAGGAAAAAAAATAAAAAGAGAAAAATAAAAAATATTTTTATATAGGACATATATATATCAAAAAAATCAGAAAAATAAATCCTACAAGATGAACTATTTTTCAGAGGCTAAATAAAAACTTTATAGAAAACATTTTTTTTCTAAAAATCCAAATGAAACTCAAATTTGAATTCAAAACTTTTGGCATTGTTTTCTTATGACTTTTTGGAGTGTCATGTTAGCTCCTCTCACACTTTTGAACAAGTGTTTGTCAGGGATTTTTGAAATAAATTTCAGATGCCAAGTTGAATCCAAAGTCAGATAGAACTCAATGCCTCTGAAATTTCCAAATGACACTCAAAATAAAAAAAATAAAAATATGCATAGATGCTTAGCTAATAATTGTAAAACATTCCAAATTGAAAATTTGGGATGTTACAGTATTTGGGATGGATAGTAGTATGCTAGCGCCAGCACCTTCACCCTGGTTCAATATCAATAGTCTTGGAGAATACTTGCTTTTCCTAGGACTAGACTATCCTATGATTGTGAAAAGCGATCCAACTGTTGTTGGCATGCCGTTGCCATTTATGAGAAGTAATTATATCTATATCACGGATAATGTTATGGTTCCCTACCCTGGTTCTCACAAAACTCCTGATATAGGCCACTTGAGCCTGGATGGTGAGTCTTGCGTTGGTTTCAAGATCGACAATAGCTAGCCCTGCCCAGAGGCTAACTTATGGTTTAAAGAAAACGTTTCCAAAGCTGAGGATTGGTTGAGCTAAAGTTCATTTCATTGCTTGTTATTTGTTGTGTTATAAAAACTTTAGTATTACTAGAATTTTTTGTTGGAAATAATCTGTAATCCAACATGTATCCCCGTTGTCGTTGTGTGTTGATGACTTGTTGTATGTAATGAACTCAATTTATGAATGGTTTTCGAGTCACTTCTTGGAGTGTGATTACCACAGTTGTATAGCCAACATCCAGCTACATGAACTTGTCACATCACGTAGAGCCAACCTAGTAGTATGCTAGTACAATAGTTAGTCCTAGTAGTATACTATACTAGCAACTAGAGCTAGGTGTCGCCCGGAGGCAAAGAAATATGGTGATAGCGTGAGGTGGGCATGTACCTATGATGTAACTACACAGAGCTTGCCGTGTTTCCTACTCCTCCAGTCTAAGATCATGGTTGATAATATAGCCAGTTGCTGGCTATAGCATGTTGCCATGTCATTTACAGCCAATGAAATAGCTAACACGTTATAATAGTTGGCTATAAGAAAGTACTACTTTATCAACATATGTCCCACCTTCCACTCTCACAAAGCCTCTTGGAGCTTGTGTTACAGCCAGCTATAAGTCTACAGACCGCTTCCCTTGAGTATCCTCTTCTCTCATTTTAAACTAAGCAATAATGCAATATTTAAATCCTTACAACCAGCTTACATCACCCTATTATACTTACTCTAAATGTGGAGACAATGTGGTGGAGTTCTTCCTCATTTTGCCGACATGTGGGACATACAACCTCCAGGTCGTTTCAGGAAAGAAAATGGAGTGGTAGTTGAAGGCACATGTTGTGCATCTTGGGACAAACTGTAAATAGGATCTTACTCTTGAGTAACTCTAAAAGCGGCCACCAAAGATCTTGATTCGATTTGTTTTTCATCTCTAGAACGTTCACGAGAATGATGTGCAGGTTAAGTCTATGGACAACTCCGGAAAAATCCTCCCAACCTCGTTTTGGAGGGTGATCGCGGGGAGCGAATCCCACAAAATATAGCCATTGGATCAGTTGAGGTTTGGTATGATATAAGCGGTAGCTTCTCTTCTCTCTCCTCTTACCTCTCCTCCAACTAGGCACAAATATTACACGTATTTAAATCCTTATAGCATGCTTACTTCACATTATTGTACTTGCTCAACTTCCGGTCTGTCGCATACAATTACAACATGCCTATTGCGTATGCGTGTTACCCCATGCGGTCATTTTGGCACACCGCTCACTAAACGGATGTGCATCCTCTTGCGTTTTCAATAAAACGTGGGACCGAATGTGAGCAAACTGGCGATGGGCACAATCTACGCATCTACTGGCTGGCTAAGAAGACAGAGCGAAGGGCTGAGTAAGGACTCTAGGAAATTTCGCGACAATGTGAGTAGTACTAGTGGTACCGTACTCCTGGAAAGATAATGTGTTCGCTCTACGTAACCAGCACCTCGATATAGTGAGGTCGCATGGGGCATAACTAGCATTCACGTCTAGCATTATGACACACACCACCCACACGACTCCCATCTGACACCAATTTCCTTGGAGTTCGTGCTACATCTATCTCTTATCCCTCCTCTGTTCACTAACTGAGCCATTGCGCGGTGGGCATTGTAGGGGTTTTTCGATAGTCGATTTTCTCAACTGCGGCCCCACTTGTAAGTAAGAATGCAACACAACATGCATTCCCCCTTGAGCGGCGTGTCATACCAACCGTATGGGGGTGCGACGCAGACACGGCAGGCTTTTACTTTCGAACTTGTAACTTGTAAAATTTAGTCCTAATCCTTGGTGCGACCGATAGATAGAAATAAAAAATGTCCCTAAAAAAATAGGTATTAGGAATGCTAGCGCTATGCTTTTCCCGTGCAATAAGCAAGAGAGATTTGCCCAATTCGGCCATCGTAGCTTTACTTACATGCGGTCCCGCATGTAAGTTGATATGCCTAGGTACAGTGCATTCAACGGTGGGCTGCAACGATCGTTTGGGTTGCTTCCACACGCTAGACCGATCAATCCTCCCTCCCTCCTGAGTCATCTCAAATACTGGGTGCTACCACACAACCAAATATTTTATAGCTCAATAGATAATTGTTGACGCATAGCAATGAGCTATATATGGTACATACGAAAATTAAGAAGTTGATACAAAAGGTAAGATAATTACAATATACAACATGGAATTTACGGAAATATAAAGATCCATACGGATCCATCAATGACATCCTCACGTCCTAGTGCGCCGGGCCACAAATCGACGAGTGATGAGTAGTAGCGTTGGTGGCAAGGTAAACGTGCTTCTGAACAATGTCATCCAAGCTTGGTCTGTGGTCCAAGAAGGCCACCATCCTATCGTCATCCTCTAGGAGGAAGTTTTCCTTGTGGAAAATTTTCTCGTACACGTGGGTGATTACATAAAATGGTGTCTTGCTTGGCGAGTCACTAGGCAGTGAGTCCAACCTCGAGATAGACATTGTCCGGCATGACGACGGGAAGTCGCAGGGCCACCAGTGTGTCAAAGAGGTTGTCACCACAAAGGCCGATTAGGGTGGCGGGCATGGCAGAGCCTGGGCGCGTCGGCTGGAGGCGTACATCAAGGTCTTCCGCGATCTTGTCGAGGAAGCCGATGAGGGTCTCATCTAACAAGGATACGAAGTTGTCGTCCGAGAGGCCTCTTACCCCGGTGGCTTCAAGCACGACATGGAGACGTTCCTCGATGTCGGGCCGTAGGGCACAATCGTGGACCATCTGGCATAGTCGGCTTATGTTCGCGCTCATTGGCTCCATGTTTCTCTCTTCTGGTCAATTTATCTTGCAATAATAGTGATCACTCTTGCCATTGGTTAGGGAGCGTAGGTGCGTAGGATAGCGTAGACTGATTGGACTGGCGAGGAGCCTTTTATATGAGAAGTGCAGACTGCATTGTATTTACATGTGTGTTAGCCATCTACTCCTTGGTCATTTTAGGATGAGTACCGACACCAAGTTGGGGGAAAACGAGAGAACTTGACGTTTATTTGGCAATTAATGTCATTGCATGCAGAAAATTGACCACTACATGTTGTCCTAAGTACTCTAGAGCGATTGAATGCATACATGCCCCACGTCTCCTATTGACTTATTTTTCTGGCATAAAGCAAGGAACAAGTGGGTAGTTAATGCACCACGCCTAAGAGGACATACTCCATGTATTTACTTAAGGGTAGTATATGTTTTGTGACATGCATTACTAGATATTTCTAGTCAAATACTAAATCTAGACGGAGGTGGTGGTACTACCAATCTACTACCCGTTTGTCAAATTATTACATGTTGATCCTCATAGTGAAGTGACAAGACCCTGCGCCCGAGGTGACACTAATCCAGGCGGTTTGTTCGGGTTACCAAAGTCAGCCTCACCATGTGCAGTGACTATCATCAAGGCTGTAGAGCTACCCTGCTTACAACTAGCCCTGTTCTAGATAATTTCATTTGTGTTGCCATGAGTAATAATCAATATTGTAATGGGTATATTCTTGCCGCACCCTATGCATGCGAACATTTATCACAATGTAGTACCTCTTGTATGATAGTCGTAATATTATAAGGTTCAAACTGATAATACAAATGCTAGGAGTAATGCTCCACCTACGAAGATGGAATTATTAGGAAGTTATGTAAGAACTTTTGTTACATTAGGTTGATGCAGCATTACGGTACTAACTAATATACACCGCCCTGACAAGTCTCTAATGGGAAAATACACTTTTTAGTCTCTTGCGACTTGATGTTTCAAAAACGAACTCAGCTTCTGCAGAACCTTTGTCATATAGGTTTAGACGCTTGCGGTGATCGGCACACCATTCATTGTTGCGCTAGAGAATGCCAAATGTCATTACCTTGAGAACACGTGCCTTCAGAACGGATAACCTGGCCAATTTAATCTCAGATGTGGTGCCTCCTGGGTCGGTAAAATCAATTTAAAACAAAACAAAAGCTTACTAGTATATTTTATTTGTGTGGGTTGCCTCCCACGAAGTGCTTGTTTTGGGTGAAATATATCTACTGTTGTCACACCCAAGATGCGATTCTACCCCAATCACGTGATAACTTCGTGACTGGGGCACAACCGCATTTCGGGCGCTTAGCAAGATGGATATCATTACATCGTACCATTACATAAATATATGGGGATACATACAAGTCACACAATTTCCACATGAATAAAGCACATAATACACAAGACATCCGACTACGGATGAAAAACACATGAAAAGCACAACGGCATCCATCCTGCTATACCAGCCTACTGACCAGGAACCTATCCAAAGACTGACGAAGAAGAAGAAGAAAGAACTCCAACACAGGTAAACATCGCTCTCACGTCAAGTCATCGGAAACCTGTACCTGCAACTATTGTTGTAGTATCTGTGAGCCATGATGACTCAGCAATCCCATTACAATAGGTATCAAGACTAGCAAAGCTTAATGGGTAATGAGAAGGATAAGTGGTGAGGATACAGCAGCGGCTAAGCATTGTATGGTGGCTAACATACGACTACAAGAATAAGATGAGGAACTACGCAAACGGTCGAAATTAGTAATGATCAATAAGTGATCCTGACTACCTACGGTAATGATCAAATTAGTAATGATCAATAAGTGATCCTGACTACCTACGGTAACGGTCGCAAATTAGTAATGATCAATTAGTCACGATTACTCACGCGGTTGGTGTATTTTATTTCGGATCCTCTATCAAGTTTTCTACCACCGGATATTAACAAATTCCAATCAGCCACATAACCGCAGGGATGGCTTTCGAAAGATCATAACCCTGCATGAGTGTCCCAACTTAGCCCATCACAAGGTTTCACGATCAGCAGAGGTAAAACCTCTTATCTTAGGGACAACCCGATCGGACTCGGAATCCCGGTGCACAAGACATTTCGACAATGGTAAAACAAGTCTAGCAAGATCTCCCGGCGTGCCAACACCCTGATAGTAGCCACGCGTATCTCGTCTGAGGCCACATCTGAATGAGCTACGCGTACAGTACAAAAGTCCTTGGGTTGCCCAGGGTAGCCTGCACAGTTCTCTGGTTTGGGACCAACACCATCAGCACTGGCCCCCTGTATGTGGAAAAGAATCCTCGGGGACGCGACCCCCTATGCGAATTAATTAATTAATTAATAGTTTTATTATGTTGCAATTAAAACCAAAGTTGGGCCTTGCTGGAGGAGTTTTATTCCAAGCAAACTATCAAGGAGTTCCCATAAACCCAACTGCGTTAGGAACGAAAAAATCAAGGAACATAACACCGGTTTACCGGTTCTTAAGGAGGCATGAGTGGAACACAACACTGAACAAAGGCCAAGCCTTCCACCCATTGGCAAGTATATAGGTGCATTCATTATAGTAATAGATATTGTGATATTCCAACATCCAAGTTCTGACATGGAGCAATCTTTATCTTCACTTGCAACTAACAACGCTATAAGAGGAGCTGAGCACGCGGTAACATAGCCATACAATGGTTTGTTGGGACGGTGTCAAATGTTAGAGGTTTCATGGCAAGAATGAGAGGCTGACAACAATAGATAGGCAGCTGAAAGTGCAACTGTCCCTTGGTGGTTTTGGTAATTACTAACAACATATAGCTCATTGAACTAATGCTATCTCAAGATGATATTTCAGGAAAGTTCAATGATTGGCATGGCATGGATTAGGAATGTGGACCCCTCAAAATGCTAAGGACAAAGGATTGGCTCAAGCTCAAGACTCTAAATTTTCCATTTTAGTGATCCAAAATCACATTGAGTCCATAGGAAAGCCAATACTATTAAAAGGGATGAGGTGTTGCATAATGGTTTGCTTGCTCAAAATGCTTAGTGATATGCTCGAAAACCCTCAACATTTTCCCACATCCACATATGTCTCAAACCAACAGTCAAACTCGGCCCCACAAAAAAGATCTCTCCGACACCACCGAGTTCATTTGACATAGCCACTGCCAGAAACACTAATCATTTCGGTCTCACTGAAAGTGATCTCCGTCTCACCGAGATGGGATTGCAAGCTCTCTATTGCCTGTTGTAATATTGTCGGTCTAACCGAGACATGCAATCGCTCCCACCGAGTTTGTAATGCAAACTCTCTGTTGCCTCTTCGTAACATTTCGGTCTCACCAAAATAAGTGAATCGGTCCCACCGAGTTTGCCTGACCAACTCTCTGCGTGCTCGTTACCAAAATCGGTCTCACCGAGTTTGTGTAATCGGTCTTACCGAGATTACGTGATGCCGTAACCCTAATGAAATCGGTCCCACCGAGTTGATCATATCGGTCCCACCGAAATACCTAATGGTCACATTATGAACTAAATCGGTCTGGCCGAGTTCTCTGAATCGTTCTGACCGAGTTCTCTGAATCGGTCCCACCGAGTTTGGTAAATTGTGTGTAATGAGAGAGCCATCAAAACATACCTACACTTCCATCATTAATGTTCTGAGAGAGAACCACCTACTCAAGTGTTGAGATCAAGATATTCCATTCCTACCATATGAATCTTGTTCTCTAGCCTTCCCCAAGTTGCTTTCCACTCAAAACCTTCTTCCACCATATCCAAATCTATGAGGAGTTGTCTGAGTGTTGGGGAAACTATTAATTGAAGCATTTGAGCAAGGAGTTCATCATCAACAAACCGTCTATTACCTTTTGGAGAGTGGTGTCTCCTACATTGGTTTGGTGTCACATGGGAGCCTCCGACAATATTGTGGAGTGGAACCAATGAGTTTGTAAGGGCAAGGAGATCGCCTCCTTCGTGAATATCTACCGCTAGTGAGGCAAGTCCTTCGTGGGCCATGGCCATGGTGGGATAGACAAGGTTGCTTCTTCGTGGACCCTTTGAGGGTGGAGCCCTCCGCAGACTCGTGCAGCTGTTACCCTTCGTGGGTTGAAGTCTCCATCCACTTGGATCTACGATAGCACCACCTATTGGAACCAAGACAAAAACATCGTTGTCTTCACTTGCGTTTGCTGCCTCCAAACTCCACCATTTACCTTCATATGCAATTGTTTTACTTTCCGCTGCAACACTCTTAGAATTGCATGTGTAGGATGATTGCTTGACTTGTGCTAAGTTGCTAAAATCTGCCAAGAGTTAAAATTGGGAAAAGGCTAGATTTTTATTTAGTCAAGTAGTCTAATCACCCCCCCCTCCTAGACATACTTTCGATCCTACAGCAGCGCGACATATAGTGATAACATCGAGACTACTAGCATAACAATGATAGTATTGAGATCCAAGGTGACAGTCATCTTGCCAGAGATCCCGCTAGGAATAAGATCGAGCCCATGAAGAAGAAGCCACGAAGACGAACTAGGCGTAGTCAAATGAATCCTCGCGATCGCAATGAAACAGGAACTAGCGACAAGAAGCAAACATCATGGTAAACACGCAACACATGAACAAGACATGACGCTCAACCAAGTATGATGCAAGACAAGTCTACATGATGCTTTACATGGCAAGGGATGATGCATACAAGAACAACACACCCAAACAAGTTTAAATGAGGCCGGAAACAACATATAACAATTCCGGTAAGTCGTCATATGCAAATTTCGAAATTTGTACAGATCTGAACAAATATTACGTTAAAGTTGTTAAACAGCAGATTAACATGAAGCACGATGATCTACACGAATTTTTGGTCTAGTTACATATAAAGTTAATTTAATTCGGAGCTACGGCCTAGAAGATATGAGCACAACAAGTCAAGCATGGCAAAGAGGCAAAATGCATACAAACATCTTGCAAACACTATCAAAACATGGATGCAACATGACATGATGCATCTCCATGCAAAACCAAGCAAGTTTCATATAGAGCATGCTCCAAATGGAGGCACGGTTCAACACATACACATGAAACAAGTTTAAAGGTCAAGTTGTCCAAAACATCAACTAGGCATCTTACACGCATCAAAACATCATGACACAATAACAAGATAGAGACAAGAATGGCATGAACTCAAATTACAAATTACATGTTTCCAATATCATCAAAAATCAGGTTCATAGGCATCAAGAGTAATCCAACATGATCAAGGAAACAAGCAAACTTTATATCACAGATTATGACTTAGTGGAAAACAGAGCATATACATGAGCAGAGTTGATATGTTGGCATGTTGGAGGCAAGAAAGAAATCTGCTACAGTGCAAGAACATGGCAAGTAAAAGCATGGCATGCGAGAAAATAACATGTAGCTCAAGGAACACAACATGGCATATACATGGGTGTAACAGGTTCATGGCATTTATCAAAACAAGATGCAAACATGTTATAGCAGATTCTCGGACTTAGTAAAAATCTGGGAATGGCAACAACAACATCATGAGGCTGACTTTGGAGGCATATAACAGGAAGCATAAAAATTCTAATAAGCAAGCAAAGGTCATGAAAATGTAGTAGGCATGGCATACTCCAAATAACTCCATTACCACAACTCGATAAGATGCATAGCTTAATGGCACTGAGCTTTGCCAAATTGAACATTCTGTTCACAGGCTGACAGATATATTAACAAGCAACTTGAGAGCAAGAAACATACATGCTATAGCAACTTATGATTGCAAAAAAAGGAATTGGATGGATATATCATAACATGGTCTTCAAAACATGCCGACTGGACATTCCAAAACATGCATGGATTTGACTATAGCATCAAGCAAACATGGCATCATAATATAATAGTTTCAAACTTAGTAGTTTTTAACAAGTCTCAGAAAGTAGCAAATAGTGAGTAGGTCACTTTACAAGCTTGTTGCACTCAACACAGGGCATATCATGACAAACCAATTACACAATTGTAAATATGACATGATTATGCTCCTAAAACATGCTGACATGATGCTCAAAAGAAAATAAGACAAAAAGATATGAAAAAGACAACTCAGCAAGCTATACTAGTTTTTAGCAGTTAACAACAGCATACACTTTTGCAACGAAGATTAACATGGAAAAATGCATCCTCACATGAATGCAAACAAGACCATCATCTAGACCACTCTGAGATGAACATTTTGACATATTATGTACTCAAATTGGATCTACGTGCACAAAGTTACAACACTCACAACATGCATATATGACGATTTGGGAAAAAGGACTTAGTGAAAAAAGCAACCTCGGGCTGGCTGTGTGGGCAATGTCCAGGTCCTATCGCACACGTCCGGCAGTTACAAGCGCAATGGGCCCACCGGTCAGCGGCTCGAGCAGGGGAGGCCGGAGTACGGCGGACGACGGTGCTGGCGGCGAGCGGAGTGGCACGGTCGGATCTGGACAGACCTCACCGAGATCTGGTCGTGTCCGGCGGATCCAGTCAATGGGGGGCGGAGGCCGGCGGAGGGAGCAGGCCGGCCGGGCAGCGACGGCGAGGAGGAACCGAGCGACGGAGGTCAGGAGGAACTCGGGCTCCCGAGGCAAGGCAGAGCGAGGCGGACGCCGGGGCGACGAGCTCCGGTGCGGAGGCGGCAGCACGCGGGCGATGAGGCGGCGGAGGAACTCCTGCGTGGCGGGGAGAGACGGGGCCGGTCTGGAGGTGGTCGCCAACGATGTCTCCGGCAAGCCGGACGAGGAGGCGTTGCACTGGGCGACGGTGCGGGCTTGTCCGGGTCCAGATGGGCTCGGGTGGGCCTCGATATCGGCCAGGCGGGCCGGCGCGACGTGGGACGAGGGAGCGGGCGCTGGGGTGACGTTGTGGATACCGGTTGATCGAGGACGGCGGTGGTGGCGGCGCAGGGTGGCGGCTAGCACGGCGCCAAGTGGCGGTGGTGGGTCGGTTGGGCACGGATTTGGAGGAGGAGGGTGGAAGAAGGCCAATTTTGGCAGGAGAGGTGGTTTTTAATAGGAAAGGGGGCTAGGGTTTAGGTCTAGGTGTTGTTTTGGACCCTCCGATCAAATCGGACGGCTCCGGTGAGAGGGGGGCATAGGTGGGCTAGTGGGCTGGTTTAGTGGCTGTGAAGAGGGGTCTCGGGCTGAGAAGACAGAGAAGAAGAGTGGCCCGATAGGGATTTTTGGAGACCGAAAACGTGTGACATTTGTCTCGCTATATTGCCGCTATAGGTTTAACGGTTGGGCTATCAAACGAGCTCTGAATGAGACGAAATTTGACAAGTGGTCTGTCTACACTATAATAAGACCACATGCCACATTTCAACCCATTCCGAGCACATTTTCCGGCCAGTGATAAAATAAATATTCGAAGGTGCTGCGAGCGCGTGCGAGTGTTTCTCGGCTCAACACGGACAACGAAGAGAACAGGAAGACGGGCAACTACGAATGGATGCAAGTTTTTAAAAGCATGCAAATGAAATGCACATGATGACATGGCAAAGTGCAACACGCAAGCAGATTGTAAGTGCATCTAGTGCCACGCCTAGTTGGTTTTGGAGTATTGACGACAAACCTAGTCGAGGGACTAATGTGTTTGTGTGAATTGTAGAATAACATAGGTAGTAGTCCCTCATTAATTCGGTTTACCTACCGGAGATGACCCCTAAAAATGTACGAAGACATTGGCGACAATGTTGGTATATGAAGATATTCATATTGAAGACTATGACGAGAGAAGACATTGTGTGAAGACTATGGAGCGCGAAGACTTAGACATTTCATTGTTTCCTTTTCTTCTTTGTTGAGTCATAGGAACCACCGTACTGTTAAGTGGGGTCCAAGTAAACAAAGTCAGAGTGACCGAAGTGATGCTCAACCAAATCCTATGTCTTCGAGCGAAGACAATGGGAGCAAATCTTATCCAGAGCTGGATGAGTCAGCTTTACTTGTAGCCCAAGTAAAGTTATCGCGTGTCTTTGAAATCTGACAGTTGGAACACGTGTCAGTTCCTTAGTGACCCAGGGTCATTTCGGACAAATCAGGTCGGGTTGCCTAGTGGCTTTAAATAGCCCACCCCCTACACCATAAATTGGGGGTTGCTCAGAGTTAGTACACGGCTTTTGTCGTTCGAGAGCAACCCACCTCCGAAGCATTTGAGAGAGAGAGATCCTTGCGAGGACAAAGCCCAAACACCCAGAGCCAAAGAGTGTTAGGCATCACTGAAGTCTTACTGTCCGCGTGATCTGAAGACTTGTTACACTTCAGGACGGTGAATCCTCCAGCCGGTTAGGCGTCGCGTTCTGAGCATCCAAGAGTCATTGTGGATTGTCGGTGAACGAAGTCTGTGCAGGCTTGGAAGTCTACCTTGAAGACTTACCAGAGTGATTGGGCGATGACTGGGTGTCCTTAGCTCAAGGGGAATAAGGTGAAGACGCGGTCTTCTGAGTTAAATCTCAGCCTCCCTAACCAGACGTACAGTTGTCACAGCAACTGGAACTGGTCAAACAGATCACTGTATTCCCCAAGCTACTGGTTCTATCCCTTCCTTCTCTTTACTCATTGTCTGTCTTTGTGAAGTCATTGCCTGCTTGCCTTATCTGTTTGACTTCACTGTATGACTACTTGTTCTGATAGGCTTCATACAATCTTCCATCCTGATCCATACTGTCTAGCTGCTATTAGTCTTCATGCTTTCACTTTATTAAATACTTGACTATGGCTTGTCTAGTGTATTCTACCTTCCGCTGCATATAAATAGGATTGGTTCTATCATTTGTCTTCGAAACTTCCATGTTTTGAAGACTTTCCTAAAAATCACCTATTCACCCGCCCTCTAGTCGATATACAACTCTTTCAATTTGTATCAGAGCAAGGTACTCCCTTGTTCCGTGTGATTCGGTTTAACCACCTGGAGTTTTAGCTATGTCGACTACAGGGACAATCAAAGTCTTCGATGCGTGCCCCGTCTTCGATGGCACTGAATACCCCTACTGGAAGAACAAGATGCGGATGCACCTTGAAGCCATTGATGTGGACCTCTGGTATGTCGTCAAGAAGGGCGTTCCCAAGACTCGTGAAGGTGTCACCCCTACTGATGTCAAGAAGCTCGGTCAACTAGATTCCACTGCCAAGAATATCATGTGTGGTCATCTGACCAAAGGACAATATGGTCGTGTGTGTGCTCTAGAATCGTCGAAGCTAGTCTGGGACTGGCTCTCCAAGGTCAACGAAGGCGTCTCAACCCAAAGAGATCAAAGGATCAGTGTCCTTCGCAACCTCTTCAATTGCTTCAAGAGACACAACAATTAGAATGTCCAGCTCACATTCGATCGCCTCACTGACATCACAAATGAGCTTCAGGCACTTGGTGCCACTGAGATCACCAAGCATGAAATCGTCAAGACACTCCTGAGATCACTTGATAGCTCATTTGACATCCTTGCCCTGATGATTCAAGAGCGCCCTGACTTCAAGACTCTCGATCCGTCTGAGATACTTGAGAGGCTCAACACACATGAGTGCCAGCTATCTGAGAAACGTGACATCTATGGTCCCAACTATGGCCGAACTCGCGCTTTGAAGGCAAAGTCTGTTTCCTCATCTGAAGAAGAATCGACTGCAGTTCTGGTGATCCTGAAGACATTGGAAAGGAGCTTGCCATGCTTGTGAAGAAATTCCAGAAATTCACTAATAAGAAAGGCTTCATAAAGTCTTCATGATCCAGCTCAAGAAATGATGAAGCTTGTACCCATGACCACAAGAAGAGAACATGTCACAAGTGCAAGAAACATGGTCACTACATCTCTGAGTGTCCTCAATGGGACAATGAGAAGAAGAAGAAGAAGAAGAAGAAGAAGAAGAAGAGCAAGGAATATGATTCTGATGACAAGAAAAAGAAGAAATACTCAAAGTCTTCTTCCAAGTCTTCATCGAAGTATTGATCACACAAGAAGAATTCATCTGGCAAGGCTCGTGCGTTTGTTGGCAAGGAGATGGATTCAGAGGAGTCTGCTTCAGAAGAAGCGGAGGTGGAGTCTGAGGAGGAGTCCAATTCTGGTGTTGCAAGTCTGGCTCTAGCCACAGCCTACGTTGCCAAGTCCATCTTCAACACTGAAGACAATGGCTCCGTCACCAACACTGATGATGATGATAACGACGACTCCGTTCCCACCTACTGCTTCATGGCACGCGGGGCCAAGGTAAAATCACGCGATTCTTACTTTCAAACATCCAGTGAAGATGACTCCGATTGTGAATCCAAACCTAGCTACAAAACACTTGCTAATATTGCCACTGAACAACAGAAATCTATGGAACATATTCAAAAATTGTTAGACAAAAGCGATGACCTGTTGGACGCGGAAATGACCCGTTCCCAGTCCTTAATTGAAGACATAAAAACTTCATGTTAAGTACGAGGACCTTGAAAGTCGTCATGAATCGCTCTCAAAAACTCATGAAAAGCTTTCCTACGATTATCTTCAAAGGAAGCAAGTACTTGAGAAATTGAAAGCGGCTCATGAAGATCTTCAAAAAGAAAATGAGTCACTCCACGCTCAACAGATCAGCTCCGCTCAGGAAGGATTTGAACCACCATGTCTAAAATGCATTGAGCGTGATAACGCTACATCTGTTGCTGAATGTTCTACTGCTGCTACTTTTGCAATATCTTCAACTACTGATGTGGTAACTAACCCCTCTACTGAGGATACCACTACTATTGCTAATGAAAATGCTAGGTTGAAGACTTTGCTTGAAACAGGGATGTACAAAAGCCTCAAAGGACATCAGACGTTATGTGATGTCCTCAAAAAGCAGATTCTAAACCGAAACCCTAGGAAAGAGGGTGTAGGGTTTGAGAGGAAAATGAATGTAGATGGTTCATACTGGAAGCCTGAGCAGTACCCCAAAACCACATGGGTTGCTGCAAAGGAACCTTTAGTGGATCCGTCTACCTTATCTGGCTTCACTTGTGCTAATCCTAGTATCATTGATGAATCCTTTGATGCAAACTATAAACTGTTTAAGAATCAGAATGGTGAAGTGTTTGCTAGGTATATTGGAACTAACTGCAGGAATGGGCCACCTATAAGAAGATCTAGGTTCCCAAAAGTTTTCTTGAGAAGCTTCTAGTAAATGCCATCTTGACACCACCTGGGAAGAAGACAAAACCCAGACCAAAGGCTTCATACGGTCCTAAGGCTTCATACAGATAGAAGACTCACCTGAGTCACCCTAACGCCAATGTTTTGCAGGGAAATTGTACTCACACCCATGAATATGAGCGTGTTTCCTCAAACCGCTATATTCATAGAACGAAGAACTTTTCTGCTTATTCTTATGAGTATTAGTCTCCTCCTGCAAGGCTATTTGCTAGGGCTCCAAAGCCAAAATTCTTAGATGCTGCACTTAGACTTATTGCTTCTAAGCCACCCCTGAAGATGTGGGTGGTTAAGAAGAATTAACTTTCTCTTGCAGGGAAAGGTCTCCAGCCGAAAATCAAAGGTGTCTGATGCTATTGCTGGGGACCTAAAACATCTTGTAGGGCGCAAGATCAAATGCCCAAATGGTCTTACTATGTATTTTTTTAATCGCTTGCCAATCATCCTAACAGTCCCAACTTGGATCTAAGCTTTCATAATCCGCTTGATTGTCAAATGTTTATGCTTCACAATACTCTTCGTGAAGCCTATCGCCCTAACTGCTCTGTAGGGTATGACACCAAATACTTCAGAATGGATTATGGATAGCGGATGCACTAATCATATGACTGGTGATCGAAATCTTCTTATGGACTCAAACTTACGTCCATCTGACAAGAGTCACATCACATTTGCTGATACTGGTAAAAGCAAGGTATTGGGTCTAGGTAGAGTTGCAATCTCAAAGGATCAGCACATGGATAAATCATGCTTCCCTTGGTTTCAACTTAATGTCTGTCTCAATGCTTTGTGACTTAAACATGATTGTGATATTTGGAAACTATCGTTGTCTTGTGCTAATGGAATCTGACAAGTATCTAGTCTTTGAAGGATATCAGAAAGATGGTCTGTATATGGTAGATTTCTCAGTAGGACCATAGATGGACGTATGTCTTCTAGCAAAAGCTTCAGAGTGCTGGCTCTGGCATCGGAGGCTAGGACATGCCGACATGAGGAACTTGCACACTCTCGTGAAGAAGAAGCACGTCGTAGGCATCGAGGGCGTCAAGTTCATGAAAGATCATCTGTGTGGTGCCTGCGAAGCTGGGAAGATGACTAGGCCCAAGAATCCCTCGAAGACAATCATGACGACATCCCAACCCTTCGAGCTTCTTCACATGGAATTATTTGGCCCTACTCACTACTCTACGCTCACTACTACAGCTTGTCTCTATGGCTTCGTCATTGTTGATGATTATTCAAGATACACATGGGTGCACATAATTCTCTACAAGACTGAAGTGCAGGATGTCTTCAGACGCTTCGCCAACCATGCCATGAAAAACTATGGCGTCAAGATCAAGCATATCAAAAGTGACAATGGCACTGAGTTCAAGAATACCGTCCTTGATCTTTATCTAGATACAATGGGAATCACTCATGAGTTCTCAGCTCCATACACACCTCAGCAGAATGGCATCGTGGAGCGCAAGAACAGAACCCTCGTTGAGATGGCTCGAACGATGCTCGATGAATACAAGACACCAAGAAAGTTATGTCCCGAAGCTATTGATACAGCATGCCATGTCATCAACCGTGTTTATCTTCAGAAGCTTCTGAAGAAAACGTCCTATGAACTCCTTACTGGCAAGAAGCCAAATGTCAATTACTTCAGGGTATTTGGAGCTAGGTGCTGGATCAAGGATCCACATCACAAATAAAAATTTGCACCAAAAGCACATGAAGGTTTCATGCTCGGGTACGGAAAGGACTCGCACTCCTATGGAGTCTTCAACCTCTTCCTCTATAAAGTGGTTGAAGCTGTGGATGTGCGGTTTGATGAAACGAATGGCTCACAAAGAAAGTTCCTGCCAAATGTGCTAGATGAAGCTCCACCCAGTGAATCTATCAAGCTAATGGGAACAGGTGAAATCATGCCTTCTGAAGCACAGCCTGACGAGGAACTCATCATTTTTGCTCCCAATCAGCCTGAAGACAATCCTCCTGATGATGACAATGACCAGCAAGAGCAAAATCTTCGTCCAGTTCATCCTCGTGTTGCAAATGAAGTACAAGTTGACCAGATAATTGACAACATCAATGCACCTGGTCCACTCACTCATTCAAGAGCAACACAGCTAGCAAATTTCTATGGGAACTTTGCATTAGTCTCGATATCTGAACCCAAGAAAGTTGCTGAAGCCTTCATGGAACCCGAATGGATTCAATCTATGCAAGAAGAGCTTCAACAGTTTGAGCTGAACAACGTATGGGAACTTGTCAAGCGTCCTGACCCCCGCAAGCACAACATAATAGGCAGAAAATGGATATATCACAACAAGCAAGATGAGCATGGTCAAGTTGTCAGAAACAAAGCTCGTCTCGTTGCTCAAGGATAAACTCAAATAGAAGGGATTGACTTCGATGAAACATTTGCTCCCGTTGCTAGGCTTGAAGCTATTCGCATACTGGTAACCTAGGAAAACCATCGCAACATCCTTCTGTATCAAATGGATGTGAAGAGTGCCTTTCTCAATGGCAAGATCCAAAACATCTTGATATGGTATACAAGCTCAACAAGCCACTGTATGGCCACAAACAAGCCCCTCGTGCTTGGTATGACACACTTAAAGATTTCCTGAAGAGCAACGGCTTCAAACCTGGTTCCCTGGATCCCACATTCTTCACAAAGACATATGATGGTGAACTGTTTGTTTGCCAAATCTATGTGGATGACATTATCTTCGGCTGCATTGACAAAAGATACAGCGATGAGTTCGCTCACATGATGCAAGAGCAATATCAGACGTCCATGATGGGTGAGCTGAAGTTCTTCCTTGGTCTTCAAATTCGTCAGCAAAGCAACAACATCTTCATATCTCAAGAGAAACACCTCAAAGATTTCCTGAAGAAGTTTGGAATGCAAGACTGCAAAGGATACACGACGCCTATGCCAACTAAAAGTCATCTGAGTCCCGACGCCAATGGTAAAGATTTCGATCAAAAGGTATACCGCTCCATGATTGGTTCTTTACTTTATTTATGTGCATCTAGGACAGATATTTGCTTAGTGTTTGCATGTGTGCTCGATTCCAAGCGGCACCTAAGGAATCACATCACTTAGCTGTGAAGCGAATTTTTCGATATTTGGCTTACACCCCAACACTAGGATTATGGTATCCAAAGGGCTCAGAGTTTGATCTAATTGGATTCTTATATGCTGATTATGCTGGTGACAAAGTTGATCGCAAGTCTACATCAGGCACATGTCACTTTCTGGGACGATCACTTGTCTGTTGGTCTTGAAAGAAGCAGAACTGTGTATCACTCTACACTACTGAATCTGAATACATTGCTGCTGGATCTTGCTGCGCTCAGCTTCTCTGGAAGAAGCAAACTCTCAAGGACTATGGTGTCCATCTGAAGCATGTGCCACTCTATTGCGACAATGAAAGCGCCATCAAGATTGCCAACAACCCAGTTCAGCAATCGAAGACAAAGCACATTGAAATTCGTCATCACTTTCTCAGAGATCATGTCATGAAGGAAGATATTGATATGATACACGTCAACACTGAAGAGCAGCTGGCAGATATCTTCACAAGGCCCTTGGATGAGAAAAGGTTTTGCAAGTTGCAGTGTGAGCTAAATATCTTGGAATCCTCGAATGTCCTGTAATCAGGCACACATCCTAACACTTATGCATGTTGATGACTTAGATGTGCAACACACGAAGTAAAGTATATCTTCAATCAATGAAGACTTACATTCTGAGTGATAATACATTAACGCGTAATTTGACTTTGGAGAGCCACGATAATTGTGTGCAGTGTCTCGGTCTAATACTTCCTATACGGTGGGTAATGCCACCACTAAATCCTTGCTTGAAGTGTTTCTCTTGGTGTTACATTTGCAAAATCTTTGCATTTGATTTATCTTCATATGTGTCTTCTCTTTGTCAATCTGATCTTACTCAGATATATATACATATATAGACTTTGGTTCTGTCCTCTACAACATTCACTTATAGCTATGTATTCTTATTTGAATATTTTGAACTAAGTGAATGTGATCGGACCCTAACCTCTCTATGCTTTCTACCTCAAACTCTATCTATCCAAATCATATGCATTCTGTTGGAACCGTCGGATGTTATCTTTGTGTCCTTGTCAGCAAAAGATACAGAGACAAACATTAAATCTGCTTTTAATGCTCAATCCTTATTGCCTGAAACCCGGAGAATCCGGAACGACCACCCCGATAGTCCAGGCGTGCGTGGGAACATGGAACAACTCCCTATGTGTTACACGTCCGTCACGTGTCCCTCAAATGTGAACCGCCAGGGGCACCTGCGTAATTGCATTGTACCTTCTCCCTTCCTTATAAATGCCCGTCCCATCACGGTCAAAACTCTTCTACCACCTCTCCACCTCGACAAACCCTAGCGCCACCGCTAGCTCTCGACGACGCCGGCGACGAAGCGCTTAGCTGCCGCGACCTCGTCGACTCCGTCTTCACGCCGGCCGCGGACATCGTCTTCTCCACGGCCGTCGTAGATGTCCTCCGTTGCCAAGTTTGGGCACGGAATATTGGACTGCTCGGCCTCCACTTCATCTCCGTCTAGCAGTTCATCGTGTGGTAAATTAAAACCCACTTTTTACCGTCTTTTTGATCCGATAGATTCATCCTTTCTACCAAAAGAAGTTTCTGCCTCCACATATTTGGATCTATCATGTTTGCATCTCATACTTTTCCTAGTATATTCACTCATGCTTCACACATAGTTAGATTCCTCACTTGTACCCATTCTTGGATTCGTACAAATCTGGAACCAACTCTCAACACATAAGTGAATGTCTTCGCACTATGACGTCAATGTCTTCTAAACTGATTTATCTTCAAAATCTTCTGAGAATGCATATGACCTCTTCCCTTCTGTCGCATCTCTAATGCTGTCACAGGTACATGTCCATGGGAGAATCCCTTGGTTCTCATAGTCTGCATTCATTTGCAGAATTCTTGCAACATCACATTAACTCTCCCGAGCCAGTTCCTGTCTGACCAGCAGAAGGAAGCCTTTGACAGTGTTGAAATCTTTCAGTTTAAAACTCATGGCAACTTATAAATCTGCTAGGAAGGGTGGCAGACAGTGCCATGGAAACACCTCCAGAGATTTGCCTCCTGACCTCTATGAGATGTACAAGACTGATCCAGAGGAGGACTACAATCAGAGAAAAACTCGAATCCAATGGATTCGAAGATATTGGGTAGAACAGTAGTACAAGTACAGGTTTATGACCCAGGAGTATGCTGAGAAGAATGCCGTCAAGCGACCATGGGGAGACATTTTGTACAAAAATCTTCCACCCAGGTCCAGAGCTGAAGCCATTGAGCAAGGCTTCTGTTCAAGCGCAACCTCCAGTATGCCAAGAACTCGGCCAAGGAGAACAAGAAATCTTGGGGATTAGACTTCAACCCTGGCCCCTCTGGGCCTCGTGCCGATGGCACACGCGAAGCTGAACCAAATCTTGGTGGGCCCTTCTACAACTTAGAAGGTCTCGTCTCTCATATAAGGGTTCAAGGGGCGTATGTGGATCAACCTGCAGACAACACTGACCCTGATGAAGCGCCTGCACCTCCGAAGCTGAAGAAGAAGAAGAAACCCAAGGCTTTGAAGCCTTCCACTCCACCAACAGCTTCGAGAGTGAAGCCTTTGGCCACTGCTCCACCTGCACCAAGTGTGCAGTCTGAAGATCACTCTCGCATCTCCAAGAGCAAGAAGCTAAAGAAGAAGCCCATGCACACCCCTAGTTTTGCTCTGACTCCTGCTGCTGTTCTGAGGAATGAGAATGACACCATTGATCTGTCAAGTGATGAAGATCTTGCTGATGACGCTCTTGAGCAACTGATAAAGACCAAGCAAGAAGCGGAAATCTTCAATGACTTGCCTCTCTTTGACATGGCAGTCATCAACAACTTCATTAATGAGTGGTTTGACACCCCCAATCTCAGCTTTGATGATCTGCAACTTCCAATTGGCCTGAGCGTCTCATTCAACGGTGCAATTGCTTCTGAGCTAGCTCTTGCTCAGAAAATTGTTGAGCTAAAGCACAAGATTGATTTTGAAAAGGCTCAGTTCAAGAAGCATAATGTCAAGCTCAGTGTCAAAGATATCTAGAATTTTCAAGTCATGATGCATGAGCTCAAGGAAGCCTTTCACAAGAAGCGTGAAGAAGCTAAAGGTTCTTGTGAGCGCATAAAGGTTTTGGCTGCCAAGTGTGTTCAAGCATACAATGAAGCTGAGAAGCGCAAGGCCCTTGGGCGTCCTGGCATCGACCCCAGGATGGCTACCAAGAAGAAGAATCCAACTGTGGCCCCAGCTGAAGCATCAAGGCGGGAAGAACCTCGCATTGTCTTCCCTGCCAGCATGTCAGGCTCGAAGCCTAAGGTCCCCACAGTTGCTTCAGAACTCAAGAAGACAAAGGTCGCTGAAGCTAAAGCCCGCAAGCGCAAAACCAAGAACACAACTGATGATGCTCCACGAACCAAGAAACGCAAGACCAAGAAAGTCTGGGCTGCTCCCACAAAGTCCCTTGTCGTCGAGCCAATTTCTGTTGCTCGTCCTGCATCTGCACAACAAGAACGTCGCATGATTGTTCATGAGCCTGCTACCACAGAGGCTCCTAAAGATATTCCAGCTGTTGACCCCACCGCAGTTGAAGACATTGGTCACCACGACAATGTTGAAGATGATGAAGTCCTTCCTCAGATCGAGCATAATGTGGTATCATCGCCTGTTCTCACGAACAGCGAACTCATCAGCATTGGTCGTCCATTGACGCCAATTGCTCAGGATGACTCATTGGCTGATCACCCACAAGAATACCCACGTGATAAGGACACACCAGTTACTCCCCCAACATAGGTCACCACTCCAGTGGTTGACGATGAAGACTTTGAGGCCCAACCAACTCCATCTCCACAAGCGTCGCTAGTGTTTTGCAGGCTTTGTAAAGGACCAAGGCCACAAGTCAATCTGTCAAGTATTCCAGAAGGAGATGAGCGGCAATCTGTTTCACGCCAAGTGTTTCCTGAAGCCTCTCCTACTGTGAACATCCTTGAGTCTGAAACCAAAGCGGCTGAAGATATTCCGGCTGCATCAGCCGATAAAGAAGAAACAAGAGAAGAAGAAGCACGTGTTGCCACACCCCTGCCAACCAAGTTGTTCTCGAGGAGAACGTGTCCGACCCTCTAGCTCCTGAAGTGGAGGTTACACATTCTGAGGCGGCCGCCAACACCACCACTGAAGCCAATGACGTTATCATGACTGAAGCTAATGTGGTGCCTGAATTCAATGTGGTGCCTGAAGCCAATGCTGCACCTAACGCAAACCATCAGCCTGAAGTCAATGCCACTGCTCCTATTCCACCTCCAAGGCCACATACTATCGAGCAAGCATACAACTATGGCCAGCTCATCACTATCAAATGGCCTCTTCTGGTTCCTCCGACTGCTGCTGGTCCTCAATTTGATTACCACGTCGAGCACAGGCCTCGGGTTCAAAAGCCAAAGCCAAGACTTCCCGGGTATCCGGGTACTGCCACTTCGGCAGGGTCCTTCAATGCTAATGGCTTCATTGCGCACAACACCTTCTTTGATAGCGCCAAGAACCCCAATTCCCGACCAAGGATTTCATCAGATAGGTTCTGGAGCTATCAACAGCGCAACTATTATTCATGTGTTCTCTATGATCAAGGGCGCATCTTCCCACATATGCGTCTTGACACTGAAGCCATTGCTGGGTTGCCTTGCCTTGAAGAAGCCCTTGATTGCTTCCGTGATGCTGGATTACTCAACTTCGTGACTGATAAAGAGCATTGGAATGAAGAGCTGCTTCTGCAATTCTATGCAACCCTCCACATTCGCGGCTACAACACAGATCCGAAAACATGGGTCCTTGAGTGGATGACAGGAAATGCCCATCATGAAGCCAAAGCCTTTGACATCATTGAGCTAACTGGCCTGCCCACCAGGAGAACTATATGAACCTGGTTGTCAACGTCACCGTGATGCTTTGGAGAGTATCTTTTAGAAGCCAGAGCCCAACATGAGCCAAATGCTGAGCATGATGAAGCCCTTGCCGCATGATGCTGAGTACCCAAAGGAGTTCTTTATCGAAGACCTTGAGTATCTGCCCCGCACTATATATCATATCATCAGGCAAACTCTATGGCCTGTCAAAGGACACTCTTCATCAGCCAAACTTGAAGGAACAATGAAGACATTGGTCTTCTATATATTCAATGGCATTAGCTTCAACGCTCAAGACTTCTTTATCAGGCAGTTGGCTGCATCAGGCTCTGTTCACTTTGGACTTCAGTTCTACGCTCCATGGGTCATGCTCCTTGTCAAGCTTCATTCTACTGTCAACTATCAGCCTTCTGCTCGCAACCATCTCGTATTCTTGCTAGAGGTTGATGTGTAAGTTGAAGCCATATACCCACAGCCTACCAAAGAGCCTGTTTGTCTTCACAATGTCGATCACCAAAGCTTCACTCAGCCCATTGAAGGAGTTCAAGCAGTCACTCGTGTTTATCCTCTGGCTGGACATACTCGCTTACCTCACCGTGCACAGACTGAAGCTACTGAGAGCACCATTGCTCAAAGGCCTCGGAAGCGATCTCGTGTTCTCAATGACCGAGAACTTCTCGTTGCCTTACATCAGAAACAGGATAAGCATCATGTCACACCCTGAATTTCATTCCACATTGCTTAAGCTAATAATCATGCTAAAAATGTGGTTTGGCAAAAAAAATTGAGTGATTTTGACTTTGCTTGATTGACTTTCTGTTTGCTGCTTGCTAGTGCTCTAAAAATCAATTAAATCCTCCAACTCTTATACTTCATCTCCTTGATCCAAAACCTTTTCCCAATGATCATGCCATGTGTATAGACCAGTATAGTATTTTCTTATAAAAATATTTTGGCCAAATAGTATTTTCTAAAATTAGTTTTCCAAAAACCCCTGAATTGAGGTTTGCACTACAAGTACCTTATTTAGGGTGTGAAAAATCTTTCAAAAAGTATATTTGAATCCTATTAGGTATAGGACTCCCAGAAACCACAAAATTATAATTTTAAAAGTTATTTTTATATTTTATTTAAAAGCTTTTCCTTAAGGCCAGAAATGGTCTTTAATAGGGAAAAATTATTTAATCATTTCAAAAATATTTGCCAAAATTCAGGGAAACTCATAGGACATATATTGTCCATATATAAGAGTTTCAACACATGGTCATGTTCAAAATATTGGACAAATCCTTCCAAAACCCTTTCTGGATATTTCAAGCTTTTGAAATATTTACAAAGGAAATATTCTCCAAAAATTCCATGGAAATTCAATCATGTTAAATATGACATATTTGATGATTTTGCAAAGCCTCATGCCTTGAGGATCAAGGAAACATCATCTAATCCCCTCAAAACCATTTCTGTCCATTTTGAAGTTTGAGCAACTTTACATTGCCAAACTTGTCCAAATGCTCTCAAACTTGGTGCACATGCTAAAATGATGTAATTATGCATCTATGCCAAATAGCACAAGTTTTGGAGAAGCATAACTTGATCTAAGTGCCCCAAAACCATTTCTGTTGAAATTCAAATTTGAACAACTTTACATTACCAACTTTTTACCTGGGGCTTCAAACTTTGTGGGCATGATCATAACCCCAAATAATGATACTACACCAAGTGGTGCATCAACTTGAGATGATTAGCTTAACTCAAACATGGTGAAACCATTTCTGTTGATTTCTAGGGTTCACCAAAGTTACATTGGCAACTTTGCCCAAATGAGCTCAAATTTGGTGGAAGGGCCTAAATGTATGTGACATTTAATCCTGTTAAGTGTCATAGCCAGTGGAGATCATTTGCTTGCCCAAAACATGATCAAACACCTTCTGCCAATTTACCAAAACCATTGTTTTGACCCCTTTTACTATTCCCCTTCACCTCAAATTCTTACCACAAGTAAACCTGATCATCTTATACCCCCAGTAACATCCCCATGTCCTCAGCTCAATGATTGGGGGGGAGAAAACCCCATTTTTACTCTTGTGGACAGCAACATTCTTCTTCTTTCTCACCTCCCTCCTCACTCCAGTGGCCTCCAGAGCATCCCAGGCCGTCTGGGCAATAGTTTACTAACCCCTAGCATTGCTAGACATAAGGGGACACGCAATGGCACTTTGTTTATGCCATGGCATGCAGAGTTCGCGCTTTGGAGCACGCTACAGTGCCCTGGCGCACTGTAGCCTCGCCCAATCAGGAGCCCCCGACCACCTCAGGCCTTTCGCTCGTGTCTCCCGAGGCGCCCTCGACGTCCGTGACCTGCAGACCTGTCGGCCCTATCCTCCCATGCCCTCCTTCTCCCTCCGCGAGCTCGCCCGAGCGCGTCCATGGACGATGCTCACGGTGCACCGCGGCCGCGCCTATTTAAGCCACCCCCGACCCTCTCTCTCCTCTTGGTTAGATCCTCCCCTCTCCCGTGAACCTCTTGGACAATCTCCCTCTCCCCCTGGTGCTCTCCTTCCCTCTCCAAGGCCAGCATGGCCGCCGTTGGCCTCTGCCGGCTCTGGGGAACCAGAGCCTCCCCCTTCTCTGTTGGCCACCAGGAGGAGGACCCCAGGACCGTGGAGGCCCCCCCACTACTTCCTTCCCTTTCCCTAGCGCCCCTGGCGTCGCACCCGCCTTCTCCCGAAGCCGCCCGCGGACGCCACGGCCGCCGTCGCTCCTGTTGCTCCTGGCCCGCTTGAAGACCCGGGATGGGGGCGGCTCGCTTCACTGAGCCCTTCGGTGCGCCGAGCACCACCGGGGACGGCCGGAGTCACCGGGGATCGGCGCCGGCATGCGCTCTGCCTCGCGCCCTCTACTTCGAACGGAGGAAGAAGAAGGAGCTGCGTCAGCAGCGGGCCCCGCTCGTCAATGACTCAGCGCACGCCTGAGCCACTGACCGGTGGGCCGACCCCATTTAAATGGACACGGGTCCATCTGGCACCCGCCTTCCGTGCAGGAAGGCGTAATAGCCGAATACGCCTTCGTCGTCGCCCTCTGCCCGCGTGGCTGAGCCACTGGGCCGGCCCAGTGGCATCCCGGCGCTAAGCCTCGCCCAGTGCGCTATCTGAGGGTATAAACCTTTCCCCTGTCTCTTTTTCTTTTTCTGCAATCTTCAAAAATCCATGAATAATTCAAATGAACTCCAAATTTCATGATTCAAATTTCTGGTAGTTTCTAAAATCATGCTCTACCACATGGTGCAACATGCACATTTTTTCGGAATCATTTCCTTCACAAATAATTATCAAATGCCATTATTTCATTTTCTGTGATGAACTTTAGAAAATCACAAAGAGCTCAAATTTGATCCAAATGCAGTGGTTCAAATTCCTAGGAGCTTGTCATATCCAAATTTAGTTTTGGAACATTTTTATTAATACTTTCTGTGCCCCACCAAATAATGAGCCATTTCTTCATATTTATCAACTTTGCAAAATCCTAGGAAATTCATTTGAATTCCAAGTCCAGTGAAACCAACTCCTAGATGCTTCTAAAATCATGACTTGATGGATAGGTGCCTTTGCTCATTGTTCAAAAATATATTTCTGTACACTTCTTTCAAATCCATAAAGCCCTTGATTCCATCATATTGAAATGTGCCAAACCATCAATTGATCATACCCCAATGAAACCACCTTGGTTATTTTTCATATGACCAGAGGTATCCTTGAAAAGTCCAACTCCTATTTTTAGAGCACTTTTATTTTGCCTTGATTGTGTTGCTTATTATGATTGTTTCCATCGTTAGTTGACGAAATAAACGAAGTACTCGGAGATGGACCAGAAGGTTTGAAGACTCGGAAGGACAAGGCAAGCTGCCCTTTGACCATGTTCGAGAAACCTTTTTATGCATGTCTCATAGCACCTTATTACCAATGCATCGGAATCATATAGAAGAGGTGACCACTTGGGTTGGTACCTTTGTTACTTTACTATTGAAAATTGCATCAAACATGACCCTACCTTCCTATGAGGGTTATGTGGGTGAGAGTAGATAGATATATGCTATAGTAGTTGGCTACGCAAAATGGGTCAGGGTTATGCATTGAGTGAAACAAGTGTGGTAAGACATACTTGCAGATAAGCCAGTGGGTGCCACTAATGCCCCTGGGAGTTGATGAGGAACTAGGGCACTACTTGGTGAAGAAGTAGTGTGCCGAGGCTTGACGAAAGTGTTGTTTACAGAGATGGATTAGATTTATGTGTGACTACCGTCCCAACCAAACATGCGCAACCACTCTACCCTTATATGGGAAAGGGCATTATTGATTACCTAGGTCGATACTAGCATGGTGCCCGCATTACTAGTGACGGGGGTGACATGAGGTCACTCTCGGGACGGGGTCGTGCTTGGATAGGAGGCCATGACTGTTTTTACAGGGCACCGAACACACCGTTGGTACCCCGTGTCAGTGGTATGTGATGAATATGGGAGCAAGTCTCCACAATTTTAAGATGTGAAATGTTGGCATGGGGCTATTACCAATTGAGTGGACTCTGTGTTAGTGTCGTCTAGGGAAAGGTAGTGATCGGGTGCTTACCCCGGGTACTTGAGGTACCGCGGGTCGTGGATGACACGGAAGTTCCCCGGATCTTGTGGGTAAAGTGTGCAACCTCTGCAGAGTGTCAAACTATTCGAATAGTCGTGTCCGCGGTCAAGGACAGTTCGGTGGTGCTACTTAGACTATGTCCATAAGTTTCTGGAAAACAACACCATTTGGGTAAATCTGTTGATGTGATTGTGAGAAAGTCACAATGAGCTTGAGCATGAGTTGATTACAACTCTTTCTCGGTAATGATGTCTGTGACCTGCTGATACTTGTTGCAGACACAAGCATGTCCACGTTATATGTTGATCATACTTGCATATGAAAAACTAGCTTTCCGCAAAACTGCCAATCTAGCAGTAGAGCCTTGCATAATTATTCTGTCATCACACTTGGGTTGCTTGCGAGTACATTCAAAGTACTCATTGGCTTGCCACTGGTTATTTTATTGGCCAGGCAGGAGAGAACATGATATGATGAAGATTTCTTGGTGACGAGCATGCGAGCTAGGATGCTTCCCAATCAGAATGCCTGAAGGGTTAAGGCAGATGGCATGGGTCCAAGTTGTTATTGAAGATTTCCGCTGCGATGATATACTCAAGACTTGACCTTAATAGTCCTATTTGTGTCATACGGTATGTATGGATGTAAGACTCTTGTTATTCAGCTTTTGTGTGTTTAGTGAGCATTGATCTCTGGGATCACTGTACACGTGCATTCGGTGATCTCGACTTATGAGTCGGGGTCCCCACAGAGCTGGTATCAGAGCCATCCTGATTGTAGGAAGCCTTAGTTAGCATGGTCGTTAGTTAGGGTAAAACTATTTTCAAAACTATTACTAGTTTTCAAAACTATCTATACTTCTCTTCCCTTCTGAGTTTTTCGAAAAACTAGGCCATACCTAATCTCTTCCCCCTTCAAAACTTTCAGTCGCTAGAACCCTTATGCCCCAGACCACTGGATTTTCTGTAATCCTCGTGGAGTGCACCTTGCCAAACACTCACCCACCTCTTCTGAACGCAAGAGTGGCGACACCATGACAAGACGATACAAACAGAAAATCCATCCTCGAGGAATGAGGACATGAAGACCCAGAAGATGGTGACACCCTTGACAGTGCCCCAAGAAGATGCAACATTGGCCTATGATGGCCAGGGTTTAGGTTATGCAAAATCAGGATATACATCGCTAATAGAGTAATCCTGACACTACCGTTGTTGTATCGGCAACCACCGGTGGATGAGAACCTCGCCATTTGGTCCGCCTCACTATAGTGAGCAGGAAAACGGTTCTCTTCGTCCCCCGCTCTTGGTTTTGATGTTTTCATCAACGAAACCGACATGTTGGACCTCTATTATGCCTTGTTATTGTCATTTCATACGGATCGACTACCTGGTACCCTCGACGTCCCAGAAGGCACAAGGGGTCGTCATGATTAAAGAGACAAGAAAAGACCAAGTCAACGCCAGCTACAAGGAGGCACCTTCACCACATCACCTCATCAGGCGAGAAGTTGTTGAAGATTCTTCAGGCTCAACCCGGATCGTTCATCAAGCAACTACAAGGGACATAGCAACACCTGAGGAAAACTCAGAAGACTGCACGAGGCACAAGTCATGACACTGAGTCCGAGAACCCCTAGGGTAGGATGAGTCGTGTACCCCCTATGTGCAGTCGAGTCCGTATGATGGTTCGAATAGAACCATGATTGTGTGTTGTTTGCTTTTATTTGTTTGTGTTTTGATATAAGTCGCACTTTTGCCCTAGGCAACAAGTGCATGGTTATATCACCTTCCTTGCCTTTTTTCTTTTGTTTCGGCCTTTTTGCACCTGTTTGTTTGCACTTGCACTATAAAACCCCCTTTAGGCATTCCCCTCTATGCTACTTTTTCCCTCTCTTCTCCCTCCCCAACTGAAGACACGCAAGACAAGATGCACCAAGGATTCTACCTCGGCAACCAACTGGCACTGAAGACTTCTGCTACAACCTCCGTGACCAAGTACAACCCCGTAGAATTATGTTTGACCCTCCAGGCTAGAGACCCATTCCTAGACCCTTTGAGACTTCACGAGACACTCCAGCTCGAATCCTTAACCATGTGCTTAAACCATAGAATTGCAAGAGAACCAGTTACGCCTCTGCAACCTTGCACAACACTGGGTTCGTAATGGGACTAGTGGACACAGTGAGTGAGCACATTTTCGTCCTAATATAGCACAAGAACTGACGATGCCATGGATAGACCAGTTCGAGGATTATTAGACAGATGACTTGGTGGCTTTATATCAGTGGCTTCGAGGAATTATCTGAGACCTTAATGGATTGTGAAATTTCATATTGGTGGGATCATGACCTTGGGGAAGCATGTGGGAAGTCTCGTCGGGCATGAGATTTGGACTTAAGTAAGTGATTCTGATTGGGTATAGATGCTAGATATGTCTGCATGGTTCGGAGTAAATTGGATTTAGACCGATGATCCTGATCATGATACCGTGCTTCTCGGTGGACAATAACCTAGGAGATTGGATTATTTGTCGGAGTTGATTTAGGAATCTATATAATCATGACCTTGGAGTTCACTTGACCCGGATGATGGGAATTTGGTGGACTTACTATCACGATGCATAGCCTTCCAAGTATTTGGGTATTATAGGGACTTGAGATCTTGCGGAACACCGTAGACATCGGATTGTAGAATTATTGGATTATGTGGTGATTGATGGAAATTACCGGGCTATTGGAGTTGATCTATAGGAAGGAAACAAAATCTTGGAGTGGCATATGACGTGTTTCCTTAGACTAGAGACGCATTATCTTGAGCCTTGCAAAAATAGGTTGAGCGCTAGGATTGTGGTGTTTAATTCAAGCTTAGCAGCTTGTATGACCTACCGATGGATTTTAGGGGTAGACATACATATGGATTTGGGGATCGTAGAGAAGTAAAATTTTGTTAGACCGTCTCTTGAGAGTCATGAGGATATGTATGGCATGAGTGGTGATTGAAGTTGGTCTATGCGAGAAGATGCTTTTTCGTTCGGAGTACTAGATAGAGCTAATGGCATCTCAGAAACCGTGCTTACGGATAAGATGATAAACGTTCACTCACTCACTAGAATCCTTGAAACCCTTAAGCCCCACCAAGCCACAACCTGGTCAGATTCTGACCACAGGCCTTCGCTCTAAGTCAGGAAGACCTTGCAAATACTCAACGGAGACCACCACCAATACCCCAACCTACCTTGCGTACCCCATAGACCTCATGGAGTAATTGGACAAGTTGGGTAACATCGTTATTTGATGGCCTACTTGTCTGCCCGAAGACAAAAGAAGAGACGTACAACTGGATAGAAGATATTTGAAGACCGCCCTTTCAAGAAGGAAGAACTACACCGACCACCGTCATCAAGAAGTGAACTCCTGCATCCATGACCGGGCGTATCTGCAAACCACTCCTCTCGAAGGAACCGAGCATTTCCGTGTCGAAGGAACGCTCACACCAAGATTTATCGACCTTTCTTCAAGGCCACTGCAAGACAAATAGTAGACGGCTCCCAGCCAGACTTACCACCTGAGTTACCCTCCGTGCACCAAATCTTCCACGAGTCACCACTCCGGAAGTACTTTTTACTTCCTAACTATCCCGGTGCCCGCAAGGACATCACCGAACCTTTGACATCTAGCTCAACCTAACCTACTCAAGAGACCCCTCAGCAACCTGCATCAAAGAAGGAAGCAAGCGAGAAGCCACACCACCAAGTACTTCAAGATTCCATGGAGCACCACTCGGAAGCAGAACCAACAAGAAGAAGTGGAGACTACCCCGTATCCAAGACTTCGTATTCTTTTCCACGCCTAGTCTGGGAATCTCGGGGACGAGATTCTTGTAAGGGGGTAGGTCTGTCACACCCTGATTTTCATGCCACATTGCTTAAGCTAATAATCATGCTAAAAATGTGGTTTGGCAAAAAAAAATGAGTGATTTTGACTTTGCTTGATTGACTTTCTGTTTGCTGCTTGCTAGTGCTCTAAAAATCAAATAAATCCTCCAACTCTTATACTTCATCTCCTTGATCCAAAACCTTTTCCCAATGATCATGCCATGTGTATAGACCAGTATAGTATTTTCTTATAAAAATATTTTGGCCAAATAGTATTTTCTAAAATTAGTTTTCCAAAAACCCCTGAATTGAGGTTTGCACTACAAGTACCTTATTTAGGGTGTGAAAAATCTTTCAAAAAGTATATTTGAATCCTATTAGGTATAGGACTCCCAGAAACCACAAAATTATAATTTTAAAAGTTATTTTTATATTTTATTTAAAAGCTTTTCCTTAAGGCCAGAAATGGTCTTTAATAGGGAAAAATTATTTAATCATTTCAAAAATATTTGCCAAAATTCAGGGAAACTCATAGGACATATATTGTCCATATATAAGAGTTTCAACACATGGTCATGTTCAAAATATTGGACAAATCCTTCCAAAACCCTTTCTGGATATTTCAAGCTTTTGAAATATTTACAAAGGAAATATTCTCCAAAAATTCCATGGAAATTCTATCATGTTAAATATGACATATTTGATGATCTTGCAAAGCCTCATGCCTTGAGGATCAAGGAAACATCATCTAATCCCCTCAAAACCATTTCTGTCCATTTTGAAGTTTGAGCAACTTTACATTGCCAAACTTGTCCAAATGCTCTCAAACTTGGTGCACATGCTAAAATGATGTAATTAAGCATCTATGCCAAATGGCACAAGTTTTGGAGAAGCATAACTTGATCTAAGTGCCCCAAAACCATTTCTGTTGAAATTCAAATTTGAACAACTTTACATTACCAACTTTTTACCTGGGGCTTCAAACTTTGTGGGCATGATCATAACCCCAAATGATGATACTACACCAAGTGGTGAATCAAGGGGAGATGATTAGCTTAACTCAAACATGGTGAAACCATTTCTGTTGATTTCTAGGGTTCACCAAAGTTACATTGGCAACTTTGCCCAAATGAGCTCAAATTTGGTGGAAGGGCCTAAATGTATGTGACATTTAATCCTGTTAAGTGTCATAGCGAGTGGAGATCATTTGCTTACCCAAAACATGATCAAACACCTTCTGCCAATTTACCAAAACCATTGTTTTGACCCCTTTTACTATTCCCCTTCACCTCAAATTCTTACCACAAGTAAACCTGATCATCTTCTACCCCCAGTAACTTCCCCATGTCCTCAGCTCAATGATTGGGGGGCTGAAAACCCCATTTTTACTCTTGTGGACAGCAACATTCTTCTCCTTTCTCGCCTCCCTCCTCACTCCAGTGGCCTCCAGAGCATCCCAGCCCGTCTGGGCAATAGTTTACTAACCCCTAGCACTGCTGGACATAAGGGGACATGCAACAACACTTTGTTTATGCAATGGCATGCAGACTTCGCGCTCTGGAGCACGCTACAGTGCCCTGGCGCACTGTAGCCTCGCCCAATCAAGAGCCCCCGACCACCTTGGGCCTTTCCCTCGTGTCTCCCGAGGTGCCCTCGACGTCCGTGACCTGCAGACCTGTCGGCCCTATCCTCCCCTGCCCTCCTTCTCCATCCGTGAGCTCGCCCGAGAGCGTCCATGGACGATGCTCATGGTGCACCGCGGCCGCGCCTATTTAAGCCACCCCCGACCCTCTGTCTCATCTTGGTTAGATCCTCCCCTTTCCCGTGAACCTCCTGGACAATCTCCCTCTCCCCCTGGTCCTCTCCTTCCCTCTCCAAGCCCACCATGGCCGCCGTCGGCCTCTGCCGGCTCTGGGGAACCAGAGCATCCCCCTTCTCTGTTGGCCACCAGGAGGAGGACCCTAGGACCGCGGAGCCCCCCCCCACTCCTTCCTTCCCTTTCCCTAGCACCCCTGGCGTCGCACCCGCCTTCTCCCGAAGCCGCCCGCCGACGCCACGGCCGCCGTCGCTCCTGTTCCTCCCGGCCCGCTTGAAGACCCGGGATGGGCGCGGCTCGCTTCGCTGAGCCCTTCGGTGCGCCGGGCACCACCGGGGACGGCCGGAGTCACAGGGGATCGGCGCCAGCGTGCTCTCTGCCTCGCCTCCTCTGCTTCGAACGGAGGAAGAAGAAGGAGATGCGTCAGCAGCGGGCCCCGCTCGTCAATGACTCAGCGCACGCCTGAGCCACTGACCAGTGGGCCGACCCCATTTAAATGGACACGGGTCCATCTGGCACCCGCCATCCATGCAGGAAGGCGTAATAGCCGAATACGCCTTCGTCGTCGCCCTCTGCCCGCGTGGCTGAGCCACTGGGCCGGCCCAGTGGCATCCCGGCGCTAAGCCTCGCCCAGTGCGCTATCTGAGGGTATAAACCTTTCCCCTGTCTCTTTTTCTTTTTCTGCAATCTTCAAAAATCCATGAATAATTCAAATGAACTCCAAATTTGATGATTCAAATTTCTGGTAGTTCCTAAAATCATGCTCTACCACATGGTGCAACATGCACATTTTTTCAGAATCATTTCCTTCACAAATAATTATCAAATGCCATTATTTCATTTTCTGTGATGAACTTTAGAAAATCACAGATAGCTCAAATTTGATCCAAATGCAGTGGTTCAAATTCCTAGGAGCTTCTCATATCCAAACTTAGTTTTGGAACATTTTTATTAATACTTTCTGTGCCCCACCAAATAATGAGCCATTTCTTCATATTTATCAACTTTGCAAAATCCTAGGAAATTCATTTGAATTCCAAATCCAGTGAAGCCAACTCCTAGATGCTTCTAAAATCATGACTTGATGGATAGGTGCCTTTGCTCATTGTTCAAAAATATATTTCTGTATACTTCTTTCAAATCCATAAAACCCTTGATTCCATCATATTGAAATGTGCCAAACCATCGATTGATCATACCCCAATGAAACCACCTTGGTTATTTTTCATATGACTAGAGGTATCCTAGAAAAGTCCAACTCCTATTTTTAGATCACATTTATTTTTGCTTTGATTGTGTTGCTTATTATGATTGTTTCCATCGTTAGTTGTCGAAATAAACGAAGTACTCGGAGATGGACCAGAAGGTTTGAAGACTCGGAAGGACAAGGCAAGCAGCCCTTTGACCATGTTAGAGAAACCTTTTTATGCATGTCTCATAGCACCTTATTACCAATGCATAGGAATCATATAGAAGAGGTGACCACTTGGGTTGGTACCTTTGTTACTTTACTATTGAAACTTGCATCAAACATGACCCTACCTTCCTATGAGGGTTATGTGGGTGGGAGTAGATAGATATATGCTATAGTAGTTGGCTACGCAAAATGGGTCAGGGTTATGCATTGAGTGAAACAAGTGTGGTAAGACATACTTGCAGATAAGCCAGTGGGTGCCACTAATGCCCCTGGGAGTTGATGACGAACTAGGGCACTACTTGGTGAAGAAGTAGTGTGCCGAGGCTTGATGAAAGTGTTGTTTACAGAGATGGATTAGATTTATGTGTGACTACCGTCCCAACCAAACATGCGCAACCACTCTACCCTTATATGGGAAAGGGCATTATTGATTACCTAGGTCGATACTAGCATGGTGCCCGCATTACTAGTGACGGGGGTGACATGAGGTCACTCTCGGGACGGGGTCGTGCTTGGATAGGCGGCCATGACTGTTTTTACAGGGCACCGAACACACCGTTGGTACCCCGTGTCAGTGGTATATGATGAATATGGGAGCAAGTCTCCACAATTTTAAGATGTGAAATGTTGGCACGGGGCTGTTACCAATCGAGTGGACTCTGTGTTAGTGTCGTCTAGGGAAAGGTAGTGATCGGGTGCTTACCCCGGGTACTTGAGGTACCGCGGGTCGTGGATGACACGGAAGTTCCCCGGATCTTGTGGGTAAAGTGTGCAACCTCTGCAGAGTGTCAAACTATTCGAATAGCCGTGTCCGCGGTCAAGGACAATTGGGTGGTGCTACTTAGACTATGTCCATAAGTTTCTGGAAAACAACACGGTTTGGGTAAATCTGTTAATGTGATTGTGAAAAAGTCACAATGAGCTTGAGCATGAGTTGATAACAACTCTTTCTCGGTAATGATGTCTGTGACCTCCTGATACTTGTTGCAGACACAAGCATGTCCACGTTATATGTTGATCATACTTGCATATGAAAAACTAGCTTTCCGCAAAACTGCCAATCTAGCAGTAGAGCCTTGCATAATTATTCTGTCATCACACTTGGGTTGCTTGCGAGTACATTCAAAGTACTCATTGGCTTGCCACTGGTTATTTTATTGGCCAGGCAGGAGAGAACAGGATATGATGAAGATTTCTTGGTGACGAGCATGCGAGCTAGGATGCTTCCCAGTCAGAATGCCTGAAGGGTTAAGGCAGATGGCATGGGTCCAAGTTGTTATTGAAGATTTCCGCTGCGATGATATACTCAAGACTTGACCTTAATAGTCCTATTTGTGTAATACGGTATGTATGGATGTAAGACTCTTGTTATTCAGCTTCTATGTGTTCAGTGAGCATTGATCTCTGGGATCACTTTACACGTGCATTCGGTGATCTCGACTTATGAGTCGGGGTCCCCACACATCACTACTGGTTGAAGCATCAGATGCAAAGCCTCTTGGTGGACGTCAATCGTATTCGCAACCTTGCCACCAAGAATGCCTTTGTTGCACATGAAACCTATCAGAGGTCATGGAAGCGTTTGACATTGCTGAGTGGTGAAGCAGATCTTCAAGACGATGGCTTCACTGAAAGATTCAAGTTTGACACCACATCCCCAATGAATGTTGTCTTACGTCGAACTCCGTCTCTTGAAGACTCTGATTATTCCTCCTCCGCTGCAACGGTGAATGCCAGAGTGATCGATGATCAAGATTATGCTACCTCACCACCTCCTCCTTCAGCGCGTGTCGACACTGCTCCAAGTACATCTGCACCGCCAAACACCAACACAGACCCTGCATCTTCTCCAACTCCTACTAGGAACGAGTAGAGGCTCTATGTCTTCAAACCTTTTTGGTCCTTACTGACAAAAGGGGGAGAAGCATATGAGTTGATAGTCTTCAAGCGGGTCCATATGGGCGGGTGTTTTATATTTTGCCTAGTGTTTACAACTCTCGCTTTTGTTACATTTGGTTCTTTGAGTTGTAACACTTGAACTTGATGGTCGTCTGCTACGTTTTCTGGTACTCTGTGATGCGATGATAAATTCCGCATGTGCGACAATAAATTCCGCACTTAGTCATTTTGCAGACGTCCATTTCTCATTATGCATATCATTATATTCGACATATCAATTGTGCATGATGAATTGTCTTCATAGGTTGAAGAGGATCTCCACAAGTACAACCTGCTATGTGCATTTGCATTCAAAAGCAAATTACTTATATGCACATCTTGAGGGGGAGCCTTTTGCTACTTATGAAGACAATACCTTTATCCTTTACAATTTCACATACTTTTATCCCCGTTGAAAACTTCAACCAGTTTGTCATCAATCACCAAAAAGGGGGAGATTGTAAGTGCATCTAGTGCCACCCCTAGTTGGTTTTGGAGTATTGACGACAAACCTGGTTGAGGGACTAATGTGTTTGTGAGAATTGCAGGATAACACAGGTAGTAGTCCCTCATTGATTCGGTTTACCTACCGGAGATGACCCCTAAAAATGTATGAAGACATTGACGACAATGGTGGTATATGAAGATATTCATATTGAAGACTATGACGAGAGAAGACATTGTGTGAAGACTATGGAGCGCGAAGACTTAGACGTTTTGTTGTTTCCCTTTCTTTTTTGTTGAGTCAAAGGAACCACCGTACTGTTAACTGGGGTCCAAGTAAACAAAGTCAGAGTGACTGAAGTGATGCTCAACCAAATCCTATGTCATCGAGCGAAGACAATGAGAGAAAATCTTATCCAGATATGGATGAGTCAGCTATATTTGTAGCCCAAGTAAAGTTGCCGCGTGTGTTTGAAATCTGACCGTTGGAACACGTGTCAGTTCCTTAGTGACCCAGGGTCATTTCGGACAAATCAGGTCAGGTTGCCTAGTGGCTATAAATAGCCCACCCCCTAGACCATAAATTGGGGGCTGCTCAGAGTTAGTACACGGCTTTTGTCGTTTGAGAGCAACCCACCTCCGAAGAATTTGATAGAGAGATCCTTACGAGGACAAAGCCCAAACACACAGAGCAAAAGAGTGCTAGGCATCACTGAAGTCTTTCTGTCCGCGTGATCTGAAGACTTGTTACACTTGAGGACTGTGAATCCTCCATCCGGTTAGGCGTCGCATTTTGAGCATCCAAGAGTCATTGTGGATCGCCGATGAATGAAGTATGTGAAGGTTTGGAAGTCTACCTTGAAGACTTACCAGAGTGATTGGGCGAGGACTGGGTGTCCTTAGCTCAAGGGGAATAAGGTGAGGACGCGTTCTTCTGAGTTAAATCTCAGCCTCCCTAACCAGACGTACAGTTGTCACAGCAACTGGAACTGGTCAAACAAATTACTGTCTTCCCCAAACTACTGGTTCTATCCCTTCCTTCTCTTTACTCACTGTCTGTCTTTGTGAAGTCATTGCCTGCTTGCCTTATCTATTTGACTTCACTGTGTGACTACTTGTTCTGACAGGCTTCATACAATCTTCCATCCTGATCCATACTGCCTAGCTGCTATTAGTCTCCGTGCTTTCACTTCATTGAATACTTGACTATGGCTTGTCTAGTGTAGTCTACCTTCCGCTGCATATAAATAGGATCGGTTCTATCGTTTGTCTTCTAAACTTCCATGTTTTGAAGACTTTCCTAAAAATTGCCTATTCACCCCCCTCTAGTCGATATACAGCTCTTTCATAGATGGCATGGCAACGACAACCAATAAGAGGAAGACACCTGGCGCATCGGTCTCGGGGTGTCACAACTGTAGCGGTGATCAAGGCGGTGCTAGATCACCAACACCATAGATTCTAGCATTCAGAATGATGCCACCTCCTATGTTGGTCTTCAGAGCTTCTGGTTGGTTAGAGTTTCCCAAATTTGGCTCAGCAGCGATCCATGGGCATTGGAATTCAAATATCGAATTAGTGTTAGAGATGAACTATGGAAACGCATATACGTATCTCCTTCAACTCTGAGCTCCCTGGTGAGACATCTCGTTGTTGATCGAGGCTATATGGGCTGAGAGGTGGACCCATCTATACATGTGTGTGTGGAGACGCTGGTCTTGACCCATATAGAAAGTCATGGCAGCTGGGTAGCCTTTTAACGTACACATGTTGATATATCTGGGGTATTTGTACCCCCTTCCGATTTGAGTGGCAGCATTCGTTGATTGCGTGCTCCAATGCTGCCTCATCATCAAAGCCTCGGAGGGGTGGTTCTTCATCGAAGACGCATAAAGATAGTGTTGGATTTCGGGTTCCACAAACCCTTGAGAGGTTCGAACTCTGGGGTGCGCACGAAGAACACTCTCTCCCTAGTGCGCTCGTCCTACGATTCCACAACCTAGCTTGACGAACTCAAAGAACAAGGGACACAGAGTATTATACTGGTTCGGGCCACCTTGCGGTGTAATACCCTACTCAAGTGTGTGTGGCGGATTGACTTGTAGGACTGAGGATGAACTAGTATAAGGGATGAACATCCTCCGGAGGAGAGGCGTGCGACCTCTTGATCTTGCATTGTATTCCCTCAAAGAGGAAAGGGAGATGCAGCACAGTAGCGTAAGTATTTCCCTCAGTTTTTGAGAACCAAGGTATCAATCCAGTAGGAGACCACATGCGAGTCCCTCGCACCTGCACAAACAACTACGAACTTCGCAGCCAACGCGATAAGGGGTAATCAATCCCTTTACGGTCACTTACGAAAGTGAGATCTGATAGAGATGATAGTTTATATTTTTGGTATTTTTAGTTCATAAGAACGGCGAATAAAAGAGGTAAAAGTAAAGTAGATGTAGATTGATATGTTGAGAATAGACCCCTGGGCCATAGTTTTATCTAGTGGCTTCTCTCATGATAGCGATATTCTATAGCGGGTGAACAAATTACTGTCGAGCAATTGATAGAAAAGTGAATAATTATGAGACTATCTAGGCATGATCATTGTATATAGGCATCACGTCCGAGACAAGTAGACCGACTCATGCCTACATCTACTACTATTAATCCACACATCGACCTCTATCCAACATGAATCTAGTGTATTAAGTTCATAAGAACAGAGTAACGCCTTAAGCAAGATGACATGATGTAGAGGGAAAAACTCAAGCAATATGATATAAACCCCATCTTTTTATCCTTGATGGCAACAATACAATATGTGCCTTGTTGCCCCTACTGTCACTGGGAAAGGACACCGCAAGATTGAACCCAAAGCCAAGCACTTCTCCCATTGCAAGAACTATAGATCTAGTAGGCCAAACCAAACCAATAATTCGAAGAGACCTGCAAGGATATTATGAGCACACATAAAAAAGTTCAGAGCAGAACCAAATATCTTTCATAGATAACCTTGATCATAAACTGACAATTCATCGGATCTCGACAAACACACCGCAAAACGAGATTACATCAAATAGATCTCCTCGAAGACCGAGGAGAACTTTGTATTGAGATCCAGAGAGAGAGAAGAAGCCATCCAGATACTAGCTATGGACCCGAAGGTCTGTGGTAAACTTCTCACAACTCATGGTGAGGGCGATAATGATGATGATGAAGGCCTCCGTGATGGATCCCCCTCCAGTGGAGCTCCGGAACAGGCTCCAAGATAGGATCTTCATGGGAACATATAGTACGGCAGTGGAATTAGGGTTTTCTCTCTGTTCACGGAGTTTCTGGGGTACGTAGACTTTTATAGGAAGAAGGAGGGTACCGAGGGACGCTCAAGGGGGCCACGAGGCAGGGGGCGCGCCCTGGGAAGGGGGGCGCGGCCCCCACCCTAATGGTCCAACCCTCTGTCCCCTGACGTGGTTCTCAAGCTCCGCGTGCGTGATTTTCTCCAAAAATATCTCTCGCAGAGGTTTCATTCCGTTTGGACTCCGTTTAATATTCTTTTTCTGCAAAACCCTGAAACAGGCAAAAAAACAACAATCTGGACTGGGCCTTTGGGTTAGTAGGTTAGTCCCAAAAATGATATAAAAGTGAATGATAAAGCCCATTAAACATCCAAGACTTCATAAATAATAGCATGGAACAATCAAAAAATTTAGATACGTTGGAGACGTATCAAGCATCCCCAAGCTTAATTCATGCTCTTCCTCGAGTAGGTAAATGATAAAGAAAGAATTTTTGATGTGGAATACTAACCAATATAGTTTTTCAATGTAATTCTCTTAATTGTGGCATGAATGTTCAGATATGAAAGATTGAAGATAAAAGTCTATATTGACATAAGAAATAACAATACTTCAAGCATACTAACAAAGCAATCATGTCTTCTCAAAATACTATGGCTAAACAAAGTTATCCCTACAAAATCATATAGTGTTGGCTATGCTCCCTCGTTATCACACACAAATATTCATATCATGCACAACCCCGATTTTAGCCAGGCACTTGTTTTCATACTCTATCTTTTTAAACCTTTCAACTTTCATGCAATACATGAGCGTGAGCCATGGACATAGCACTATGGGTGGAACAGAGGTGGTTGTGGAGAAGACAAACAGGAGGAAGATAGTCTCACATCAACTAGGCGTATCAACGGGCTATGGAGATGTCCATTAATAGATAGCAATGTGAGTGACTAGGGATTGCCATGCAACGGATGCACTAGAGCTAAATATGAATGAAAGCTCAACAAAGGAAACTAGTGGGTGTGCATCCAACTTGCTTGCTCACGAAGACCTAGGGCATTCGCGGAAGCCCATCGTTGGAATATGCAAGCCAAGTTCTATAATAAAAATTCCCACTAGTATATGAAAGTGACTAAGCATGAGACTCTCTACAATGAAGAACATGGTGCTACTTTGAAGCACAAGTGTGGAAAAAAAGATAGTAGCAATTGTCCCTTTTTCTTTTCTTTCCCTTTTTTTCCTTTTTTGGGCCTTTCTTTTTTTCTTTGGCCTTTTTTTTGCGGAGGGGCTTTATAGATTAAGCCTTTCCTCCCATGGGACAATGCTCTAATAATGATGACCATCACACTTTCATTACAACTCGATACTACAACAACAAAGTATGACTCTATATGAATGCCTCCGGTGGTGTACGGGTACGTGCAATGAAACAAGAGTGACATGTATAAAAATTATGCATGGTGGCTTTGCCACAAATACGATGTCAACTACATGATCATGCAATGGCAATATGACAATATGATGTGTGTCATATGAATGGAATGGTGGCAAGTTGCATGGCAATATATCTCGGAATGGCTATGCAAATGCCATGATAGGTAGGTATGGTGGCTGTTTTGAGGAACAATATGGTGGCTGTTTTTAGGAAGGATATATAGTGGGTTTAGGGCACCGGCGAAAGTTGCGCGGTACAAGAGAGGCTAGCAATGGTGGAAGGGTGAGAGTGCGTATAATCCATGGACTCAACATTAGTCATAAGAACTCATATACTTATTGCAAAAATCTACGAGTCATCAAAACAAAGCAATCAATGCATGCTACTAGGGGGAGGTTGGTAGGAGTTAACCATCGCGTACCCCGACCTCCACACAAAGGTTGGCACTCTACAAATACCTCATGCTCTAACTTCGTCACATAGCGGTTCACCATATGTGCATTCCTCAATTTCATAATAACTCCACTAGCATGACTCTAATATCACTATCCTCATGTCTCAAAACAATTATCAAGCATCCAACATCTCATTCTATTCAATGCACTTACTGTGCTTTTTTTACTACATTGACATTGGATGTCCATGATGTGAAGACTAGTTTCTTTAGCCTAAACACATTACCATGCTGTTTTAATAGACTCTCAAATAGATATAAGTGAAGCATGAGAGTTCAACAATTTCTACAATATATTACCACCACCGTGCTCTAAAAGATATAAGTGAAGCACTAGAGCAAAAACTATTCAACTCAAAAGATATAAGTGAAGCACATAGAGTGTTCTAACAATTTCTAGGCCATATTTAACTCTCTCAAATAGGTGTTTCCAGCAAGGATGATTGTGGCAAACTAACAAGCAAAGACTCAAATTATACAAGATGCTCCAAGCAAAACACATAACATGTTGCGAATAAAAATATAGCTCCAAGTATAGTTACCAATGGATGAAGACGAAAGAGGGGATGCATTCCTGGGGAATCCCCAAGCTTATGCTTTTGATTATCTTGAATTTACTTCGGGTGCCATGGGCATCCCCAGGCTTTGGCCTTTGCTACTCCTTGTTCCATAGTCCATCAAAGCAATACTCAAAACTTGAAAACTTCACAACACAAAACTTAGACAAAAATTCTCGTGAGCCGCCGCTCAAGAGGGGGCGGGGCCGCCCCCGCAAGCATGTCGCTAGCCCTGCAACGGTGCTTCAGGGTGACAGGCATACTCCTTCTGGGGTCAATGCCACCCTGGGTGGTCGCGACGGCACCTCTTCCTGCGGCAGGGGCCATTCTCATCGTGGCAACCCCCTTGCCATGGAACGGCGTGCCGTGGTCGCCCGATCTTCTTGGGCTGGCTTCCATTCGTCAGAGGCACTCCTGGAGTTCGTCATGTGGTCGGAGAGTCCGACCGGCGCCTGGCTCCAATTGTTGCGCTTCTTTGCGCACGAGCTGCCGGCCGGGGGTTGCTACTTCTCGAGCTTGCGTTGTACTCCCTCGAAGAGGAAAGGGTGATGCATCATAGTAGCGTAAGTATTTCCCTCAGTTTTTGAGAACCAAGGTATCAATCTAGTAGGAGACCACGCGGGAGTCCCTCACACCTGCACAAACAAATAAGAACTTCGCAGCGAACGTGATAAGGGGTTGTCAATCCCTTTACGGTCACTTACGAAAGTGAGATCTGATAGATAGGATAGTTTGATATTTTTTGTATTTTTGGATATAAGAACAGAAAGTAAAAGCAGAAAAGTAAAGTAGATTGTAAATTGATATGTTGAGAATAGAACCGGGGCCCATAGGTTTCACTAGTGGCTTCTCCCATGATAGCAGATTTGTAAGGTGGGTGAACGAATTACTTTCGGGCAATTGATGGAAAAGCGAATAATTATGAGACTATCTAAGCATGATCATTATATATAGGCACCACGTCCGTGACAAGTAGACCGAAACGATTCTGCATCTACTACTATTACTCCACACATCGACTGTTATCCAGCATGCATCTAGAGTATTAAGTTCATAAGAACAGAGTAACGCCTTAAGCATGATGACATGATGTAGAGGGATAAAATCAAATAACATGATATAAACCCCAACTTTTTATCCTCGATGGCAACAATACAATACGTGCTTTGCTGCCCCTACTGTCGCTGGGAAAGGACACCGCAAGATTGAAACCAAAGCCAAGCACTTCTCCCATTGCAAGAACTATAGATCTAGTAGGCCAAACCAAACCAATAATTCGAAGAGACTTGCAAGGATATTATAATCATACATAAAAGAATTCAGAAAAGAACCAAATATTTGTCAAAGATAATCTTGATCATAAACCCATAATTCATCGAATCTCGACAAACACACCGCAAAAAGAGATTACATCGAATAAATCTCCTCGAAGACCGAGGAGAATTTGGTATTGAGATCCAATGAGAGAGAAGAAACCATCTAGGTACTAACTATGGACCTGAAGGTCTGTGGTAAACTACTCACAACTCATGGTTAGGCGATGGTGTTGATGTAGAAGCACTCCGTGGTAGATCCCCCCTTTGGTGGAGCTCCGGAACAGGCCCCAAGATGGGATCTCACGGGAACAGAAGGTTGCGGCGGTGGAATTAGGGTTTTCTCTCTGTGTCTGATGTTTTCAGGGTAGATAGGTATATATAGGAGGAAGGAGGGCATCGGGGGACAAACATGGGGCCCACGAGGCAGGGGGCGCGCCCCCCACCCTTGTGGACGCCACGTGTGCCCTATTCCATGGTTCTCAAGTCTCCCGTGAAGATTTCGCTCCAAAAATATCTCTCTCGAAGGTTTCATTCCGTTGGGACTCCGTTTGATATTCCTTTTCTGTAAAACCCTGAAATAGGCAAAAAACAACAATTTGGACTCGGCCTTTGGGTTAATAGGTTAGTCCCAGAAATAATGTGGAAGTGTATAACAAAGTTCATTAAACATCCAAAACATCATAAATAATAGCATGTAACAATAAAAAATTATAGATATGTTGGACACGTATCAAGCATCCCCAAGCTTAATTCCTGCTCGTCCTCGAGTAGGTAAATGATAAAAACAGAATTTTTGATGTGGAATGCTAACCAACATAAATATTCATATCATGCAAAAAAAGAAAGTTCAGATCTGAATGTAATTCTCTTTATTGTGGCATGAATGTTCAGATCTGAAAGATTCAAGACAAAAGTCTATATTGACATAAGAAATAATAATACTTCAAGCATACTAACAAAGCACCCTTGTCTTCTCAAAATACCATGGCTAAAGAAAGTTATCCCTACAAAATCATATAGTCTGGCTATGCTCCCTCTTCATCACACAAAATATTCATATCATGCACAACCCCGGTTTCAGCCAAGCACTTGTTTTCATACTCAATTTTTTCAAACCTTTCAACTTTCACGCAATACATGAGCGTGAGCCATGGATATAGCACTGTGGGTGGAATAGAATGGTGGTTGTGGAGAAGACAAAAAGGAGGAAGATAGTCTCACATCGACTAGGCATATCAACGCGCTATGGAGATGCCCATCAATAGATATCAATGTGAGTGAGTAGGGATTGCCATGCAACGGATGCACTAGAGATAAAAATGTATGAATGCTCAACAAAAGAAACTAAGTGGGTGTGCATCCAACGTGCTTGCTCACGAAGACCTAGGGCATTTGAAGAAGCCCATCGTTGGAATATACAAGCCAAGTTCTATAATGAAAATTCCCACTAGCATATGAAAGTGACTAAACATGAGACTCTCTATCATGAAGAACATGGTGCTACTTTGAAGCACAAGTGTGGAAAAAGATAGTAGCAATTGTCCCTTTTTTATTTTTTATTTTTTGTGCCTTTCTTTTTCTTGGCCTTTCCTTCTTTTTTTCTTCTTTTGGACAATGTTCTAATAATGATGATCATCACACTTATATTGATTGACAACTCGATACTAGAACAAAGCATGACTCTATATGAATGCCTCTGGCGGTGTACCAGGATATGCAATGAAACAAGAGTGACATGTGTGGAAAATTATGCATGGTGGCTTTGCCACAAATACGATATCAACTACATGATCATGCATGGCAATATGACAATATGAATCATGTCATATGAACGAAACGGTGGAAATTTGCATGGCAATATATCTCGGAATGGCTATGGAAATGCCATGATAGGTAGGTATGGTGGCTGTTTTGAGAAAGATATATGGTGGCTGTTTTGAGGAAGGTATATAGTGGGTGTATGGTACCGGCGAGAGTTGCGCGGTACAAGAGAGGCTAGCAATGGTGGAAGGGTGAGAGTGCGTATAATCCATGGACCCAACATTAGTCATAAGAACTCATATACTTATTGCAAAAATTTACGAGTCATCAAAACAAAGCAATCAACGCATGCGCTTAGGGGGGAGGTTGGTAGGAGTTAACCATCACGCGCCCCCGACCTCCACACAAAGGATGACACTCTACAAATACCTCATGCTCTATTTTCGTCACATAGTGGTTGACCATACGTGCATGCTAGGGGAATCACAAACTTTAACACAAGTATTTCTCAAATTCATAATAACTCCACTAGCATGACTCTAATATCTCTATCCTCATATCTCAAAACAATTATCAAGTATCAAACTTCTCATCATATTCAATGCACTTTTATATGAAATTGTTTACTACATTCATCTTGGATGCCTATCATGTTAAGGCTAGTTTTATAGCCAAAGCACATTACCATGCTTTTCTAATGGAGTCTCAAAAGGATATAAGTGAAGCATGAGAGATCAACAATTTCTACAAAATAAAATTACCATCGTGCTCTAAAAGATATAAGTGAAGCACTAGAGCAAAAACTATTTAGCTCAAAATATATAAGTGAAGCACATAGAGTGTTCTAAAAATTCCTACGCCATATTTATCTCTCTCAAAAAGGTGTGTCCAGCAAGGATGATTGTGGCAAACTAGTAAGCAAAAACTCAAATCATACATGACGCTCCAAGTAAAACACATATCAGGTGGTGAATAAAAATATAGTCCCGAGTATAGTTATTGATAGATGAAGACGAAAGAGGGGATGCCTTCCCGGGGCGTCCCCAAGCTTAGACTTTTGGTTGTCCTTGAATTTTACCTTGGGGTTCCTTGGGCATCCCCAAGCTTAGGCTCTTGCAAATCTTTGTTCTGTAGTCCATCAAAGCAATACTCAAAACTTTATAACTTCACAACACAAAACTTAGACAAAAATCTCATGAGCTCCGTTAGTATAAGAAAACAAACCACCACTCAAAGGTAGTGTAATGAACTCATTATTTGTTTATATTGGTGTTAAACCTACTGTATTCCAACTTTTATATGATTCATATCGTCCAATACTACACCTAGATTCATCAGAATAAGCAAACAACACACGAAAAACAGAATCTGTCAAAAACAGAACAATCTGTAGTAATCTGTAACTTCTGCATACTTCTGTAACTCCAAAAAATGAAATAAATTGGTAAACATGGGGAATTTTTCTATTAATCATCTGCAAAAAGAATCAACTAAATAGCACACTCCAGTAAAATCTGGTGACTATTCTAGCGAGCGCTAACGATTCTGTTTTTTACAGCAAGATTATATAAACTTCACACAAGTCTTCCCAAACGTTCTACTTGGCACAAACACTAATTAAAACACAAAACCACATCTAAACGGATGCTAGATGCAATATTTATTCCTAAATTGAAGCAAAAACAAAAAATATAAAATTGGGTTGCCTCCCAACAAGCGCTATCGTTTAATGCCCCTAGCTAGGCACGATACAAGGATAGATCTAGGTATTGCCATCTTTGATCTTTACTTTTTTAACGGTGTCAAGCTCTAATGCGGGAGGTTCTTTACGTTTCCCTTCATATTCGGAAATCTTTAGATCTGATGAATCCAACCGCTTATTACAAAGGGTAATCAACATATTCATGCGGTGGAGATTTCCACTAACACTCTTAAGAGGTTCAAGAGATTTTTGTAATATTTTTGTTACTTCGCAAGTTTTCTCAAAAACTTGAGTCTCTTCTTGGGTCTGATGTAACCCTTTTTGTTGTGGTAGTGTTCCCACTATTCCCTCTATAAGTTAATGCGCAATACTAGGATCAATTTTGATAAAATTCCCTTTGGCAACGCAATCCAAGAGTTGTCTATGCGACATATTTACTCCAACATAAAAATTGCAAAGTACAATCCTAAAATTCACCTCTAAGGTACAATTACGATAAGATTTCATCATCTGAAACGAAGCCTCTTTGAAGTTTTCTCCTTGCTTTTGCTTGACGTGAAGAACTTGAAACTCGGGAGATAAAGGAGCGGATAAGGGACTAGGCATGACGGCAAGGCAAGGCGAACGATAAACACACGGCAAAAAGAAGGGAAAATAAATGTAATGCGAAGGATAAGGGTTTGTGATAGGTACTTGGTATATGACTTTTGCGTAAGCCTCCCCTGCAATGGCGCCAGAAATTCTTCTTCCTACTTCTCGAGCTTGCGTTGTACTCGCTCGAAGAGGAAAGGGTGATGCAACACAGTAGCATAAGTATTTCCCTAAGTTTTTGAGAACCAAGGTATCAATCTAGTAGGAGACCACGCGCGAGTGCCTCACACCTGCACAAACAAATAAGAACTCCACAGCCAACGCGACAAGGGGTTGTCAATCCATTTACGGTCACTTACGAAAGTGAGATCTGACAGATAGGATAGTTTGATATTTTTGGTATTTTTGGTTATAAGAACATAAAGTCAAAACAGAAAAGTAAAGTAGATTGTAAATTGATATGTTGAGATTAGACCCGGGGGCCATAGGTTTCACTAGTGGCTTCTCCCATGATAGCAGATTTGTACGATGGGCAAACGAATTACTGTCGAGCAATTGATAGAAAAACGAATAATTATGAGACTATCTAGGCATGATCATTATATCTAGGCATGATCATTATATATAGGCATCACATCCGTGACAAGTAGACCGAAATGATTCTGCATCTACAACTATTACTCCACACATCGACCTCTATCCAGCATGTATCTAGAGTATTAAGTTCATAAGAACAGAGTAACGCCTTAAGCAAGATGACATGATGTAGAGGGATAAACTCAAATAACATGATATAAACCCCATCTTTTTATCCTCGATGGCAACAATACAATACGAGCCTTGCTGCCCCTACTGTCACTGGGAAAGGACACAACAAGATTGAACCCAAAGCCAAGCACTTCTCCAATTGCAAGAACTATAGATCTAGTAGGCCAAACCAAACCAATAATTCGAAGAGACTTGCAAGGATATTATAATCATACATAGAAGAATTCAGAAAAGAACCAAATATTTCTCATAGATAATGTTGATCATAAGCCCACAATTCATCAGATCTCGACAAACACACCGCAAAAAGAGATTACATCTAATAGATCTCCTCGAAGACCGAGGAGAACTTGGTATTAAGATCCGAAGAGAGAGAAAAAGCCATCTAGGTACTAACTATGGACCCGAAGGTCTGTGGTAAACTACTCACAACTCATGGTGAGGCGATGGTGTTGATGTAGAAGCACTCCGTGGTAGATCCCCCCTCCGACGGAGCTCCGGAACAGGCCCCATGATGGGTTCTCCAGGGAACAGAAGGTTGCGGTGGTGGAATTAGGGTTTTCTCTCCGTGTCTGATGTTTTTAGGGTACATAGGTATATATAGGAGGAAGGAGGGCATCGGGGGACAAACGTGGGGCCCACGAGGCAGGGGGCGCGCCTTGTAGGGAAGGTGCGCCCCCACCCTTGTGGACGTGTCACACCCTGATTTTCATGCCACATTGCTTAAGCTCATAATCATGCTAAAAATGTGGATTGACAAAAACTTTTGAGTGTTTTGGGTCATTGCTTGATTTGATTTTTGTCTGTTGTTTGCTAGTGCTCTAAAAATCAAATAAATCCTCCAACTCTTATATTTCATCTCCTTGATCCAAAACATTTTCCCAATGATCATGCCATGTGTATATAACAGTATAATATTTTCTTATAAAAATATTTTGGCCAAATTTTATTTTCTAAAATTAGTTTTTCCAAAAACCCCTGAATTGAGGTTTGCACTACAAGTACCTTATTTAGGGTGTGAAAAATCTTTAAAAAGGTATATTTGAATCCTATTAGGTATAGGACTCCCATAAACCACAAAATTATAATTTTAAAAGTTATTTTTATATTTTATTTAAAAGCTTTTTCTTAAGGCCAGAAATGGTCTTTAATAGTGAAAATTATTTAATTATTTCAAAAATATTTGCCAAAATTCAGGGAAACTCATAGGACATATATTGTCCATATACAAGAGTTTCAACACATGGTCATGTTCAATATATTGGACAAATCCTTCCAAAACCTTTTCTAGATATTTCAAGCTTTTGAAATATTTACAAAGGAAATATTCTCCAAAAATTCCTGGGAAATTCTATCATGCCAAATATGACATATTTGATAATCTTACAAAGCCTCATGCCTTGAAGATCAAGGAAACATCATCTAATCCCCTCAAAACCTTTTCTGTCCATTTTGAAGTTTGAGCAACTTTACATTGCCAAACTTGTCCAAATGCTCTCAAACTTGGTGAACATGCTAGAATGGTCTAATTATGCATCTAAACCAAGTGGCACAAGTATTGGAGAATCATAACTTGATCTAAGTGCCCCAAAATCCTTTCTGACCAGATCCAAATTTGAACAACTCTACATTGCCAACTTTTTACTTGGGGCCTCAAATTTTGTGGTCATGCTCACAAACCCAAATGATGACAGTACACCAAGTGGTGCATCAAGGAGAGGTTATTTGCTTAACTTAATCTTGGAAAATCCATTTCTGTTGATTTCTAGGGTTCACCAAAGTTACATTGGCAACTTTGCCCATTTGATCCTGTTAAGTCTCATGTCAAGTGAAGTTATTTTGCTTGCCCAAAACTGCATCAAACACCTTCTGCCATTTTTCCAAAACCATTGTTTTGACACCTTTCACTATTCCCCTTTACCTCAAATTCTTACCACAGGTAAACCTGATCATCTTCTACCTCCAGTAACTTCCCCATGGCCAGAGCTCAATGATTGAGGGGTGAAAACCCCATTTTTACTCTTCTGGACAGCAGCTTTCTCCTCCTCTTTCACCTCCCTTCTCACTCCAGTGGCTCTCCATGGCATCCAAGACCACCTCCCTATATTTTACTACTCCCTCTACCCCCTAGACACAATTGGCCATGCCCTGGACGCCAGAGGAATGCCATGGCATGCAATGGCCACGCTCTGGAGCGCGCTACAATGCCCTGGCGCACTGTAGTCACCCCCAATCAGGAGCACCCGACCAACTCGGGCCTTCCCCTCGTGTCCCCCGAGGCCGCCTCGACGTCCGTGTCACGCAACGCTGTCAGCCCCTTCCTCCTTCTCCCTCCTGCTGCCCCTCTCGCACGCGCACCGGCCGACCACGAGCTCCAGTGAGCGGCTTCGCACACGTGAAGCCTCTGGCACCTCCCTGCTCTCTTTCTCCTTCTCCCTCGACTTGGACCAGGCCCACACACACCGCAGACATCCCCGAGCCTCCTCCCATGGCCACCCCGGCCATTTCGCGGGCGCCCGTAGGCCGCGTCCACGGTGAACCGTGGCCTCACTATATAGGGCCGCCCCAGGCCTCCCTCTGGAGCCCCTTGGCTCTCTCTTTCTCTCGTGCACCCCCAGGACCAGCCCATTTTCCCCCTCGTGCCCTGCAGCCACCTCCCTGGCCGGAGTCTCGCCGCCGGGCTCCGCTCAAATTTGGCCAAGCCCGAGCTCTTCTCCCTCTCCTCTGTCCTCCGACAGACTCCCCTGAGCAAGGCGGACCTCCCATGCTCTTCCTCTCATCCAAGGGCGCACCATAGCGCCGTGCCCAATCTCGCCGACACCACCGTCCGCCGGCGTCCAGGCCGCCGTCGACTCGACCATCCCTCGCAGCCATGGCTTACATGAACGGATGCGGCGTTCTTCGTCGAGCCCATCCATAGCCAGAGCATCGCCGGAGGTGCTCCATAGCGCCGGCAATCGCCGTCGGGGTCCTCTGCTCCCTCGACCAGGCGAGCGCGTGGGAGGAAGAAGAAGACGGAGGCCCTGCAGGCGGGCCCCGCTCGTAAGTGGCCCAGCCACCGGGCTACGTTGGCAAGTGGAGGCGGGTTCACCTGGTCCCGCGTCCTCGCAGTGAAGGCGCAGTACGCATGGGCGCCTTCGGCGTCACCATCTCTCCCCGCACAGCCGAGCCCCTGGGCCGGCCCATCGTCTATCCGTCCCCCCGTGCGCAGTAAAGGGGTATAACCCTTTTTCCTTATCCTTTTTCTTTTTCCAGTAAACTTCAAAAATCCATAATCAAATCATTTGAACTCCAAATTTGGTGATTCGAATTTCAAGGAGTTTCTAAAACCTTGATCTACCTGTTGGAGCAACATGCACATTTTTCCATAGACCTTTTCTTCACAAATAATTATCAAATGTCATTATTCCATTTCTGTGATGAACTTTAGAAAATCGCAGAGGGCTCAAATTTGATCCAAATGCAGTGGTTCAAATTCCTAGATGCTTTTCATATACAAACTTAGTTTTGGAACATTTTTATTAATACTTTTTGTACCCCACGAAATAATGAGCCATTTCTTCATATTTATCAACTTTGCAAAATCCTAGGGAATTCATTTGAACTCTAAATCCAGTGAAACCAACTCCTAGATGCTTCTAAAATCATGACTTGATTAATGGGTGCCTTTGCTCGTCATTCAAAAATATATTTCTGTACACTTCTTTCAAATCCATAAACCCCTTGATTCCATCATATTGAAATGTGCCAAACCATCCATTGATCATACTCCAATGAAACCACCTTGGTTAGTTTTCATATAACCATAGGTATCCTAGAAAAGTCCAACTCCTATTTTCAGAGCACTTTTATATTTTGCTTTGTTGTGTTGCTTAATATGATTGTTTCCATCGTTAGTTGACGAAATAAACGGAGTACTCGGAGATGGACCAGAAGGTTGGAAGACTCGGAAGGACATGGCAAGCAGCCCTTTGACCATGTTCGAGAAACCTTTTTATGCATGTCTCATAGCACCTTATTATCAATGCATCGGAATCATGTTGAGGTGGTGACCACTTTGGTTGGTGCCTTTGTTACTTTACTATTGAAACTTGCATCAAGCATGACCCTACCTTCCTATGAGGGTTATGTGCGTGGTAGTAGATAGGTTGCTATAGTTGTGGCTACGCAAATGGGACGGGTATATGCATGGTGACAGGAGGCAGATTACTTTCAAAAGACTTTTCGAAAACCCCGTCGGGTACCATTTATGCCCGAGGGAGATGATGAGTTGGGTAACCACTTGATGACGAAGTGGTGTACCGAGGCAAGTGTGTGTGTGTTGTTTTGAAACGGATTGGTTTAAGTTGCGATCGTTATTCCAACCTTACATGCGCAGCCACTCTACCCTTATATGGGAAAGGGCATTATTTATTACCTAGGTCGATACTAGCATGGTGGCCACATTACTAGTGACGGGGGTGACATGGGGTCACTCTCGGGACGCGGTCGTGCTTGGATAGGCGGCCATGACTGTTTTCACAGGGCACCGAACACACCGTTGGTACCCCGTGTCAGTGGTATGTGATGAATAAGGGAGCGAGGATCCACAATTTTTAAGACGTGAAATGTGGGCACGGGGGCTGCTACCAATCGAGTGGACTCCATGTTAGTGTCGTCTAGGGAAAGATAGTGATCGGGTGCTTACCCCGGGTACTTGAGGTACCGCGGGTCCTGGACGACACAGAAGTTCCCCGGATCTAGTGGGTAAAGTGTGCAACCTCTGCAGAGTATAAAACTATTCGAATAGCCGTGTCCACGGTCAAGGACAGTTGGGTAACCGCTCTTGGGCTACATCCAATGTTTGTGAAACCTGGTGTGTGAGTGTGAGGAAATAACACGGTTCAGTGATATTGATGGTGTGATCCTTGAGGAAGTCACAATGAGCTTGAGCATGAGTTGATTACAACTCTTTATCGATAATGATGTCTGTAACCTCCTAATACTTGTTGCAGACACATGCATGCCCTTGTTATAGGTTGATCATACTTGCATATGAAAAACTAGCTTTCCGCAAAACTGCCAATTAGCAGTAGAGCCTTGCATAATTATTCTGTCATCACACTTGGGTTGCTTGCGAGTACATTCAAAGTACTCATTGGCTTGCCACTGGTTATTTTATTGGCCAGGCAGGAGAGAACAGGGTATGATGAAGATTTCTTGGTGACGAGCATGAGAGCTAAGACGCTTCCCAGTCAGAATGCCTGTAGGGTTAAGGCAGATGGCATGGGTCCAAGTTGTTATTGAAGATTTTCCGCTGCAACGATATACTCAAGACTTGACCATTATGGTCCTATTTGTGTAATACGGCATGTATGGATGTAAGACTCTTGTTATTCAGCTTCTGTGTGTTCAGTGAGCACTGATCTCTGGGATCACTTGACACGTGCATTCGGTGATCACGACTTATGAGTCGGGGTCCCCACAGAGCTGGTATCAGAGCCATCCTGACTGTAGGAAGCCTTAGTTAGCATGGTCGTTAGTTAGGGTAAAACTATTTCCAAAACTATTACTAGTTTTCAAAACTATTTATACTTCTCTTCCCCTCTCAGTTTTTTGAAAACTAGGCTACACTTGATCTCTTCCCCTTCAAAACTTTGGTCGCTAGAACCCTTATGCCCCAGACCACTGGATTTCCTTGCAATCCTCGTGGATGATCTAGAAGGAGTGCACCATGCCAAACACTCACCCACCTCTTCTGAACGCAAGAGTGGCGACACCACGACAAGACGGTACCAACAGAAATTCCATCCTCGAGAAATGAGGACATGAAGACCCAGAAGATGGTGGCACCCTTGACAGTGCCCCAGGATGATGCAACATTGGCCTACGATGACCAGGGTATAGGTTATGCAAGATCATGATATATATCGCTAATAGAGTAATCCTGTCACTACCGTTGTTGTATCGGCAAATACCGATGGATGAGAACCTCGCCATTTGGTCCGCCTCACTATAGAGAGCAGGAAAACGGTTCTCTTCGTCCCCCGCTCTTGGTGTCGATGTTGTCATCAACGGAACCGACATGTTGAACATCTATTATGCCTTGTTATTGCCATTGCATACGGATTGCCTACCTGATACGTCCAAAACGTATCTATAATTTCTGCTTGCTCCATGCCACTTTTGGGTGATATTGCTATGATATTCATACACTTCCATACACGTTTGATCATATTTGGACTAACTTACTAATCCAGTGCACCCCAGTGCCAGTTTCTGTTTTCGGCTGTTTTTGTATTTCAGGTTTTCACGTTTCGAGAACTGCCCAGAAAAATCCAGAAAAATTATATAAAAAATCAGCGATCTGGAAACAACACTGCGTCCGAAGGGCAGCCTGGGG
>LR738711.1:372089759-372134132 GCA_902687465.1 Secale cereale
GGGGGGGGGCACAGGGGCTCCAGGCGCCCTGTGGGCCCGCCACCCCCCTGGGCCGCGCCGGGGGGGCGCCTGGCCCCCCCGAGGCTCCCCCGGTACCCTACTTTGGCATATATTTAAAGGGTCCTCCGTAACCCTCAGAATACAACTTCTTTTCGCGATCCCATCTCTGTTCCGCCGCCGCCGCCGCCGCTTCCAAGATCGGGAGCACCAGGAGAACTCTTCCCGGCACCCTGCCGGAGGGGAGGATCACCACCGGGAGCTTCTCCACCACCATGGACGCCTCCCGGATGACTCGTGAGTAGTCTCCCTTGGACCATGAGTCCATGACCAGTAGCTATGTGATGTTCTCCTCCCGTTCTTGTGCTTCACTAATTAGTCCTCGTGAGCAGCCCTACATGATCGAGGCATCTATGTAATCCTTATGTTGTTGCTATGTTGAGTTTGCTGGGATCCGATGGATTATGAGATTATGTTCAGATTGATCTTGAGTAATATATTTGATTCACCTCTTTTATATTTTAGTTCATAAGTAATTCTTGCATGTTCTCCGTTGTTATTTATTGCTTTGGCCGAGTAGTAAGTAGTGACTCCAAGAGGGAACGTTATGCTCGATTGTGGGTTCATGCCCCTCGATGACTAGCTTGAGTGACAGAAACATGAGTCTAGGGGATGTTCTGTTGCCACAAGGGGGAAAACAACGGTTCTTGTGCCCGCGGGTGCAAGGATTGTTTACTTTACGCAAAGTTCTTTTAATGCAGTTGTCTGTTGCATTGAGTTTACACTATGGGTGGGACTCGCAACTTAATACCAGCGAGATGTTCTGGATAGATATCTCAAGGTGGATGATTAGTAGTAGATATTGATGGATTTCGGTCTACTTACTTTGGCGTACCGCCCATGCTTTGAACCTCAACCTTTCTTGCAATGTAGTCAGCATTGGTTTGCGTTCGTGGTCCTGTCAATTGCCCAACTGTAATTTGTTTACCTCACATAGCTGTTTTATCGTCTTTTGGGAGAGATACATCACTAGTGAACATCATGAGACTCCGGTCCATATTACCATCATTGATCACATCCACTATTTACTTTTCGCTATTTACTTACTATTGCAAAACACTATCTATCACTACTATCATATTGCTTTTAACCCTTTATGAACTACAAGGCCGGAGAGATTGACAACCTCTCTGTACTCGTTGGGAGCAAAGTTATTTGTATCTGTGTGCAGGTCCACGTTGATTGCTAATTGCGCCGTTAGCAGTTGACACCTACTTGTTGAACCTAGGAGTCTCTGGGGATTCGATCCTTGGCATCTTTGCTAGGGGGAAAACACTTCTACTTACTGCATCTTACACCTTTAACTTGGGGTAACCAACGAGGGGTTCGAGGCCCATCAAGGAGTATTTTCTGGCGCCGTTGCCGGGGACTCCACTCTTCAGGATAGGGGAGTTACATGCTATCTTTTACCTTTGCTTTTTTGTCTTGTTAGTTTACCTTTCATTTTTGCTTTAGTTCCTTTTATCGAAAATCACAAAAAAATAGTTATCTTGCTTGCTTGCTACTATGGGTTCCACCGAGAACACCAAGTTGTGTGACTTTACTAGTCACAACAACGATGATTTTATCAGCACACCTATCACTACACCTGCCACTTCAGCACCTTCATATGAAATTAAACATGCTTTACTTAACTTAGTCATGAGAGAACAATTCTCCGGTGCTGGAGATGATGCTGCTTTACACTTGAACAACTTTGTAGAACTTTGTGATATGCAAAAGTACCAAGAAATAGATGGAAATATTGTTCAGCTTAAGCTTTTTCCTTTCTCCTTGAGAGGAGGAGCTAAAATTTGGTTTCAGTCTTTGCCTAGAAATAGCATAGATTCATGGGACAAGTGCAAAGATGCTTTTATCGGAAAATACTATCCACCTACTAAAATTATCCAACTTAGAAGTAACATCATGGATTTTAAACAATTGGATAATGAACATGTTGCCCAAGCTTGGGAACGTATGAAATCTCTTCTCAAGAACTGCCCTACTCACGGTTTGACTACTTGGATGGTTATCCAAACTTTTTATGCAGGCTTGAACTTTACCTCGCGGAACCTGTTAGACTCGGCCGCGGGAGGAACTTTTATGTCAACTACACTTTGTGCTGCCCCGAAGCTTCTCGATGAGATGATGACCAACTATTCCCAATGCTGCACCGAACGCGCTTCAACAGGTAGGAAGGTAAACTCTGTCGAGGAGATTTCCTCCCTTAATGAAAAAGTTGACTTGATCATGTCTCTACTTTCGAAGCAATCTACTATTGATCCTCGTGATGTTCCTTTAAATTCTTTGATTGCTCAAGAACAAGTAGATGTTAACTTTATCTCTAGAAATAATTTCAACAACAATGCTTATAGGAGTAACTTTGGTAACAATTCTAGACCGTTCCCCTCCAACTCTTATGGGAACAACAATGCTTATCCTAGTACCAAGAACTCCAATACTGAACTAGAGACCATGCTTAGAGATTTCATCACCACCCAAAAAGCCTTTAATAAGAATGTAAAAGAGAAACTACATAAACTAGATGATCTTTCTTTTAAGGTAGACCACTTAGCCAATGAGGTAAAATTGCTAAAAATTGAAACTTCTCCTCTTAAGGAGAGGGAAGTCATCCCTATTAATGCTACTCAAGTACAAATTAATGAAAATATTAGGATGATGGCTAAGCTAAAAGAAATATGGGCTAGAGAAAGGGAGGAAGAGGAAAGAATTAAGAGCCTTCCTACCCACCACACTGTTGCTACTATCCAAGTTATTGAGGATGTTCACACTCTTAGCACCCAATGTACTCCTGGTCCCAATGGACCTATTAATGGTGATGCTATAGAAACTACCAACCAAGTGAACCTTAAGGACACCACTACTACTTTACTTGATGCTCGTGACCTTGATTTTGACAATTGCACTCTTACAGAAGTTATTGATTTCCTTCACAAGATGTCTAGAGATCCCCGCACTAGCACGCTTAACCTTGCCTTCACAGAGCATATCACTAATGCTCTCATCAAAGCTAGGGAGGAGAAACTTAGAGTAGAAGCCTCCATACCTAGAAAGCTAGAAGATGGTTGGGACCCTATGATAAAAATTTATTTGAATGACTTCTCTTGTTATGCATTATGTGATGTTGGTGCTAGTACCTCTGTTATGCCCAAAAGGATATATGATATGCTTAAATTGAAACCTTATGATTCTTGTTCTTTTGGTGTTCGTCTCGTTGATTCTTCCATAAAGAAACCTTTGGGGAGGATCGATGATGTTCTTATTGTTGTCAATGATAATTATGTGCCCGTTGATTTCACTATTATGGATATTGAATGTGATCCTTCATGTTCAATTATTTTGCGACGTCCCTTTTTGTGCACCGTTGGTGATGTCATTGACATGAAAGAGGGTAATATAAAATTTCAGTTTCCTCTCAAGAAAGGGATGGAATACTTCCCTCGTAAGAAGGTCAAGTTACCTTTTGAGTCCGTTGTACGGGCTAGTTATTCTTTTACTCTTGATAAAACTTGATCTATGCATTATGCCTAGCTTAAAGGCATAAAAGAAAGCGCTTTTGGGAGGCAGCCCACATGAATAATTTTTTTGCTTTTGTTGTGTCTTGATGTTGTTTACTTCTGTAGCATCATCATTGTATCTTTACTTTTCATATTTGTGCCAAGTATAGCCTCCGATTGCTAGAAAGTTCAAAAGTTGTGAGGTGCTGTCCAGGAAACAGATTCTGTCCTTGGATAGAAAAATTCGTATAAAATCACCAGATCATCTTTTTGGTCTGAATTTTTTCGACAGCGTTCTCTATATAATTGTATTTCGTTCGTCAGTTCTGAGTTTTTTTATTTGAGTTGCAGAAGTATCCCGAACAGGTCAATTACTGCCTGCTGTTCTGTTTTTCACAGATTCTGTCCTGTTTTGCCTTACCTTCACTTTGCAAATTAAGAACTTGCTTTTTCTTTGCAAAAACCTTTTGGCAATCTTGAGAAACAGTAGAACTTCAAGAATATCCTTATTTCCAGCACGGTATAATTATTTTATTAAGGGTACTAACCTCGCTAATCAGATTATGATGAGTTATGTATGAAGGGAGTTTTCAAGTGTGCGAGGGAAGATGATAAAAAGATTCAGGAGTGTCAAGCGCTCAAGCTTGAGGAGGCCGCCGTGCACCCCCAAGAAATATTCAAGGAGACTCAAGCGTCTAAGCTTGGGGATGCCCCCGTGCATCCCCTTCTCCATCAACATTATCAATTCGTCTTTCGTTTCGTTATATTTTTATCACTTCATATGTTATGTGCTATGCTTGGAGCGTCTTGCTTTTAGTTTTCTTTTCAGTTTTTCATAACGAATCGGGACCCAGGATTCCTTTATGTGGGAGAGAAACACGCTCCACTTCTACCTACAACATTACATAGAATTTTCATGTCTATCTATGCTGTGTGTGTTCTTTGTCTTTTAATAGCTACTATCATACTCTGCTCTTAGTATTCATGCTTATCTTTTCAAGAGCTTTTATTTAGTTGGTTGCTTGAACTCTCTTTAATTACCATGCTCACCTTGTTAAGAGAGTTTGCTTCCATTGCATGGGTTAATGTGTCTATGATAAAGATGCTACTTTCATGATGGTGCTTAGTAGTTCAGGTTTTCTTATGGTTAATCTCAAATAGCTGGGGGGTTCCCAATGTGTTATTGGAGTACCAACTTGGTTTGTTTGCCTATGATATGGTATGGTTTAGTAATATCTTCCTTCGAGAATTTATTTTGATTGACTTGGCGTATGCTCACGCATATTCAAGACTGTAAAGAAAGTCTGTCAAGCCTTGATGATCTTTTGTTTCTAAGTAGCGATATAACTACCATGCCTGATTCAATATTGCTTTGTCGCTCTGCATGATTATGACCGTCATTGTTCTCTTAGTTGGTCGCTCCCAGTCTTTTGCTAACCTCCACCTGCACTAAGCAAACTAACCATGCAATACATAGCTCATGGGAAAGTAGCCTAAAAACTATTATGGTAAAGAATATGTTGCTTATGTATCTTATTTCTTATAAGTTGCTTGCTGAGCGGTAACCATGTTTCTGGGGACGCCATCAACTGTCACACTTTTGTTGAATATCATGTGAGTTGCTATGCATGTTCGTCTTGTCTGAAGTAAGGGTGATTTACCGTGGGTTGAATTAATATGCATATTGTTAGAGAAGAACATTGGGCCGCCAACCAAAGCCATGCATCATGGTGGAAGTTTTAGCTTGGACCTTAATCCTCAATCTCTTATGAGAATATGCTTATGCATTAAAGAGGAGTCCATCATCTATTTTCTATGTTGTCCCGGTATGGATGTCCTCAAGTTGAGATCTATCAAAAACGAGAAATAAAATGCGATTTATCTCCTTGGACCTTTGTACAGGTGGCATAGAGGTACCCCTTTGTGACACTTGGTTAAAACATATGCAATACAATGATAACCCATGGGGATCCGAGCTAATTAGGACAAGGAGCGAGCACTATTAGTATTCGATGCATGTGGCTTGCAACTTATAGGATGTTTTATGCATGACACATATGAAGTACTACTACCGTTGACACAATTGCTTCCATGTTTTCAAAATAAAAAAGCTTTAGCACTTAACCTTTCTTTTATCTTTATGTTGAAGCACCAACTACTGAGAGCATGATTGTCATTCTGAGTGTAATGTGCATTGTCCCAAAGTAGCATTGTCTTTTGCATGATTGTGATATCGTTTATTCTGAAATGATTGTATCTAGTCATCACTTAAACCTTGAAGGTGCCCTTGCATTTATGTTTTGCATCACTAAAGGGGGCAAGATAGATATCACTTTATAATATTTGCACATCATGTTCATTGCAAATCTTTTTGATGTTTCAGTTTCATATTGTAAAACTTTCAGTCATTTGTGATTTTCTCTTGAGGCAACTTAATTACTTTAGAATCATTGTCTCAGTAAGCTTTTGTCATATGACTATGAGAAAGTCCTATATGGTTAATAGCATGTCACCACAGAAATTATTCTTGCTATCATTTACCTACTCGAGGACGAGCAGGAATTAAGCTTGGGGATGTTGATACGTCCAAAACGTATCTATAATTTCTGCTTGCTCCATGCCACTTTTGGGTGATCATATTTGGACTAACTTACTAATCCAGTGCACCCCAGTGCCAGTTTCTGTTTTCGGCTGTTTTTGTATTTCAGGTTTTCACGTTTCGAGAACTGCCCAGAAAAATCCAGAAAAATTATATAAAAAATCAGCGATCTGGAAACAACACTGCGTCCGAAGGGCAGCCTGGGGGGGAGGGCCACAGGGGCTCCAGGCGCCCTGTGGGCGCGCCCCCCCTGGGCCGCGCCGAGGGGGCGCTTGGGCCCCCCGAGGCTCCCCCGGTGCCCTACTTTGGCATATATTTAAAGGGTCCTCCATAACCCTCAGAATAGGACTTCTTTTCGCGATCCCATCTCCGTTCCACCGCCGCCGCCTCTTCCAAGATCGGGAGCACCAGGAGAACTCTTCCCGGCACCCTGCCGGAGGGGAGGATCACCACCGGGAGCTTCTCCACCACCATGGACGCCTCCCGGATGACTCGTGAGTAGTCTCCCTTGGACCATGAGTCCATGACCAGTAGCTATGTGTCGGTGTACTAAGATAGGGGTACCTTAGTACCCCAACTTGTGCACGGGCAGTAGCAGCTCCCCGCGGCAGGGCTCACCACGTGCTCGCCGGAAACCTTTTCGGTCCTTATAAAGCCATTCAAAAACAAAGTATACAAGTCAGAAGATCAAGGCCCCGGAAAGTGGAGCTTGCCGGGAGGGCTGTGCCAGACTTAAGATTATCACATTAACACAAGACCCTAGCAAGAGGAGCTTGCCAGGAAGACCAGAAGACTGCATCTCAGAAGACATGCCTTGGCGCACCCTGCGCCCCGGCAGGACCCGGGGAGCGACAAGCTTCCTGGCCCGGCAAGATCAAGACCCCGGCAAGGTGCTTGCCGGGGGAAGCCTGCGCTGTGTGCCCGCGCTCCAGCCCATCGGCCCACGCATCGCCCTGGGGCCCTTCCAGGGACGCGTGGCGGATGGCTGTGCAGCCTGGGGGACACGGTGGCACGCCACGGTGACAAGGCTATCGCCGTGGCGAAAGGAGAAGCATGGACGGGCGCTTTTGGGGTCGACGGTGACGGGCATTTAATGCCCTTGTCCCCCACTCTCAAGGTTAGGTGAAGACCACTGTTCATGCACGGTTCCCGCACTGTTACAACTACCACCAAAGTTACATTTTTACCCTCCTCTACGTTGACACCTGTCGGTGACCCCTTGGGCTATAAAAGGAGGCCCATGCACAACGTAGAAAGGGTTCGGAACTTAGACAGCTCTCTTGCTCGGTGTAGCTAGCTCTATAAGCTCCCGAGCTCAAGAACTCAATACAATCCAAGCAGGAGTAGGGTTTTACGCGTCCGCGCGTCCCGAACCTGGGTAAACTGCCCGCGTGCGTTCCTCGATCTGCTCTTCGCGCTCCCTCCGCTCCCTTACCGCAACGTACAAGGGGCTCCGGTCCCATAGGTGCTCGTGGGAGGACTGTTTCCCCCGACATCTTTGGCGCGCCAGGTAGGGGGGCGTCGAGGTTGTGCGAACCTGATCCGGCGCTCACGCGGGCGCATTCTGCATCAACCTCTCCAGCTTCATCAACTTCATCAGCAGCACCAACATGGCTCCGAAGAAGAAGGCTTCGGAGGTCGCAGGCCCGTCTGCGTCGATCCCGCCACCACCAGAACCAACGGTTGGTGGAGGAGACACCGGCGGAAGGGTGGTCGCCGGTGAGGAAACTCACGGCACCACCAAGTCCAAGGACAAGACGGACGACCGGGCAAACTCCAAGGCCTCGGTGCCCGTAGATGCAACGCGTCTTTCTCAGCAGACGCCAGGCCAGCAGCGCCGTGGTACAGGAGGTACCATTCGCTTGCTGGGCCAAGGACAAACCGGAGGATCGCGGGACGCTTAAGGCCGTCGTCCTGGCACGAGCAAGGCGCGGTCGCCGGGGCGAGAGACTGCTCCTTCTAACCCAGTTAGAAGTCCGAGCATATCTCGTTCCTCGCACCGCTCGCTGCCGCTCCCCTCCTCTCCAGCAGAAGCTCTAGCAAGAGCGCAACTGCTTCTCGACTTCCCTCCAGCGGCAGACAAGGCCGAGGACTGGAGGGCGACAATCCAGAGTCTCATCGCCTTCGCCAACAACGACACGCCGCAGCAGCCGGCGACATCGCGGCCACGGCAAGTCGACCAAACGAAGGCTGATGGCGACAAGACCGCCGGGGGTGCGACCACCATGCACTCCCCGCCGCGGAAGCAGAAGACGCCACCCCGCCGGATCAACGTCGACGACGACTCCACGGCGTCGTCGGATCCGCGGGCTCGTCGGGACCAGCGCCAAGTCCTCGACGACCGGCGGCAAGAAGACGCTCGAACGCGCATCGAGCGCCGACGAGAAGCCCGGCGACAATCAGACCAGCGCGCTGGGACCGCTGTCGACACGTACGCGCCCGGTGAACCAGGTGACTTGCCGTACGCTGCAGGTTGCCCTGCGTTCACCCGTGAGCTGCGGCGAGTCCAGTTTCCCAGCATGAAAAACTTCAAGCCCGACGTACCCGAGAAGTACGACGGCAAGACGCACCCCTCGGAGTTCCTCAGCATCTACACCATCGCGGTGCAGGCTGCCGGGGGACGCGACGAGAAGATACTGGCTAACTACTTCCCGCTGGTGCTTAAGCCAAATGTCCGTTCTTGGCTTATGCACTTGCCGGAAGGCTCCATTTCTTCGTGGGCAGATCTGTGCCACCAATTTGTCGGCGCCTTCACGGGCGACCACAAACCCCACGGCCAGGAGAGTGATCTCCACATCTTGGCCCAGAAGGAAGGAGAATCCCTGCGCAAGTACATTCAGCGGTTCAGCCGCGTGCAACACAACATTCCCGACGTCCACCCCGCCGCGGTTATCAGCTCGTTCCACCAGAACGTGCGTAACCGCCGCATGAGGGAAGAGATGGCCATGACCAAGATTCGGGATGTCAGCGAGCTCTACGCTCTGGCTGACAAGTGCGCGCGCGCCGAAGAGGGGAGGAGACTCCCCGGAGAGGATGCTGACGCATGAGGAAGCGATAGTGAGGATGCCGCCCCGGCAAAGAAGAGCCGGCAGCGAAACAACAGAAGAAAGAAGAGCAAGGAAGTACTGGTCGTCGAGCAGTCCGGCAAGGAGGCCCCCGCCAAGACAGCACAGGCTGGCGGTACCGGCAAGGAACCTGCCCCTGTAGCGGCAGCCGACAAGCAGGACGGCTCCGACAAGCAATATTGCAAGATCCACCGCACCAAGGGCCACGACCTTTCGAACTGCAAGCGAGTCGAGTACCTCGTTGAACAACAGAAGGTTGAATACGAGCGTCGCGACAAGGAGAAGGCCCAAGGTGGCGGAGGAGAGCCAAGCAAGAAGCGGCCATTCAATGGCCGGGGAGGACGCCGCGGCAAGGCCAAGCAGCGGCAAGGTGATCGACCTCCCCGGGGCAGCGACAAGGATGAGGAAGAAGACGACGACGACGACATGGAGGAAGGAGATAACAGCGAGCAGGAGTTCCAGAAGGCCACAGAAGTTCTGTGTGTCGATGGAGGCGCCTCTCTGCATACTTCCCACCGCCAACTCAAGCAGTGGGTGCGGGAAGTAAACGCAGCAGAGCCGCCCGTCGAGTCACGCAGGCTCCTGAAGTGGTCCAGCACGCCCATCATTTTTGATCTTGAGGATCACCGTGACCGCACAACGGCGGTCGGGTGCTTGCCGATGTTGGTCTCACCAACCATCCGCAACCTCAAGGTCACCAAAATGTTGGTTGATGGCGGGGCCGGCCTGAACTTGATTTCCTCGGCTGTGATCAAGAAACTCCAGATCCCAGACGGCGAGCTCGAAGAAACCGGGTCATTCCAAGGAATAAACCCGGGAAGGAGCAAGCCGAAGGGCAAGATTACTCTACCGGTGACCTTTGGCGGGGAGCTCAACTTCAGGACGGAGAGGATAACCTTCGACGTGGCCGATATCCCATTGCCATACAATGGGATACTTGGACGTCCTGCCCTCGCCAAGTTCATGGCAGCTTCCCACTACGCCTACAACGTACTCAAAATGCCGGGGCCGATAAGCGTCATCTCTGTCCCTGGCGACAAGAAGGGCGCGCTTATCTGCGCCGACAAGATATACCGGGATGCAGCAGCCGCAGCAGAAAGCAACACACTTTCCGCTGAAGCTCCCGGGGGGAAGACCAAGACCAAGTCTGGCAAGAGCTCTGGGGCCCACTCCGGCAAACGCACCTCTTCGGAGTGCTGCGCTGCCGTCGATGACGTTCCATCGAGCTCCACCGGCAAGTGCAAGAAAGGGATGGCCGCTCCACCGGCAACCAAGAAGGTGTCCGCCAAGGAGGACGGCACTGGTGGTACCTTCACCATCAGTGCTACACTTGATAACAAATAGGAAAGCGCGCTCGTTGCCTTCCTGCGGGCGAATGTCGATGTGTTTGCGTGGCAACCATCTGACATCCCCGGCGTTCCCAGGAAGGTAATTGAGCACAAGCTTGCTGTTTGTCCTCATGCGCGGCCCGTCAAGCAGAAGGTCGGGAAGCAAGCCGTGGAGCGCCAAGAATTCATTGCCTATGAAATCAAGAAGTTGGAAGCAGCAGGCCTGGTTAGAGGCGTGATCCACCCCACGTGGTTAGCAAATCCAGTTGTCGTGCGTAAGGCCAACGGGAAGTGGAGACTCTGTATAGACTTCACTGATGTGAATAAAGCATGTCCCAAGGATCCATTTCCCTTGTCGCGCATTGACCAGATTGTCGACTCCACTGCTGGATGTGAGCTGCTTTCCTTCCTTGATGCATACTCAGGTTGTCACCAGATTTTCATGGCCAAGGAAGATGAAGAGAAGACTGCATTCATTACTCCATGTGGCACATATTTCTTCATACGCATGCCCTTTGGATTGAAGAATGCAGGCTCAACATTTGCAAGGGTGGTGCACACTGCTTTTGAGCCACAGATCCACAGAAATGTAGAAGCTTACATGGATGACATTGTGGTCAAGAGTAAGAGCAAAGATACCCTGATCCAAGACTTGGAAGAAACATTTGCAAAACTGCGCAAGATCCAGCTTAAGTTGAACCCCGAGAAGTGCGTCTTCGGAGTCCCCTCCGGCAAGCTTCTCGGGTTCTTTGTGTCCCAGAGGGGGATTGAAGCCAATCCCGACAAGATAAAAGCCATCGAGCAGATTGAAGCCCCAAAACGCGTCAAGGACGTAAGGAGACTTGCTGGTTGTGTGGCTGCCCTCAGCAGGTTCATTTCAAAATCCGCATAACGCGCCTTGCCTTTCTTTAAAATTTTGAAGAAGGCAGGTCCTATGAAATGGACTCCGGAAGCGGAGGCAGCGCTGCAGGATTTGAAAGGATACCTGTCCTCCACTCCAATACTTGTCGCACCTAAACCACAAGAGAAGTTGCTGCTGTACTTAGCGGCAACTAATCAAGTGGTTAGTGCTGCGTTGGTAGCGGAAAGGGAGGCAGAGGAAGAGCCCACACCTCCGGCAAGCGAATCCAGCGACAAGCAGGGGGCTCCACCGGCAAGCTCTGGCCCCGACAAGGACAAGTCTGCGCTAGAACAAGGAGAAGTGCGAAAGAAGATGGTGCAGCGCCCAGTGTATTTTGTAAGTTCCCTCTTGCAGGGGGCTAGATCGAGATACTCTGGGGTGCAGAAGTTGCTTTTCGGCCTCCTCATGGCCTCGAGAAAGCTGCGCCATTACTTCGAAGCACACGAGATAACAGTGGTCACTCGCTTTCCGTTGAAGAGGATATTGCAGAATCCAGAAGCAACAGGCAGGATCGTCAAGTGGGCACTGGAGCTGTCAAGCTTTGGTCTCAAATTTGAGAGTACTTCAACCATACAGAGCAGAACTTTGGCAGAATTCATAGCTGAATGGACCCCAACGCCGGATGAAGAAATCCCAGAGACAAGCGTCCCCGTACAAGAAGCCACCAACGAATGGGTAATGTACTTTGATGGTGCTTTCTCGCTGCAAGGCGCTGGTGCCGACGTGGTACTCATAGCACCCACCGGAGAGCAGCTCAAGTACGTTGTCCAGATGCACTTTCCCAAGGAACAAGCGACAAACAATACTGCAGAGTATGAAGGCTTGCTTGCCGGCCTCCGGATTGCGGCCGAGCTTGGGATCAAGAAGTTGATTGTGCGGGGAGACTCTCAGTTGGTGGTCCGACAAGTAAATAAGAGTTACCAGAGCCCTTTGATGGAAGCTTATGTAGATGAAGTGAGGAAGCTTGAAGAGCACTTTGAAGGTCTGCAGATGGAGCACGTCCCGAGAGCTCAGAATGATATTGCAGATGGCCTCTCAAAGTGTGCTGCAATGAAGTTACCTGTGGAACCAGGGACCTTCCTGCTCAAGTTAACTCAACCATCCGTTACACCATCAGTTGGGCAGAACAAGAAGAGAAAGTTGGTCTCCGGCGACTACTTGCCGGCGGATCTTCCCGAAGCCGCCGCCAAGGTCCCCAAGATCAACAATCCAGATGCTGAGGAACAGTTTGCTCCTGCAGACCCAAGGGTCTGTACAGTTGAAGCAAGCGTTCCCGACAAGTCTTGCCCCGACAGGCTTGCCGGGGGACCATCAGCTCCGGCGGAACCGGAGGTTCTTGCCGTAGAAGGTGGGGTTCCCGCAGCGGCCCTCATGCCTTTAGTCCTTGCCGTCGAGCCTCGGGCTCCAGCATGGGCGCAGCAGATCGTCCGTTTTCTGCAAACTGGAGAACTTCCCGACGGCCCAGAAGAGATAGAGAAAATAACCAGGCAGTCAAGTATGTACCAGTTCGTTGACAACGAACAGTACAGAAGAAGGCTCAATGGTGTCAGGTTGAAGTGCATTTCCAGAGAAGATGGACAGAAGCTGTTGGCAGAAATACATGGAGGCATATGTGGCCACCACATTGGTGCAAGGGCACTTGTCGGGAAGGCATTCCGGCAAGGGTTCTTTTGGCAAGAAGCCCTCCAAGATGCAACTGCACAAGTAACCAAGTGTGAAGCGTGCCAGTTCCATGCCAAGCAAGTTCATCAGCCAGCTCAAGCTCTCCAGACGATCCCTTTGTCCTGGCCCTTCTCGGTCTGGGGGCTCGATATCCTCGGCCCCTTCCCCCGTGGTGTCGGGGGCTTTGAGTACTTGTACGTTGGGATCGACAAGTTCACAAAGTGGTCAGAAGTGGAACTAGTGAGAAAGGTGACAGCACAGTCAGCAGTCAGGTTCTTCAGGTCAATTGTTTGCCGTTTCGGAATCCCTAACAGGATCATCACCGACAACGGCACACAGTTTACTAGTCGCACCTTCATGCAGTACGTCCAAGACCTTGGCGCCAAGGTCTGTTTCGCTTCTGTTGCTCACCCGAGGAGCAATGGTCAAGCGGAGAGGGCCAATGCTGAAGTGCTACGCGGACTCAAGACAAGAACCTTTGACAGGCTGTGCAAGTGCGGAAAAACTGGATAGAGGAGTTACCGGCGGCTCTTTGGTCAATCAGAACGACACCAAGTCGAGCCACCGGACAGACACCCTTTGCCCTTGTCTATGGGGCAGAGGCAGTTCTCCCCACGGAACTTGTATATGGATCTCCTCGAGTGCTCGCTTATGATGAGCTCGAGCAAGAGCAACTGCGACAAGATGATGCATTGCTCCTTGAGGAGGAACGTCTCCAGGCTGCTGTGCGAGCTGCTCGATACCAGCAAGCCTTGCACCGCTATCATAGCCGCAAGGTTAAGGCCAGGAGTCTCGAGGAAGGTGACCTTGTTCTTCGGCGTGTTCAGTCCGCCAAGAATTCTAACAAGTTGACGCCGAAGTGGGAAGGCCCTTATCGGGTGAGACAAGTCACAAGGCCCGGAGCTGTCCGCCTTGAGACCGAAGAAGGCTTACCGGTGAGCAATTCCTGGAACATAGAGCATCTTCGCAAGTTTCACCCATAAGGCGCGGTTGCCGTGATCCGCTCCGGCAACCACCTTTTGTATGAGTCTTGCCGCAGTTGCATGTAAACCTTTGTACAAAGCCGGGCGCAGATCCCGTGCATCAGTAAAGCTTTTGTGTTTCGCACTATTCGCCATTTCCATGCCCTTTTCTTATTTGCATGCATTGTTTGGCATCTTGTGCAACACGCATACCCGGTAAGCATTAGCAGGCCAAGAGGCCATATACTTGTTTCCCCTCCTCTTTTTCTTTCCCTCTTAAGCAGAAGGAACGTTCCTCGCGCACAAGTTTGCCGGGGGGGAAGGAGATGGAGGATGAACCAAGTGCTGTTCAAGAAAGAGGAGCCTTGCCGGGAACAAACAATCCAGGAAAGCTAAGCTAAGTTACCGAAGTTTGAGTAATTCAAAATTTTAAATTTTAGTTGTCTTCCTTGAACAACCACACTTTGTATGGAAAACCTGTGCGCGAAGGAACCTACCCGTGGCTAGCCGCACCCTTACTTTGTTTTCGAGCACGCTCAACGACTTAAGAGAGCTGCGACAAGTGTCGCGCCCTTACTTCGTTTTCGAGTTCGCTCAGCAAGCTAAGTGTGTTGCGACTAGTTGCGGCAAGGTTGCTTGCCGACAAGGCCTTTGCCAGCAGGCTGCTCAGAGTCCAGCACTCAGCGCTCGCGGCAAGGGCCCCTTGCCGGCAAGTTCCCTAAAAGCGTAGGGTAAAAAGCATACAAAGTAAAGGACCAAAGCAAGGGAGATAACACTGCACTGATTGATCAAAATAAGACTGTATATTACAAGGATAACTTGCCGCAATAACTAATCGATTCATGCCCATAACATACTTTGCAGCGGCGAAGGAAACAGAAAGAAAGGGGGCCTAATCCACGCGGTCGCCTTCACGCCTTGAGATTTTGTTTACCTTGGCGACGATGTGGGCGACCTGCGCCTTCAACGCCTCCTGATCTGCATCGTCCGGCAAGCTGCGGAGGACGTTCACAAGATTGATGCCAGGGTTGCGGTAGACTATCTTCATCAAGACGCGCTCCAAGGTGCCCGCGCAGAGCTGACGCGACTCGTCGGCCAGCTGCGCGGGGAGCTTCTCCTGCAGCCGTGCAAGCGCCGGCGCGATTCCCCTGAAGAAGAGACTTAACTTGGCGCTGTGGGGGAGGTTCTCGCCCGGAGAGTACACAAGGTGCTCCACCCTCAGCGCCATCAGCTCCTTGTCAATGTTGGCAGCGGAAGCGACCAGATCGTCAGTCCACTGCTCCACCGCCCGGCTGAAGTTGTTCGCTGAGACGGCAGCGCTCTCCACCAGGCCTCGTTCCTTGCGGAGCTCGTCCTTCAGTTTCGTCTCGCGATCCCGGGCAGCGTCCAGCGAATCGGTCAAAGTGGAGACCTTCAACTCCAAGCCAGCGATTGAATCTTTGGCGGCAGTGAGCTCGTCGCCCTTCTTGGAGAGTCGTACCTGCAAGTCGGAGTTTGTGTGGGCATCCTTCTCCCGCTCTACGTTGAGCGCGGTGACTCTGTCCTCACTTGCCTTCAGGTACCGCTCCAGCTGATCAACCTTAAGCTCCAGGTCCCTCTTGGCGGTCTCCGCGGCGGCTGCGGCTTCCTTCGCCTCCTTCAGGGCCCCGCCAAGGGTCTGCTCCCGGGCGGTGAGTTCGTCGTCATGGGCGTCGAGCTCGACCTTCCGTTGATTGAGCGCCCCCTCCCGCCGAGACAGCTCCTCGGCGGCAAGCCGCTGCCGCTCTTCTGCCTCAGCCTTCTCAAGGAGAAACTCTTGCTGCTCCTCAGCAAGCCTTTCGCGCTCCTCCGCCAAGTTGCGGAGGGCCGCCTGGTTGGCGGCGCGGAGCTCCACGGCGCGCTTCTCGAAGTCTGCTCCAGCCTTGGTAGTGAGGGCTTCCCGGGACTCTAGTTTCGCCTGCCTGGCCCGGTACAGGGCCAGGAGTTGGCGAAGAAGCTTCTCCTCTTCGGGCTCGTCGCTCCCGCCAAGCACTTCAACGACCTTCAACCCCGCGGAGGCGAGGACCTCTCCGTCGTAGGTCTCTCCCTCCACGGGGGCTCGTGACGAAGACCCCCACGGGACTTGTATGAAGACTCCGTTGGGGGGCTCAAGATAGATGCCTGGCTGCTCCGTGGCGGCGGAGGGGTCGGTGGCCGGTGCAGCGCTTGACGCTCCTGCTGCCTCCGGGCCAGCAGTGTGGTCGCCGCCCCCCTCCCCCAGCCGCGGCGTCTGCGGTCGGGGCGGTCTCCTCAGCCGCAGGCTCGTCGGCTCCGGCCCTGCCCTCAGCGGCAGTGGCGTTGCCGCCGTCGCCTTACGCGCCCTCCTCGCCGGCGATCTCTGTCTCCATCCGCTCCGGGGCAGGAGGATCTAGTAGAAGAAGAAGAAAAGAAAAGATCAAGCAAATATCCTAAAAGAAGAGTTCAAGAAGGAGAAGCTACAAGACTTACCTTCGAGGACTCCTTCGACGACAGGCTCCCTCGCCGGGGAGTCCTCCCTTGGCGGTGGAGCGGTGGCCCTGTCAGGACCGGATTTCCGGGATATAAATTTCCCAGTCAATGGTCCTTGTGCTCACCAGCCCCAGGATTACTGTTAGCTGATGAGACACAAACTTGATACAGAAATTCCAAGCAAAATACCAAATATGTAGTACAAGACCATTCTGGTCAATGAGTACAACATAAGGTTTCTAGTGGTTGATAGCGGAAGCGGGTTGCGATACATCAGCGTCTATGGGACTCCATTTCCCACAGGAACAGCTGACCTGGATAACTCCTATCTTCGCGAGGCTGCTGTCTCCGTTGCCTAGGTTCCGGGGTAGTCATCGCAGCGCTCCTCTCCACGCAAGAAATCTGGCCAAGACAATAGCCAGGGACAAGCCAGTGAGTACTTTGAATGTACTCGCAAACATAATGAACACAGGTAAAATATAATAAATGATAATCAGGCACTGAAACATTCCACGATCACTTTGTTAGTCACGAAATAAAATTCATGACGCACGCAAGCAGGTTATCTTTATAAAACAGGAATAGGCAATCAGAGAATAAAATAAAATGCACCGATCGGGTGTCTGAAGCGACGCCTCGAAAGGATAAAAAAAATAAAGCATGCCTCAGTCGGACGTCTGAGCGACGTCACATAAAGGGCTTATAAGAATAAATAATAAGCATGCCACAGTCGGGCGTCTGTGCGACACCACCTAAAGGGCTTATAGGGAAGATAAATAATAAGCATGCCGCAGTCGGGCGTCTGAGCGACACCACATAAAGGGCTTATAGGGAAGATAAATAATAAGCATGCCGCAGTCGGGCGTCTGAGCGACACCACATAAAGGGCTTATAGGGAAGATAAATAATAAGCATGCCACAGTCGGGCGTCTGAGCGACACCACATAAAGGGCTTATATGAGAATAATCACAGGGAATATCCAGGAGGTAGAACCATCCCAGGGATACTCAATAATACAGATGGTTAGTTCATAATAATAATAATAATCACAATCATCATTCGTCACACGTCATGATCAATATTCTGGTTTAGACGTTTTCCTCCGAAGACCGACACTAAGACCGACACTTGACCCATCCCAGACTGTAATCCTTAACCGCGGACACGGCTATTCGAATAGATATAACCTCTGCAGAGAGTGTACTCTTTACCCACGAGTAACGGATTCCTTTAGTCCACCGGGACTAATTCCGCTTACGGTCTTTTAGTTGAAAACACACCTGACCCGCACACACCAGCTTAACTTACCGATGACTGGAATCACCCACGACACCCGTTAAGCCAAACTCTAAGTGGGGAGGCTACAACCTCGAGTAGCATGGGATCACAGAATTTATAATGCGCGCAAACTAGGGGAGCTACCCCCTCGGTTCCAACCGGAAACACCCATGCCCCCGGACCAGGTGGCCTGCCTACCGGATGCCTCCGATATCTTCCACCATGGCCTCTCTGTACGGTGTGTGCCAAGAAAGGGGTTGACAACTTACTGGACTGTACTCTACCTGCGGCAGGGACAAGTGGTAGTACGAAACAAGTATGGGGGTTACCGGAACAAGACTCGGTCTATGGTCGACTCAGGAGGTTAAAGCATCACCTGCAAGTTTAGCATAGCAAATATATTTCGCATCAACGGACAGAACCGTTACTCATCATACCTCAACATGCCTTACTGACTATACTCGTCTCAACGAAATATCAGTAGCAAGCTCGTGTCTACCCAAGACAGAGACTTTCCCGGATTCCTTCCAGTAGGCATGAGAGGCAGATGAGGGAGGTTACCGTCACAAGTATATCAATTCCCAACAGCAAGGAATCTTCATTATGCACTTATGAGCATTTTCATACCATCACATAAAATAATAAATACTCCGTGTCAAGGTGGTGTTGTAAACGTATCAAACAACACGCAACAATATTATGCCGGGGTTCAGAATGCTTGCCTCTTAAGTGCATACAAGTGGAGGGTACTCATGAAAGTTTTCTTCTCCCTCCATATTCCTATTTTTAAATAAATTCAAATTAATACATATACTAAAAACAGTACAAAAAAATTGTCCTCATTATTTTTGAGATAAATCTTAAAATAAACTAGGTGAAATTTGAGAGTGGTAGAAAAAAGAATCAACTTATTTGGAGTTTTATTTAAAAAGATATGCCCAGTCAAAGTTTAGTCAAAGTTCTGTTTTAAATAAAAACAGAAAAGGAAAACTGTTTTGAACGAAAAGCGCTTTCAAACAGAGGAAACGTACTCGGTGGGGGTGCGCTTTCACTTAAGCCAGCGAGGGTCGGCTCGGGGTCACTGACAGGGGGCCCCGCGGTCCCACCTGTCGGGTTTGGCGGGTCCTTCTCCCTCCTCCCTTCCTTGCCCGCACTGGACAGAGTTCCGGTGATTGCCGGCGGCGGACGGCGACTCCATGTGGGGAACGGAGGGGCGGAAAGGGTCTGTGGGTCCATGGCGAACCCTTTGGTGGTCGAAACGGCCGAGGTGGTGCTGAGGATCGTCGGCGACGAGCTTCGCGGCGGCGACAGCCTCGGGAGGAAAGGGGGAAAAAGGCTACGGTGGTGCTGGAGCTCGGTTGAGTAGTTGGGAAGCTCCGTGGAGTCAAGGGGAAGCCAACGGCGGCACTGGATGGGTGGGGGAGGGTCTGGTTACGGCGAATGGTGCCGGCGCATGGCGGCGGCCGTGGTTGCCGGAGACGGTGAAGAAGGCTTCTTCCGGTCGAACCACTGCGAGGGGAGCTAGTTACGATGGTCTGGAGGTTTCTTGCGGTCTCGGACGAGCTCGGCGTGCGCGTGCAAAACGTGCGCGCTGCTCGCGCTCTGTGCACGCGCCCAAGGTGTTCGGCAAAATGCCAACGCCTGCCAGGGAGCTCTGCTGCCCACGGGGCTCTACAGGGATGACTTGGTGGCCAAGGCAAAGCTAAGAGACAAACTGATAGAGCCAGATGAGCTAACCTCCAATGCAAAGCAAAAATCATGCCAAAAGAGTTCATGCACTCCAGCTGTTCGACAAAATGCTAGGGGCATCCAGAAGGTTTTGCTAATGATCAAAATTTCGAGAACATATTCTCTTTAGATAAAAAAGAGGGTGGCAAGGTTAGTTTGTGAAAAACAGAAACTTGTTAGTGCAAGTTTTTGAGAAAACCAAATCTGGACAGAAAGGAAAAGCTATCCTTGCATGGACAAAAATATACCAATGGGTCCACTCTCCTGGACTTAAGAGTTTGGTATGGTGGTCTAAAGGCAGGAGGAAAAACCAGGTGCAATGGGGCAAGATAAAACGGGGTTGTAGTAGAAAGTGGTAAACTGGACCAGAGAGCAAAAGAGGATGTTCTGCTCAATTTTTCCAAAGATCACCAATGGGTTTTTGCATAGAAATGAATCATATACTTCTACCAACATCTCCAAATTTTGGTGGAATTTTTAGATGAATTTATAAAAGGGTTGCAGTGCAAATAAGACTCCAAAACTTAAGAGAAATCAATTAAAAGCAATAAAACTCTAGGGAAATATTTACAGAAATATTTCCACTGATAAAAGAAATGATCTTGAGAAGGTATACAAGTCCAACAACATTCTTGAAAAGTTCTCCTTGGAGGGAAAACTCTACAATTCAGAAGAAAAGGATGGTTCTGAAATCAAAAGAAAATCCAGAAAAGAAAAATTAAATTTTCCTGGCAAAATTTTAATAAATAAATCATGGTTAAATTTTTGGGGTGTTACAACACCACCCCCCTTAAGAAAAATCTCGTCCTCGAGATTTGCTAATGGTGGTAAAAAAAAAATACTCCCGTTAAAGTAATATCCCAAAATTCACTATTCTATTCATGCAAGAAAATGTGGTTACAGTGGGTGGGCAAATAAGTAGGAGAAGTAACAGTGTGAAATACTGGCGTCGCGTGGAAAAATCTTTGGTTGGGGAAACCGAGAAATTACTACTTTCGGCTATGGTAAAATTAGAACAACAATCTAAATTCACAAATTACGCTGGTCGTACCCGAGTGCATAGAGCTCTCTCTGGCTGACAGGTGGACCCGGGGTCCACTGTCAGTCTCTTCTTCTTCCTCCGGCTCTCCTTTCTTCCTCTCTCTTGCGTGCTTTCCCGCGCTTTATCCACCTGCGGTACCTAGCGAGTAGGGCACCTAGGGCCGTACTGTGGTAGTGCGCGTCGTGCTAGCTGCCGGTGCAGCGTGCACTCACCTCGCGGGCCAGTGCGCTGTCGGCACTGCTCGCGGATTCGCCTCCGAACACCGGCGATCGATCGGCGAGTGGCGCTGGTGGACTTCGCCCACCGTACACCGATCTCGAGTTATAAAATGACCGCGGTGCTCCTCTCCTCTTCCTCTCACCTGGCCTCGTCTCTCTCTTCTCCTTCCTTTTCCTCCACTTCTGTCTGCAGGAGCTTGCGACGAGGCTCTAATGGCGGAGGTGATGCCGGACTGGTACGTGATCCTGATGTGCGGAGGGTTGGTGGCGTTGCTGGGGTTCTCCGTGCTCTTGTGCGCGATGATCCTCAGTGATCGCCGTGATGCTGCTGCTCGAGTGTTAGCTCTACGCGGCAGCGGTGATCATGAGGATTAAGTGTGGTAGTTAGGTTCTGACTGCTGTTAGTGTGCTGGAGGCAACTTGCATTCGAAACAAAAATCACCCACAAATTTCTCCTTTAGAGACTGTGGTGTGCTAGCGAGGAAATTAGCTAGGTGCAAAATGTGTACGTGGTTATGCAATTAGTGCATGCAGTTGAGTGGTTGTGGATGTGAGCCTGCTGCCGGGGTGCCGCGTGAAAAAAAAAATGCATGTCTCGGAGAATTTATGCGATGCAACGGCTCAAAGAAAAATCTAATTTCAAGGTTTACGGAGGCAGTCAATCAAATGAACAGCAGTAAAAGCCACTCACATTAATTGAAAGCAAACATTTAATACATCGCACAAACTTAGGATACAACGCATAAGCTGTAATACATAAATAAGTGCTAGGGTAACAAATATAACAGTGATGTCTACGATAAAAACGGAAAACGGACAGGGTCCTGAGGAAATGTTTCCGGCACTGGGGCACATTCCTCTTCTATCGGGGAAAGCGAAAGGCTTCCCGGTGTTGGAATACATCCTTCTTCTTCCGGAGGAAGTTGAGGAAGCAATCGAAGGATGTGTCCCTCCTGAGTTGGCAGGGGGGGTCCGCCAATGGTGATCCGGGGATTCAAAACAGCAAGGTTGTGGAGATACTCCAGTATTTGCTGGGTGAAACGCTCCTGGGCCATCACATATTGAATGAGATAGACCAGGGCAGGATCGCTCTCCGCACGTCCACAGCGGAACGTAGCTTCTGCTCCAAAAGTAGCGCGGCTTGGGAAATAGCAGTATTCTCTTGTGCTGGCACAAGGTACCGCAAATCGAAGACGGGTGACTGCTTCATACGCAGCAGACTCAATGGCCATGCCTGGTGTTGGCATGGATCTCCCGATGAAGATAACATAGGGAGGGCCTTGGTTTAAATCTGCTGGTGGAATATGTACAGCTGCCCAGTATTTCGAGAGATCAGGAGTGATTCTCGATTTGAACAGCTCATACAAGGGTGGATGGGTGGAGCCAAGAGTATTGCGGGAAAAATCCCATAATATCTTAACAAAACTACCAGGGCTTGCATCGGGGGTCCTTAGGTAAGCTCCGGGGTGAGACATGGATGGGTGAATGAGGAAGGTAGCGCTCGGTGTTGATGGTTGCTGGTGTGGAAAAATGAGGGTGGCCTCTTATAGAGAGCCTGGGTCATAAAACATGAAGTGGGTTGGTACGACTGAGACACCGACTCCGGTGCGGGGCTGTCTGAGTCAAAGTCTCAGGCCTCAATCCCCAAAAAGGAAAGTGACAAGTTACTGTGCATGTCGGTTAGGGGTCACGTCTAGAATTTTATTCTGCAACCACTCGTCAAACAATTCATGCCAAAACACACATACCATGAGATGTTGACACACAAGTGGTTACAAGCTCACTACGTCACACAACGGCTACTACGGTACTAAAGGAGAAACTGGCCACTAGGGCTTGACACAATCCTGGTGGACTCAGTCCACCTGGTTGAGATCTAGCCGGGCGTGTCCTGCGGATGTCGAGTCCTCTCCGGGTGCTTCCGTGTCGGAGCTGGCCGGGGTAGGATGGGGAGCTACAGGGCTGGAGTAGCGGTGGTGGCCTTCGCGGGGTGTCGAGGTCACCGTCCCATTGGAGTAGGCCTCCAAGAGACGACGGAGGTCTCCGGGTGAGGCGGTGGCATTGCCCGGGTGGATGACATGGTCAGAGCTTGGGGGCTCAACCGGCCTTCCAGGCAGCACTATCGGGGTGTCGGTGGCGGGTGCGGCTTCCCTCCTTGCTGGGGTCAGGCGAGTGAGCGCCATGCGGGTCTCAATCAGGTCGAGAGTGACCTGATCAAATAGTGCTTCTTGCGCTTTCAGGTAGCGCACCAGATGCACCAGGGCAGGGTCCGACTCATGGTCTCCGTTGGCGACCTGGGTCGGTCTACCATAGCCTTCACGACTAGGGTAGTAGTAGAATGAGCGGCAGTTGACCCTCGGCGACAGGTGCCGAAGATGAACTATAGCCTCTCGGGCTGCAAGTTGGATGGCTTGGGGCTCGTCGGAGGTCGTCCTTCCGGTGAACCGGTAGGGACGCTCCGAGATGATGCCTCTCCCGTAGATGTGCGCCGTGGCCCAAAAGTGATGGATGGAATTACTCGTGTGTTCTTGGTACACGACATATTCCGGCGGCTCGATGGTGCCGAAGGCACGGCGGGTGAGATTGGCGAGGATGGTTACGAAGCCTTCGAGCTCAACTGCGGTGGTCTCGTTGTGAACGCGGGGGCCTGGCATCTTGGTGATTGGATATCGAATTGGGAATGTGGCTGTGATGTGCTGAGTTTTTGGGGCAAGGCTTCCTTTATAAGTCCGCCGGGTCTTCCATCGCACGCTTGTGGATGGGACAACTCAGATGTCGGCACAGGCGCACGGTCTATGGATAGGCCGATAGGTTGGGCACCGACTGCCAAAAGCTGTCGGGGTCACTGTGTGGCTATTCTGCATGAGGGATATGGCTGGATCTAGAATAAGGTTTGGTGGGTTGGTTAACCTAGGTTTATTGACCTGGCTAAGATAGGATTAGCCAATGGTCAGGCTGGCTCTGATACCAAGGTTGTCAGGACCGGATTTCCGGGATATAAATTTCCCAGTCAATGGTCCTTGTGCTCACCAGCCCCAGGATTACTGTTAGCTGATGAGACACAAACTTGATACAGAAATTCCAAGCAAAATACCAAATATGTAGTACAAGACCATTCTGGTCAATGAGTACAACATAAGGTTTCTAGTGGTTGATAGCGGAAGCGGGTTGCGATACATCAACGTCTATGGGACTCCATTTCCCACAGGAACAGCTGACCTGGATAACTCCTATCTTCGCGAGGCTGCTGTCTCCGTTGCCTAGGTTCCGGGGTAGTCATCGCAGCGCTCCTCTCCACGCAAGAAATCTGGCCAAGACAATAGCCAGGGACAAGCCAGTGAGTACTTTGAATGTACTCGCAAACATAATGAACACAGGTAAAATATAATAAATGATAATCAGGCACTGAAACATTCCACGATCACTTTGTTAGTCACGAAATAAAATTCATGACGCACGCAAGCAGGTTATCTTTATAAAACAGGAATAGGCAATCAGAGAATAAAATAAAATGCACCGATCGGGTGTCTGAAGCGACGCCTCGAAAGGATAAAAAAAATAAAGCATGCCTCAGTCGGACGTCTGAGCGACGTCACATAAAGGGCTTATAAGAATAAATAATAAGCATGCCACAGTCGGGCGTCTGTGCGACACCACCTAAAGGGCTTATAGGGAAGATAAATAATAAGCATGCCGCAGTCGGGCGTCTGAGCGACACCACATAAAGGGCTTATAGGGAAGATAAATAATAAGCATGCCGCAGTCGGGCGTCTGAGCGACACCACATAAAGGGCTTATAGGGAAGATAAATAATAAGCATGCCACAGTCGGGCGTCTGAGCGACACCACATAAAGGGCTTATATGAGAATAATCACAGGGAATATCCAGGAGGTAGAACCATCCCAGGGATACTCAATAATACAGATGGTTAGTTCATAATAATAATAATAATCACAATCATCATTCGTCACACGTCATGATCAATATTCTGGTTTAGACGTTTTCCTCCGAAGACCGACACTAAGACCGACACTTGACCCATCCCAGACTGTAATCCTTAACCGCGGACACGGCTATTCGAATAGATATAACCTCTGCAGAGAGTGTACTCTTTACCCACGAGTAACGGATTCCTTTAGTCCACCGGGACTAATTCCGCTTACGGTCTTTTAGTTGAAAACACACCTGACCCGCACACACCAGCTTAACTTACCGATGACTGGAATCACCCACGACACCCGTTAAGCCAAACTCTAAGTGGGGAGGCTACAACCTCGAGTAGCATGGGATCACAGAATTTATAATGCGCGCAAACTAGGGGAGCTACCCCCTCGGTTCCAACCGGAAACACCCATGCCCCCGGACCAGGTGGCCTGCCTACCGGATGCCTCCGATATCTTCCACCATGGCCTCTCTGTACGGTGTGTGCCAAGAAAGGGGTTGACAACTTACTGGACTGTACTCTACCTGCGGCAGGGACAAGTGGTAGTACGAAACAAGTATGGGGGTTACCGGAACAAGACTCGGTCTATGGTCGACTCAGGAGGTTAAAGCATCACCTGCAAGTTTAGCATAGCAAATATATTTCGCATCAACGGACAGAACCGTTACTCATCATACCTCAACATGCCTTACTGACTATACTCGTCTCAACGAAATATCAGTAGCAAGCTCGTGTCTACCCAAGACAGAGACTTTCCCGGATTCCTTCCAGTAGGCATGAGAGGCAGATGAGGGAGGTTACCGTCACAAGTATATCAATTCCCAACAGCAAGGAATCTTCATTATGCACTTATGAGCATTTTCATACCATCACATAAAATAATAAATACTCCGTGTCAAGGTGGTGTTGTAAACGTATCAAACAACACGCAACAATATTATGCCGGGGTTCAGAATGCTTGCCTCTTAAGTGCATACAAGTGGAGGGTACTCATGAAAGTTTTCTTCTCCCTCCATATTCCTATTTTTAAATAAATTCAAATTAATACATATACTAAAAACAGTACAAAAAAATTGTCCTCATTATTTTTGAGATAAATCTTAAAATAAACTAGGTGAAATTTGAGAGTGGTAGAAAAAAGAATCAACTTATTTGGAGTTTTATTTAAAAAGATATGCCCAGTCAAAGTTTAGTCAAAGTTCTGTTTTAAATAAAAACAGAAAAGGAAAACTGTTTTGAACGAAAAGCGCTTTCAAACAGAGGAAACGTACTCGGTGGGGGTGCGCTTTCACTTAAGCCAGCGAGGGTCGGCTCGGGGTCACTGACAGGGGGCCCCGCGGTCCCACCTGTCGGGTTTGGCGGGTCCTTCTCCCTCCTCCCTTCCTTGCCCGCACTGGACAGAGTTCCGGTGATTGCCGGCGGCGGACGGCGACTCCATGTGGGGAACGGAGGGGCGGAAAGGGTCTGTGGGTCCATGGCGAACCCTTTGGTGGTCGAAACGGCCGAGGTGGTGCTGAGGATCGTCGGCGACGAGCTTCGCGGCGGCGACAGCCTCGGGAGGAAAGGGGGAAAAAGGCTACGGTGGTGCTGGAGCTCGGTTGAGTAGTTGGGAAGCTCCGTGGAGTCAAGGGGAAGCCAACGGCGGCACTGGATGGGTGGGGGAGGGTCTGGTTACGGCGAATGGTGCCGGCGCATGGCGGCGGCCGTGGTTGCCGGAGACGGTGAAGAAGGCTTCTTCCGGTCGAACCACTGCGAGGGGAGCTAGTTACGATGGTCTGGAGGTTTCTTGCGGTCTCGGACGAGCTCGGGGTGCCTTAAATAGGCGGGCGATGTCGGTTCACGCCATGGCCATGGATAAGATCGCCGGCGCGTCGTTTTCCGGCGATGGCAGGGGCGTCAGGGTGGTCGGCACTAGGGGACGGTGTTGCGGATAAGCACGCGCTGCCCTGAGGGTGAGGTGGCGGCCTGCGGTGGCTTGGGCGGCGCCGTCCACGGCGAGGACGCTCACGGGCACCGTCGGTGGCCACGGCTGCTAGCGGCGGCGGCTCTGCGGCGCGGCCAGGGGCACGGCGCTAGCGTCACGGGCGGGCAGTGGCTGTGGGGCGAGGCTACTCGAGCGGGGAAAGGCCAGAGCGCGGCTGTGCGGTGCGGCGGCTCGGGTGCGCGTGCGCGTGCAAAACGTGCGCGCTGCTCGCGCTCTGTGCACGCGCCCAAGGTGTTCGGCAAAATGCCAACGCCTGCCAGGGAGCTCTGCTGCCCACGGGGCTCTACAGGGATGACTTGGTGGCCAAGGCAAAGCTAAGAGACAAACTGATAGAGCCAGATGAGCTAACCTCCAATGCAAAGCAAAAATCATGCCAAAAGAGTTCATGCACTCCAGCTGTTCGACAAAATGCTAGGGGCATCCAGAAGGTTTTGCTAATGATCAAAATTTCCAGAACATATTCTCTTTAGATAAAAAAAGAGGGTGGCAAGGTTAGTTTGTGAAAAACAGAAACTTGTTAGTGCAAGTTTTTGAGAAAACCAAATCTGGACAGAAAGGAAAAGCTATCCTTGCATGGACAAAAATATACCAATGGGTCCACTCTCCTGGACTTAAGAGTTTGGTATGGTGGTCTAAAGGCAGGAGGAAAAACCAGGTGCAATGGGGCAAGATAAAACGGGGTTGTAGTAGAAAGTGGTAAACTGGACCAGAGAGCAAAAGAGGATGTTCTGCTCAATTTTTCCAAAGATCACCAATGGGTTTTTGCATAGAAATGAATCATATACTTCTACCAACATCTCCAAATTTTGGTGGAATTTTTAGATGAATTTATAAAAGGGTTGCAGTGCAAATAAGACTCCAAAACTTAAGAGAAATCAATTAAAAGCAATAAAACTCTAGGGAAATATTTACAGAAATATTTCCACTGATAAAAGAAATGATCTTGAGAAGGTATACAAGTCCAACAACATTCTTGAAAAGTTCTCCTTGGAGGGAAAACTCTACAATTCAGAAGAAAAGGATGGTTCTGAAATCAAAAGAAAATCCAGAAAAGAAAAATTAAATTTTCCTGGCAAAATTTTAATAAATAAATCATGGTTAAATTTTTGGGGTGTTACAGGCCCCTGCTGGCGGAGGGCCGCCCGCGCCCTCCCTTGGCGGGGTGGCCACCCTTGTCGGGCTGCTCACCCTTGGTGGGGTGCCCACCCTCGGCGGGGTGCCCGTCCTTGGCGGAGCGCTCTCCCTCGCCGGGGAGTTCACCCTCGGCGGGGAGGGTGGAACCTGTGGCTCGTCGGGGGCAGTCTCCGGGCGCTCCTGCGGCTGCGGCTCCACTTCTGCACAAGACAAACAAGACAAACAAGGTAAAAAGATATTAGTACAAGCAAAAACCTCAAGCGCGCCCGGCGAACAGAAAGCTCAAGACCAGACTTACGCTGGGGGCTGCGCTGGGGGCTGCTCCTCGGAGCAGCAGGTTGATCCGGCAAGTTCGTCGCCGTCGCGTCCCCTGTCGCCGCAACGGGCGAGTCGTCTTTGACCTCAACCACGGGGATCTTGGCCCTCTTCGCCATCCGCTGGGCCAGGGTCCTGAAAGCAAAGCAAGAACAAGATCAGAATCATCAAGAAAGACCAAGTCAAAATCAATGAAGTTACCAGTTGCAAGTAGTTACTCCTCTTCCTCGTCGTCGTCGGAGCTAAGGGCGGAGAAGTCGAACTCCACCTGAGATGCTCCCGCGCGAGGAGCAGGAGGAGAAGGCTCCCTCGGGCGCTTGGCGGTCTCCGGGGCTGGGGGCTGCGAAGACCCAGCCTCCGTTGACGCCGAGGCCCGAGGAGCAGGCGGAGCGGCCGCTTCGCTCTGGGAGGATCCCCCTCCGCTTGGCGCTGGTGCGCGGGGCGCCTCCGTCGCGGCTTGGCTCGCCCTGGTAGCGCGCGTCGCCCGGCGAGCAGGCTGCTGTCGAGGCGCCTGCGTCCTCGTCGCTGTAGCCGCCTTGCGGAGGCGCTTCCTCGGTGTTTGCGCAGGACTTGCTGGAGGCGGGGAGTTCTCTGAGGACGAGGAGGCATCGTCGTCGAGTCCCAGAGATCCGCCGGTGTCTTCATCGGCCTCGACGTCCTCCTCCTCCTCCCCGGCAGGTTCGCTGGGCCCAGCGCCACGCCCGGCGGCTTCACTCCCTCCGGCGGTCCCGCTCCCTCCGGCGGCTCCGCTCTCTCCGGCAACCTCGCTCCCTGCGGCGGCCTCGCTCACAACCCCGGGTATCCCGGAAAGCCTCAGGGAGGGGACCCCGGCAAACTCCTTGGGTGGAAGCTTGAGCAGCCTGCGGATTTCTGCCTCCTCCGCTTGGCACGCCGCGTCCGCGGCCTCTGCGTCGTCCACCGTGCATCCAAAATACCCCGCCGCTGCGGCTGCGGCGGCCTCTTCCATCCGGGAAGCAATATAAACTATATCCCGGGCCGTAGTGGCCCGGGTAAGGCCCCTGTTCTCCTCGGGGTTCTTGGGCACCTCGACTAGATTATCGAAGAAGCTCAGCACTGTATCCGGCGGCGGCTCGATCCAAGTGGGGACGATGCCATGGGAGTCGCACTTCGGCATCATTGCGCGCAAGGAATCACAGGCGGTGCTGTTGCACAATGGCACCACTCCCTTGGCGGGTCTGAACCACTCCGGATGAGCCGGGTCGTGCTTGAAGAGCTCTCGGACCATTCCTTTCAGCTCCAAAGCGGTGAAATTGAAGTTTAATCTTGGGCGCAGCCTCATGATATCCGCCGCATTGCCAAATTCCCATGCGGCCCTCTTCCTCTCTTGTAGAGGGGCGATGTGGCGGCGGAGGAAATCTGCCCCAACCTCTCCGATGGTCAGATTAGCTACCCGGAGACGGATGATCCTGACGAGGGCAATACTGAGCTTGTTGTCCTCCGGGGCTAATTCGCTCCAGTTCCTGCCGTGCACTATGGCTGTGGTGCGCGGCGCAGTGAAAGGCTCCGGCTTGTCCTCCACTACCCAACACTAATCTGCGCGCCATTCTTCCCACTTGCCGCGGAGTTCTCCCTTCAGGTATGAATCCTTTTTGTTCAACCGGAAGATCCAGGAGATGCCGCCGGAGAGGGGAGCGCCAGCCTCTACTCTAGGCATAAAGAAATGGCGAAAGAGTGCTATGTTTGGATGGATACCAACATAGTTTTCGCACAGATGTGCGAAAACAGCCATCGTAAGGATGGCATTGGGGGTAAAGTCTAGGAGGTGGAGGCCATATGTGTTCATAATGTCACAGAAAAACTCCGAGTACGGAGGGCACAATCCACAGTGAAAGAAAGCAGCGAAGAAGAAATACCCGCCGGGGCACAAATCTCTGGCGACGGCAGGGAAGGCTCTGGTGCGGGGAAGAGCTTTGGTCTCCCCGGACCAGAAGAGATAGTACTTGTTCCGCAGCTCCTTCGCGCTGAGCCTCGGCGCGAAGACCACGTTCCTCTTCCGCAGGGCGGCAAGCTTCGCCGCCTGCTCGGATTTCTCCTTCTTGGCCTTGTCCGCTTTCGCCTTCTCGCTCTTCGGAGCCATGGCGGAGGCGGCGAGGGAAGAGGCGAGGAGCTCGACGGCGCCGCGGATGCGGAAGACGGCGGAGGAGGGTTGGAGGCAAAGAGCAGCGGAGGATTTCTGGAGGATGAAGACGCAATGAAGACGAAGGAGGGAAACTGCCCCTGCTTCCTCTGCTTTTAAGGGGGAAGTGGGGGACGCTCCGCATTTCCCATTAAAGAACAAGGCCACGATCTCTCCCACGACGCCGCAATCGACGCGTGCCGTTAGGGAGGGGCGCGGCGGATACGGAAGGAGATACGGCGCGCCGTGGGCTGCGTGTGCCCGTGCACTGTTTTGGGCCTGGCCCAACAGCGCTCGGCACCGTGTGTGGCCCAGGCCCGGGGGCTCCTGTCGGTGTACTAAGATAGGGGTACCTTAGTACCCCAACTTGTGCACGGGCAGTAGCAGCTCCCCGCGGCAGGGCTCACCACGTGCTCGCCGGAAACCTTTTCGGTCCTTATAAAGCCATTCAAAAACAAAGTATACAAGTCAAAAGATCAAGGCCCCGGCAAGTGGAGCTTGCCGGGAGGGCCGTGCCAGACTTAAGATTATCACATTAACACAAGACCCTGGCAAGAGGAGCTTGCCAGGAAGACCAGAAGACTGCATCTCAGAAGACATGCCTTGGCGCACCCTGCGCCCCGGCAGGACCCGGGGAGCGACAAGCTTCCGGGCCCGGCAAGATCAAGACCCCGGCAAGGTGCTTGCCGGGGGAAGCCTGCGCTGTGTGCCCGCGCTCCAGCCCATCGGCCCACGCGTCGCCCTGGGGCCCTTCCAGGGACGCGTGGCGGATGGCTGTGCAGCCTGGGGGACACGGTGGCACGCCACGGTGACGAGGCTATCGCCGTGGCGAAAGGAGAAGCATGGACGGGCGCTTTTGGGGTCGACGGTGACGGGCATTTAATGCCCTTGTCCCCCACTGTCATGGTTAGGTGAAGACCACTGTTCATGCACTGTTCCCGCACTGTTACAACTACCACCAAAGTTACATTTTTACCCTCCTCTACATTGACACCTGTCGGTGACCCCTTGGGCTATAAAAGGAGGCCCATGCACAACGTAGAAAGGGTTCGGAACCTAGACAGCTCTCTTTCTCGGTGTAGCTAGCTCTTCAAGTTCCCGAGCTCAAGAACTCAATACAATCCAAGCAGGAGTAGGGTTTTACGCGTCCGCGCGGCCCGAACCTGGGTAAACTGCCCGCGTGCGTTCCTCGATCTGCTCTTCGCGCTCCCTCCGCTCCCTTACCGCAACGTACAAGGGGCTCCGGTCCCATAGGTGCTCGTGGGAGGACAGTTTCCCCCGACACTATGTGATGTTCTCCTCCCGTTCTTGTGCTTCACTAATTAGTCCTCGTGAGCTGCCCTACATGATCGAGGCATCTTTGTAATCCTTATGTTGTTACTATGTTGAGTTTGCTGGGATCCGATGGATTATGAGATTATGTTCAGATTGATCTTGAGTAATATATTTGATTCACCTCTTTTATATTTTAGTTCATAAGTAATTCTTGCATGTTCTCCGTTGTTATTTATTGCTTTGGCCGAGTAGTAAGTAGTGACTCCAAGAGGGAACGTTATGCTCGATTGTGGGTTCATGCCCCTCGATGACTAGCTTGAGTGACAGAAACATGAGTCTAGGGGATGTGCTGTTGCCACAAGGGGGAAAACAACGGTGCTTGTGCCCGCGGGTGCAAGGATTGTTTACTTTACGCAAAGTTCTTTTAATGCAGTTGTTTGTTGCATTAAGTTTACACTATGGGTGGGACTCGCAACTTAATACCAGCGAGATGTTCTGGATAGATATCTCAAGGTGGATGATTAGTAGTAGATATTGATGGATTTCGGTCTACTTAATTTGGCGTACCGCCCATGCTTTGAACCTCAACCTTCCTTGCAATGTAGTCAGCATTGGTATGCGTTCGTGGTCCTGTCAATTGCCCAGCTGTAATTTGTTTACCTCACATAGATGTTTTATCGTCTTTCGGGAGAGAGACATCACTAGTGAACATCATGAGACTCCAGTCCATATTACCATCACTGATCACATCCACTATTTACTTTTCGCTATTTACTTACTATTGCAAAACACTATCTATCACCACTATCATATTGCTTTTAACCCTTTGTGAACTACAAGGCCGGAGAGATTGACAACCTCTCTGTACTCGTTGGGAGCAAAGTTATTTGTATCTGTGTGCAGGTCCATGTTGATTGCTAATTGCGCCGTTAGCAGTTGACACCTACTTGTTGAACCTAGGAGTCTCTGGGGATTCGATCCTTGGCATCTTTGCTAGGGGAAAACACTTCTACTTACTGCATCTTACACCTTCCACTTGGGGTAACCAACGAGGGGTTCGAGGCCCATCACTACCTGGTACCCTCGACACCCCAGAAGGCACAAGGGATCGTCATGATTAAAGAGACAAGAGAAGACCAAGTCAACGCCAGCTACAAGGAGGCACCTTCACCACATCACCTCATGAGGCGAGAAGTTGTTGAAGATTCTTCTGGATCAACCCGGATCGTTCATCAAACAACTATGAGGGAAATAGCAACACCTGAGGAAAACTCAGAAGACTGCACGAGGCACAAGTCACGACACTGAGTCCGAGAACCCCTAGGGTAGGATGAGTCGTGTACCCCCTATGCGCAGTCGAGTCCGTATGATGGCTCGAATAGAACCATGATTGTGTGTTGCTTGCTTTTATTTGTTTGTGTTTTGATATAAGTCGCACTTTTACCCTAGGCAACAAGTGCATGGCTATATCATCTTCCTTGTCTTGTTTCTTTTGTTTCGGCCTTTTTGCACCTGTTTGTTTGCACTTGCACTATAGAACCCCCTTTAGGCATTCCCCTCTGTTGTGCTACTTTTTCCCTCTCTTCTATCTCCTCAATTGAAGTCCAGCAAGGCAAGATGCACCAAGGATTCTACCTCGGCAACCAACTGGCACTGAAGACTTCTGCTACAACCTCAACGACCAAGTGCAACCCCGTAGAATTATGTTTAACCCTCCAGACTAGTAACCCATTCCTAGACCCTTTGAGACTTCACGAGATACTCCAGCACGAACCCTTAACCGTGTGCTTAACCCATAGAATTGCGAGAGAACCTGTTAAGCCTTTGTAACCTTGCACGACACTAGGTTCGTAGTGGAACTAGTGGACACAGTGAGTGAGCACATTTTCATCCTAATATAGCACAAGAACTGACGATGCCATAGATAGACCAATTTGAGGATACAAGACAGATGACTTGGTTGCTTTATATTAGTGACTTCGAGGAATTATGTGAGACCTTGATGGATTGTGAGGTTTCATATTGGTGGGATCATGACTTTGGGGAAGCATGTAGGAATTCTCGTTGGACAGGAGATTGCATTTATGTAGGTGATTCTGGTTGGGTATAGATGCTGAATATGTCTGCATGGTTTTGAGTAAATTGGTTTAGACTAATGATCTCGATCATGATATCATGCTTCTCTGTGGATAATAAACTAGGAGATTGGATTATTTGTCGGAGTTGATTTAGGGATCTATATAATCATGACCGTGGAGATTACTTGACCCTGATGATGGGAATTAGGTGGACTTACTATACTAATGCATAGCCCTTCCAAGTATTTGGGTATTATAGGGACTTGAGATCTTGCGGAACACCGTAGACATCGGATTTGTAGAATTGTTGGATTGTGTGGTGATTGATGGAAATTACCGGGCTATTGGAGTTGATCTATAGGAAGGAAACAAGATCTTGGAGTGTCATATGACGTGTTTCCTTAGAATAGAGATGCATTATCGTGAGCCTTGCAAGAGTAGATTGAGTGCTTGGATTGTGGAGTTTAATTTAAGATTAGCAGCATGTATGATCTACCCATGGATTTTTGGGGTAGACATACATATGGATTTGGGGGTCGTAGACAAGTACAATTTTGTTAGACCGCCTCTTGAGAGTCATGAGGATATGTATGGCATGAGTGGTGATTGAAGTTGGTCTATGCGAGAAGATGCTTTTTCGTTCGGAGTACTAGATAGAGCTAATGGCATCTCAGAAACCGTGCTTAAGGATAAGATAATAAACGTTCACTCACTCACTAGAATCCATGAAACCCTTAAGCCCCACCAAGCCACAACCTGGTCAGATCCCGACCATGGGCCTTGGCTCTAAGTCAGGAAGACCTTGCAAATACTCAACGGAGACCACCACCAGTACCCCAGCCTACCTTGCGTACCCCATAGACCTCATGGAGTAATTGGACAAGTTGGGTAACATCATTATTTGATGGCCTACTTGTCTGCCCGAAGACAAGAGAAGAGACGGACAGCTGGATAGAAGACATTTGAAGACCGCCCTGTCAATAAGGAAGAACTACACCGACCACCGTCATCAAGAAGTAATCTTCTGCGTCCAAGACCGGGCGTATCTCCAACCACTCCTCTCGAAGGAACCGAGCATTTCCATGACGAGGGGACGCTCACACCAAGATTTATCGACTTTCTTCAAGACCACTGCAAGACAAATAGTAGACGGCTCCCAGCTAGATTTACCACCTGAGATACCCACTGTACACCAAATATTCCACGAGTCACCATTCTGGAAGTACTTCCTACTTCCTAACTAGTCGGTCCCCGCAAGGACATCGATCACCGAGCCTTTGACATCTAGCTCCACCTAACCCATACAAGAGACCCCTCAGCAACCTCCATCAAAGAGGGTAACAAGCAAGAAGCCACACCACCAAGTACTTTGAGATTCCAGGGAGCACCACTCGGAAGCAGAACCAACAAGAAGAAGTGAAGACTACCCCATATCAAAGACTCCGTATTCCTTTCCACGCCTAGTCTGGGAATCTCAGGGACGAGATTCTTGTAAGGGGGGTAGGTCTGTCACACCCTGATTTTCATGCCACATTGCTTAAGCTCATAATCATGCTAAAAATGTGGATTGACAAAAACTTTTGAGTGTTTTGGGTCATTGCTTGATTTGATTTTTGTCTGCTGTTTGCTAGTGCTCTAAAAATCAAACAAATCCTCCAACTCTTATATTTCATATCCTTGATCCAATACCTTTTCCCAATGATCATGCCATGTGTATATAACAGTATAGTATTTTCTTATAAAAATATTTTGGCCAAATAGTATTTTCTAAAATTAGTTTTTCCAAAAACCCCTGAATTGAGGTTTGCACTACAAGTACCTTATTTAGGGTGTGAAAAATCTTTAAAAAGGTATATTTGAATCCTATTAGGTATAGGACTCCCATAAACCACAAAATTATAATTTTAAAAGTTATTTTTATATTTTATTTAAAAGCTTTTTCTTAAGGCCAGAAATGGTCTTTATTAGGGAAAAATTATTTAATTATTTCAAAAATATTTGCCAAAATTTAGGGAAACTCATAGGACATATATTGTCCATATACAAGAGTTTCAACCCATGGTCATGTTCAATATATTGGACAAATCCTTCCAAAACATTTTCTAGATATTTCAAGCTTTTGAAATATTTACAAAGGAAATATTCTCCAAAAATTCCAGGGAAATTCTATCATGTCAAATATGACATATTTGATGATCTTACAAAGCCTCATGCCTTGAAGATGAAGGAAACATCACCTAATCCCCTCAAAACCTTTTCTGTCCATTTTGAAGTTTGAGCAACTTTACATTGCCAAACTTGTCCAAATGCTCTCAAACTTGGTGCACATACTAGAATGGTCTAATTTTGCATCTAGACCAAATGGCACAAGTATTGGAGAAGCATAACTTGATCTAAGTGCCCCAAAACCATTTCTGACCAGATCCAAATTTGAACAACTCTACATTACACTACTAGGAAAAGGCCTACTAATGGCGCACCTAATTTGGCCATTAATGGCGCATTAGTGGTGCGCCATTAGTGCCACGCCATTAGTATATTTTACTAATGGCGCACCTCTGGTGCGCCATTAGTATCTGGTATACTAATGGCGCACCACAGATACGCCATTAGTGTGCACAGTAGTGCGCCATTAGTATGCCTCCCAGGGGGCCATGTATACCCAGGTGCTTTGGCATACAAATGGCGCACGCCAGCAAGATGCGCCATTACTAACTTCGGCATAGTAATGGCGCACTGTCTAATGATGCGCCATTAGTATCCTTTGGCATACTAATGGCGCACTGTGATGTGATGCGCCATTAGTATGAATATTAGGTTTTTTTTATTTTTTTATTTTCTGTTTTTTTGCACAGGTTACAAAATGTATAATTGGACAGAATATAGACAGCACACATCAACAACAGATTCATCGAATACAATGGAAGATTAGTTTCTGAATACAATTCATCATATTAGTCTCGGAATACAATTCATCATATTAGTCTCCGAATTGAAAAGACCGAACAAAGATAGAACATTATATTACAAGTCTCGAGACCGCGAGTAGCGAGTTTGTCTTCACATTACAAGTCGATATCCATCATCTAAACTACCATCACATAGAAGAGAGCTGCGGTCATCACGATGAGCATCATCACGATGAAACTCGTCTTCATCCGGTTCCTCCAACGCTCCCTCCCCTCTCCCGCTAGATAGCGGGCGTATCTAGATTCGGCCTCGGCCCTAGTGGTGTACCCTTTGTAACTGTTACCGCTGAATCGGTGAACCTATCTCCGACACTCCTCCCAGTCGTCATAGACTCCGGGAACCTTACCCTTGTACACGACATACGACGGCATCGCTATGCACTAGCCAAACGAAACATTAGTACCAATTCACAGACAATACATAAGCAATATATAAGTATGCAACAGAACGATCGAAAGAGAAAAGCAAGACATTAATAGCATCGATTACATCTAAGTTGAACGACTCTCGAAACCAAAGAGACATACTACAAGTTCATTAAAGTTTAATTACAACATGAGCCAATCGATGTTGCAGAACTAGACACAGCATCACTGCTTTCGACTCGACTCAAGGGACCGGAGCGTGGATGAAGCCGCCGTCTATCGTGGGAGTCATGAAATCACGGGCGTTGTCAGCCTGCATTTGTAGCATTGTGTCGATGTCACTGTTGGGCGGTTGGTTCCTGAGGAAGAACTGCCCCGAGGTACGAAGGACATCTTAATGGATGATTTCCGCAAACTCAGACTGGATGCGAAAGAATTCTTGTATGATGTCCGCGTCCTGGATTGCCGACACGCTCGCGGCCCAATCTTTGAGTTTACTCGGTAGCAGAAGTTGATGATGGCCCCGTACGGTCGCCCGCATGTGATGGATGGCGTAGTAGGTACCCTTCTAACCGCCAGGCGGCTGCTTGACGCAGCAGAACGTCGTATTGTGGGAGAACACGTGCTTGCCAGTCTTACGAACTGTCCTGGTGAAGGTGCCTCCAGATTTGGCGTAGCCGGGGAGAACATCATCAAGAACCTTCTTGACATTTGTGTAGTCTACGTTCGACTGACGGTCCGGGTCGAAATACGTGGCCATGGAATATTTGGGGCTTAGGAGGATGAGCGTGCAATGTGTGTCACTGCAGAAAACACAGAATGTTAAAAGAAAAACGATCGAAATCTAAGAATTCATATGTTACGGGGCGGTTGAGGGGGAGGACTTACTCGGGAAAGTAAGGCACGAGGAAGTTATCCTTATCTCGGTTTGCCAGAATGACGCCTTCGAGGTAAGAACTCGCGACTTGCCGGTCCCAAGTGCTGCCCAAGATCTTGGCACGCATGTAGAAGGGGTCGACTATCACGATGTCCGGGGTCTTGTCGCGAATGATCCGCATCTCCATACTCAGCAAAAATAGCCGAACGAAGGTGTAGTGTAGCAGATGAAGGTTCAACATAGCGTGGATGTCATCAAACCGTAGGACGATCGTACCCCCGATGGAGTTATCACAAATCCCTTGCCCTCTGGCACCTTGGCCGCGAAAACCGGGTATGCCACATCTTTCTCTATGAGACGCCGCTTCTCCAAAGAAAGAACACTGTCATGCAGACTCCGCATAGCACCGGTTGCAGCATAGAGCATATTTGTCGGTAGCATCGGCCTACCCGCCACATGCACCCTCCTCATTAGATCCTCAGGTGAAGGTGGCCCGTCCTGAGCACGGATCGTACTCGGAGCCGGCTGGCTCTCACCCTTGTTAGTTTTTCTTTTGCGTGCCTTCTTCTTCTCCTGAATTGGGACCGAGTTCTGCTCACAGACCGCCTTCTTGAGTGTGTTGGGGCTGATAATATTTCGCACCTCGCCTATCTGAGGCTCGGTGAAGTCGGCAGCTGGAGGCGTCTCCTGAGAGCTGAATGGCAGACGACGCCTGTTGCAACTTGGCTTCTCCGTGGTACCAGCTAGATCGCGCACGTCTTTTGTTGGGTTGGGTTCTTGAGAAGGAGCCCCCATGAAGTCGCCACCGTACCCATGATCGGCAAAGTACTGATCAACGTTGCCAAATGTATCGTCGTCGTCGTCGTTCTGATCCTGTGCCGTATGCATGTTTGGATCAACTGGCATAGGGATGTCCGGCACCGTTGCGGCGGTCTTGCCATGGGGCCGACTTGGCACCGACACGACAGGCAGTGTTGTCTTTGGGGTGGTGTCCCCCGCCCCCAAACGAATCTGGCTCTTCGGCCAAAGCAGGGGCCAGCTCAGGCAGGCGCTGAGGGTCATCACGTCATCATCGTCGGCCCCGACGGGTCGAATCGGAGGTAACACCTCGTCGCAGCCTGGCAGTACCCGAACCAGTTGAACCCTAAACAAGTTGGGTGGCATCTGGGTACCGTGGAACAAGGGGTTGCCCGGTTGAACGATTTTGCCCTTGGCGACATCGACAAACTCGTTGTTCACGAAGTGCAGGAGAGTGCACGGAACGTCGGCGGCGCCCTGCGAAAACATGTAGGGCGTCAGGGATGCCCAATCAAAGGCAAGGAGATGAAGTCCTCGGCCGAGAGAGGCTTAATTAGTTACCGTAATGATAGCGTCGAGCTCGGCTAATGTCGAGGCACCACCAATGGCGGGCATGCAGTTGATGGAGGGGCCGCTTGCTGCAGAGGTGCCGGCCGGCGTACACCCGGGTGCATTAAGCTCCCGTGCCGGCGTCGGAGACACCAATGCCGCCTCCACCGGAGACACCAATGGCCCCGCCATCGCGTTCTGCGAGTTGCTGGCCGTGAAGCTAGGAATCGGGGGCGGCCCCTGTTGGCCGCCCGCAATCCACGCACTCAACCCCTCGATCAAGGTAGGCACAATGGCGGTGATCGTCGCTCCGAGCTGTTGTTGCACTTGCTCTTGGACAATCTCCGGAATCCGCGCCACCTGTGCCTTGAGTTCTTGAACCTCGCGCGCCTGGCTTTCCGAGCTGGTCTTTTTCTCCTTTCGCCCACCAGCGTTATAGTATGATGACCATTTTGTCGATAAGCCTTTACCGGCCACACGACCAGCTCACGTCGGCTTACCAAGCTTATCCTTGTTCTTCATTACGTTCAACGCCCTATTTAGAGTCGTGTCCCAAGGGTTGCTCTTAGTCGACCCCGCGCTACTGCTTTCTGTCGCCTGCGGAAGGAATGTGAACCATTTAGAAATTTGGCTTCATTAATTAGAATGCAACCATATGGAGCTAATTACGCGGGGGTGTATTCCTTACCAGAACAAGCTCACGCGCCCTGGTCTTCGGATCCGTGGAAAGCTCCTTTGTTTTCGGGTCCTTCTTGTACCGGGCCCTGACAAAGTTCCTGGTCTGCTTCTTACCGTATTTATCGAAGAGGGGCGGTAGGCCTTGCTCGGCACGGTCCGCCTCCTCCTTGTCCCATATAGGCTCCACCACTCTGTAACCGCCGGGACCGAGTGTGTGTTCCCCTAAGTTCAGCTCCCGCATTTCTTTCCCCCACTGACTTGATTCGGAGTGTGCGGTGCTCGAGCAATTGATCTTGAAGTCGTTGTAGTCATCTTCGTTGATCGAAGGATTTTTCTCCTTGATCTTATCATAACTCTCACCTTTCTCGATCATTCTCTTCACACTGCTTTTCCAAGTAGACAGGGCCTTGCTCATCTTCGTGAGGGCAGCATTGTTCACTTTATTCCCTTTGAGGCTTGTGTATACAAGTTCAGCGGGGAACTTGTATCGTTCGTGGACCTTCGTGAAGAGGAGGTTGCGCAAATTCCCTCGGTCAGGATGCCTCAGGTTCTCGGTGTTGATCGAGACAGTGCTCCGGAGAATGCGCCCGAGCTGAAGCGAGTACCCCTTGACTATTCGTTCGGGCGCCGTTGGATTCCCGTCGGAGTCCACTTCAGTAACTTCCTCCTTGAGGGTGTGGAGCACGGTCGGGTGCCGGTCCTTCCGTTGCCTCTTCGGTTGGCTGACATCTGTGCGTGCGCCACCATCATCAGTGGTGGCATCCTCGGCGGCACCATCAGTGGTGGCATCAGTGGGGTCATCCTCGGCGGTACCATCAATGGTCTCAGGATCGGTGGGGAAGGCGGCGTCCTCATACAAGTGAGGTTGTTCCTCCATCTCCTGGGGCAGCTCCCAGAATGCCTTGCCGCCCGAACCCCCGGCCTCATCGTTGTTGGCCATGTTTCTCTCTAAATAGGAACAAAGTTTGGTCAAAAAGTTGGTTATTGTCAAGGAACAAGATCATGGTCTCATCATTTAGGGTTTGTCGACACCGAGGCATCCTAAAAGCTAAGCTTTTATAATTGAGGGTTTTTCGACGCCGAGGCACCCTAAAAGCCTAAGCTTTCATCATTTCGGTTTTTATCGACACCGAGGCACCCTAAAAGCCAAGGTTTTATAATTTATGGTTTGTCGACACCGAGGCATCCTAAAAGCTAAGCTGGGAAGGAGAATTCTAAGTTGGGCCTAATCACTTGGCTCTATTGCTGCCTATGGTTTAATGCAGCTAGAATAAAGGGGCACTTGATCCTACTTAATTAACAACTAAGATACCCCGGCCCATGCATTAGTCACAAGTACCCCCATATGTCCTATTTTTAGCAAAGTCATGCTAAAATTCATGGAAAATTTCAGCATGACCTTTGCTGAAAATAGGACATATGGAGTACCCGAATTTACCGCAACGGAAGTTAATCGACATTCCAGCAAACTCAAGGGCCTCTCGGGGTACCTGCAAAATCATCACGACACGATGGTCGGAGACAAATCCCAGTAAAAAGCTGCTCTAGGTTCACCAATTGACTGATACTCATGGATAAGCAAAGCAAACTACTACTACCAAAACAAGAACCAGACAAACTGATATATAATGTCAAGCATGTCTAATACCAGCAGCTAATTGTAGCTTTTGCTTTTCAGTGCCAAATTCTAGCAGTACCAGTAGTTTTTCTCTTCAGGTAAAATTAACAGCTAGCAGCAATCATTTTCAAATATATATACAAGACAGTAGGTAAAAGGAATTTATATGTGCCCACTGGACATTTTTATATTAACCTAAGGAAAAATGAATAGTTAGGTTAATTACCCACTGTTAATAACAACACATATATAAGAGAAACACCTGATGTATTATCTCAATAAAATGAGCCATATTTGCATTCCCTTCAACAAACAAAAAATAAATGTATGCGTGGCCTTATTATTTATGAAATATAAGAGAGATAACAAAATATATAAGAGAGACAGACACTTGATGTAATAAAATGAGCCAGATTTGCATTCCCTTCCAAAAATAAAGTTGTATGCGTGGACTTATTATTTATCAACCAAAAAAGACACGCGCATATATAGGGTAGCTGCTAGTGTATATACACTTAACTTAATTTGACAGCTCCATCATGCATCAGCTGTAACTCAACTCTAACAGCAATTAAGCTAAGCAATTAACTACTAACTCTAACAGCAATTAAGCTAAGCAACTAGCATGCCAGGCCAGGCACCACCTACAGCAAGCAAGTTTGTTTCTTGCTAGAGAGAGTTGGACCTTTCATTTTATTTTTCAACCAGTTTTACAAGGATGGAAGAAAATTCAACCAACTAGTAAAACTTAGGCACCTTCCTTCCTTCCTTCCTTCACATGATTGACTTCTCTTTCCCTCCCTTTGACCTAGTTAATTAATTCGAGAGAGATGCAGTAGCAACACAAGTTCAGATTCATACTAAATTAACTACTAATTTGACCTAGTTAACCTAGTTAATTAATTCGAGAGGGATTTGACCTAGTTAACCTAATTAATCCCTAGCAGTTGATTAATTTGACCTAGTTAACCTCCAGCAAGCAAGTTTAAACCTAATTTAGCCATTCAAGGTGTTTGCCCTAGTTTGACCTAATTTGACCTAGCGGTACTGATAGTACGATCAACTCCCCAACAAGCTGTTCCCCAATTTAGCCATTCAGCAAAGGCCAACGCTAGGGTGGTGTGTAAATTTATCCTTGTTTATTCCATCTCGTGAAACCCCAAATATATTGTAACTAGAAAACTAGTGTATGTTTGAATGGATGCATGCTTAATTCTAATTAGACTGTGTTTTGTCTTTTGTAATTTCATAATTTGCATAGGGTGGATAGATAATACCCAAAAGATGTCAGGCACTAGCAAAAGTTTGTAACACAAAGATGCACACACATTGTGCTGTTAAAGAAAAGAGCACATAGTGAATATGGATGAAATTATTGCCGATCTCTGGCTTCGAAAACCAATTGGTGAGTTTGATCTGGAGATTAGAGATTTATGTTAGTGTTAGTGGTAATGTGCTCCTACTATGGTGTGTGTTGTTTAATATTTGGTTAAAAAACCGCCTATCATAATTTAGCCCCGCACCTACTCTGTTCCTGGCTCTGCTGCTGCCAATAGATGCAGAACCCAACTACTGTCAACTTACCACATTTCAGTGTTTTCGTACTCTCAGAAGAAACAGTGTGTTTAAGTACTCAATTTTTGCAGGTATTGTAAAAGGGCGAAGGCTGTGTTTAAGGAGCTTGAACTGAAGATACCGTTGACGCATATGAAAGCGGCGAGCTGGCTAAACTTCTAAATATTAGTGTCAAGGACGATCTTTGAATATCGTTTTAGCATGAATATTGTCCTTCTTGTTTTGAGGTTACAAAGGCCATGCAGTGCAACTATGGACTATCATTTTCAGACTAAATTAACTGCTAATTTGACCTAGTTAACCGAGTTAATTAATTCGAGAGGGTTTTGACCTAGTTAACCTAATTAATCCCTACCAGTTAATTAATTTGACCTAGTTAACCTCCAGCAAGCAAGTTTGAACCTAATTTGACCTAAATTCGAGAGGGATTTGAACTAAACCTAGCAAAAGAGAGAAGAAGAGGGCATGGCCGGGAGGGGGAGAGGAGGAAGAGAGGAGAAGAGAGGCAGAGGGAGGAGGGTTACCTGACCACGATGATGTGGTGGACGGAGCGGAGACGACGGAGGGCGGAGACGGCGGAGACGACGGAGGGCGGAGACGGCGGGGAGTTCGCGGGCCTCCTCTCCTGGTGGACGTACGAAGCCGACCGGCGCGGACCTCCTGGATGTCCTCCCCGCACGAAGGCGACGACGTCGAGCGGAGAGAGTGGAGGGGGCGGCGCGTGGCGGGTGGTGGGGGGCGCGGAGGCGTGGGGGCGGCGGCGCGGGGGAGCTGCGGTGGTGAGGGGCGCGGGGGAACGTGGGCGGCGGGGGTGGAGTCGGGGAGAGAGAGGGGATAGCTATGTTGGGGATGGCCAGGGAGGAGATATGGATGGTGGGGGCGGCGCAATACTAATGGCGCACCACCCCTCGGTGCGCCATAAGTGCATACATACTAATGGCGCACCTCACCCTGGTGCGCCATTAGTATATTTTTTTCTGCTCGAGCCAACAGGTTATTTTCCACCTGACCTGATACACATCAAGTGTCCTCTACTAGCTCGACTGGTCAGCAGCCAGTTCTCACACCAGGATGTCCTGGGTTCGATTCCCAGGCTCCACAATATTTTTATGCATTTAAAATGATGTTTGATACTTATTTGTGTTTAAATATGTTCAAACTTGTTTAAATCATAATAGTAATATTTTTTTATAAGACAGTAATAATATTTTAAAAAATATCATCAAACAGTAATGCCGGTGGAGCGGGGGAGGGTGCGGGGGGTCGGCGGCA
>LR738711.1:372134362-372182004 GCA_902687465.1 Secale cereale
TGCTCGGCGGCGGCGGTTGAGTAGGGGAATCGAGGGTGCGGGGGGTCGCCGGCGGCGGCCGGTGGACCGGGGGGTGCTCGGCGGCGAGGGGGACCGGATCTGGCGAGGTGGGATAGCGATCGAGATGCAGGGGGGGTCGAGATCGAGTGTCCATGAAATTTAAAAATATTCATGATAGTTCAAAAAGTGCCCATGAAATACAATCAAGAAATGAAGGCTACGATTTAAATACAATCGATCTTAGCTAGCTATCTGATCACAATCTTCTTGCCCTTCTTTTTCGCAAATGGAGTTCTTCTGTGGAACGGACGTCCTTTAGGTAGGGTGGTCCTGCTTCTTCTTGTGGTGTATGCTGCTACTTCATCATCGTCGTCATGTTTGATCCTCGGGTCGCCGTACTTGTCGAAGTCTTGCTCATTGGCTACTCCATCCATTCCGATGATCTTCCTTTTGCCTCTCCTCACGACAACACGGCTGGGCTTTGACGGGTCGGTAATGAAGAAGCATTGGTCAACATGGGAAGCAAGTACCCATGGCTCATTTTTCGCGGTGACATTTGCGCCCGCGGTCTTGGATTTGGCTTCGGGTATAACCATGGTGGTGAAATACCGGTCTTCTTTTAGGATGCTCTTGGCCCATCTGACACGGAACATCAGGACCTTCTCTCCAGCGTAGCTCAGCTCCCAGATCTCCTCGATCCTTCCGTAGTATCTGTCCTTGTCATTACCGGTGTAGGATTCCATCGTTACCCCGGAGTTCTGATAACCATCGCTCTTCATGTCCTTGGCCTCGGTGTAGAATGTGTAGCCGTTGATATCGTTGATATCGTGCTTCACTTGGCCTCAAGTGAAGCACGCGGGAGGGTAGTCATTTCCGGTCTTCTTGGCCTTTTTGCCTTTGCGACGACTTTCCGTGTCCTGCTTCGCCGCATCCTCATCATCATCATCATGATCATCATATATAGCATGAAGCTCCTGCCTGATGCCCATTGATTTCAAGTCTGCCCTTGCTTTCGGCCCATCTTTGGTCCTCTCTGGCATGTTGAGCAGGGTACCAAGCAGACTCTCGCACACGTTCTTCGTAATATGCATTACATCAAGGCTGTGAGGCACACGGTGGATCTTCCAGTACGACAAGTCCTAGATAACAGACCTCGTTTTCCATACCTTCAGCAGCGGCTCTGGCGCCTTTCGCTTCTTTCCCGGCTCTGGCGCCTTTTGCTTCTTTCCCGGCAGTGGGCAATCTTTCCAATTTTTCAACAGCTCGTCTATTTCCTCGCCGCTCCTCGTACGCGGGCGTCCTCGGGGTTCGGTTTCACCATCGAACCGATCCTAGCATTTTCTCCACAGGTCATCGTCGCAAAGCCACCTTCGATGTCCCATGAACACGGTTTTCAAAGACCCGGGATCTCTATCTAGCTGGCGATACGTTGTGTCATCCATGCACCTGATGCATCCAGAAAATCCGTGGACCACCTGCCCCGCGACATATCCGTAACCGAGATAGTCGTGCACCGTCGTGAGCAGCACGGCTCTCATAGGGAAATATTCTTTCTTTGCGGCGTCCCACGTATTGGCTAGCGTTTTCCACAGCGTGTCTAGCTCCTCTTTCAGCTGCCCCAGATACAGATTGATGTCGTTCCCTGGTTGTTTCGGTCCTTCAATTAGCATACTCATGTGAATGTACTTCCTCTTCATGCACAACAAGGGGGGAAGGTTGTACATCCACACAAACACATGCCAGGTGCTATGTGTGCTTCTCTGGCTGCCAAACGGATTGACTCCATCGGTGCTCGCGCCCAACACGATGTTCCTTGGATTGTTCCCAAATTCTAGGTCTTCGAAGTTCAACGCTTGCCACTGGCTTGCATCCGTAGGGTGACTCAGCATCTTGTCTTTTTATCTATCTCCGGATCATTTGCGTCATCTTCTCGCTTCTTCTCCTCCCAATCCGCGTGCCAATGCAGGAGCTTTGCTACCTTAGGGTCCGCGAAATACCGCTGCAGACGAGGAGTGATCGGAAAGTACCACGCCACTTTTCGAGGAGCTTTCTTCCTCTTCTTGTATCGAGTGACGCCGCACACCGGACATATGGTAGACTCCGCGTGCTCGTCCTGATAAATGATGCAATTGTTCATGCACACATCGTATTTCACGTGCGGTAAATCCATAGGACACACGATTTTCTTCGCCTCCTCCAAACTGGTGGGGCACTTGTTCCCCTTGGGAAGACGTTCGTGCCAGAATGACATGTTCTCGTGGAAGCATGCGTCGGTCATTTTGTGTTTTACCTTCATCTCCAGAGCCATGAGCGTTACTTTCAGGCGGGTATCCTCGGGCCTGCATCCTTCATACAATGGAGTAACCGCGTCTAACTCAAGTTGATCCATCTTGGCTTTCTCTCGGGCGGCAGCTCTTGCGTTATCGGTCTGGTTGAGAAGCAGCTCTTGAATATGAGGGTCCTGCACCCAGCCCATCGATGGTCCAGCGTCGTCTGCTCCGCCGGCATCATCATCTTCATGATCATGCCCATTGTCTGCTCCGGCTTCTTCCTCATCATCATGTCTTGCATCTTCTACATGATGACTATGTACAGCATCATTGTCGTGATCATCTCCTGGGGATTCTTCGTCTTCTCACCCGCCCGAGCCGCGGTGGTTGTCTTGCTGTCCTTCCTCATTTCTTGCCCGGCCCCCATGGACGACTTCGTAGTCATCTTCATCACCTTGCCACCGATAGCCATCCATGAAACCACGCAAGAGCAGGTGGTCCCGCACCTGCCCAGAATCCGGGTCCGCAATAAGGCTCTTCAGCTTGCATCTTCGACACGGACATCTTATCTCCGTCTCGTTCTTTTGAAGCATCTCGGCCTTCGCGGACCTCAAAAACCTATTCACGATGCCTTCGGTCATCGTGCGCACCATGGTCGCCTGCGGGGTAGAGCAAAACGATATTTTAGAACCAAGAAAAAATTTGCCATGACTTTCCCTAAAAATAGGACAAAAAAGAATGCTTAATGCCAAAATTCTCACCGAAACGGAAATGAATCAACATTCCGGGAAAATATTGGCAACTATCGCATTTCAAATACCGGTACACCTCCAAACACAAACACATATGCAACACAACAAACATATGCAACACCACGAACATACATAGATCTAGTTAGGCCATAAAAAGTGCAAGTGCACATTGTTGTATGGAGAACAACATAAATATAGCTTTCCCCCTTACTTACCTATCAAAACAAGGTAATTTAACCACTTAATTAGAATGAATCTATGGTGGAAATGAGGTGAAAAACAGGAGGGGCCCGAGACAAGGAGGAGGTGGAGAGAATGAAGTGGGGAGAAAGTGAGTGTGGGTAGGAGAGGTTGTCCAAAATATCTTGTTGCTGCCCACTTACTAATGGCGCACCCACTATAAATGCGCCATTAGTAATCAAGGTTACTAATGGCGCATCTTCAGTTAGTGCGCCATTACTAGTTTTGAAACAAAAAAACAATACTAATGGCGCACTGTCGCACAGTGCGCCATTACTAGTTTAAACTAGTAATGGCGCACTGTGGAACAGTGCGCCATTAGTAGTTTTGCAAAAAAAAGAATAAAAAATATAATAAAAAAAGAACATTAATGGCGCACATTACTGCTGGTGCGCCATTACTAGCTACAACTCGTAATGGCGCACTTTGTCTGGATGCGCCATTAGTATGTTTGGATAGGCGCACTAGTTCAAAAAAAACTTTTTGATACTAATGGCGCACCCTGGGCCAGGTGCGCCATTAGTAGTTTGAACTCTAATGGCGTATCTGAGGTTGGTGCACCATTAGTATATACTAATGGCGCACTGCTTGTCTGGTGCGCCATTACTATCAATTCCATCTATAGCCCTTTTCCTAGTAGTGTTGCCAACTTTTTACTTGGGGCCTCAAATTTTGTGGTCATGCTCACAAACCTAAATGATGACACTACACCAAGTGGTGCATCAAGGAGAGATGATTTGCTTAACTTAATCTTGCAAAAATCCATTTCTGTTGATTTCCAGGGTTCACCAAAGTTACATTGGCAACTTTGCCCAAATGAGCTCAAATTTGGTGGAAGGGCCTAAATGTATGTGCCATTTGATCCTGTTAAGTCTCATGTCAAGTGGAGTTATTTTGCTTGCCAAAAATTGCATCAAACATCTTCTGCCATTTTTTCAAAACCATTGTTTTGACCCCTTTCACTATTCCCCTTTACCTCAAATTCTTACCACAGGTAAACCTGATCATCTTCTACCTCCATTAACTTCCCCATGGCCAGAGCTCAATGATTGAGGGGTGAAAACCCCATTTTTACTCTTTTGGACAGCAACTTTCTCCTCCTCTTTCACCTCCCTCCTCACTCCAGTGGCTCTCCATGGCATCCAAAACCACCTCCCTATATTTTACTACTCCATCTACCCCCTGGACACAATTGGCAACGCCCTGGACGCCAGAGCAATGCCATGGCATGCAATGGCCGCGCTCTGGAGCGCGCTACAGTGCCCTGGCGCACTGTAGCCACCCCCAATCAGGAGCACCCGACCACCTCGGGCCTTCCCCTCGTGTCCCCGAGGCCGCCTCGAAGTCCGTGTCACGCAACGCTGTCGGCCCCTTCCTTCTTCTCCCTCCTGCTGCCCCTCTCGCACGCGCACCGGCCGACCGCGAGCTCCAGTGAGCGGCTTCGCACGCGTGAAGTCTCTGGCACCTCCCTGCTCTCTTTCTCCTTCTCCCTCGACTTGGACCACGTCCACACACACCGCAGACATCCCCGAGCCTCCTCCCGTGGCCACCCCGCCCATTTCCGCGGGCGCCCATAGGCCGCGTCCACGGTGAGCCATGGCCTCACTATATAGGGCCACCCCAGACCTCCCTCTGGAGCCCCTTGGCTCTCTCTTTCTCTCGTGCATCCCATGGACCAGCCCATTTTCCCCCACGTGCCCTACAGCCACCTCCCTGGCCGGAGTCTCGCCGCCGGCCTCCGCTCAAATTTGGCCAAGCCCGAGCTCTTCTCCCGCTCCTCTCTCCTCCGACAGACTCCCCTGAGCAAGGCGGACCTCCCATGATCTTCCTCTCATCCAAGGGCGCACCATAGCGCCGTGCCCAATCTTGCCGACACCACCGTCCGCTGGCGTCCAAGCCGCCGTCGACTCGACCATCCCTAGCAGCCGTGGCATACATGAATGGATGCGGTGTTCTTCGCCGAGCCCATCCATAGCCAGAGCATCGCCGGAGGTGGTCCGTAGCACCGGCAGTCGCCGTCGGGGTCCTCTGCTCCCTCGGCCATGCGAGCGCGCGGGAGGAAGAAGAAGACGGAGGCCCTGCAGGCGGGCCCGGCTCATAAGTGGCCCAGCCACCGAGCCACGCTGGCAAGTGGAGGCGGGTTCACCTGGTCCCGCATCCCCGCAGTGAAGGCGCATTACGCGTGGGCGCCTTCGGCGTCACCATCTCTCCCCGCACAGCCGAGCCACTGGGCCGGCCAACCGTATATCCGTCGCCTTGTGCGCAGTAAAGGGGTATAACCCTTTTTCCTTATCCTTTTTCTTTTTCCAGTAAACTTCAAAAGTCCATAATCAAATCATTTGAACTCCAAATTTGGTGATTCAAATTTCTAGGAATTTCTAAAACCCTGATCTACCTGTTGGAGCAACATGCACATTTTTCCATAGACCTTTTCTTCACAAATAATTATCAAATGTCATTATTCCATTTCTATTATGAACTTTAGAAAATCACAGAGGGCTCAAATTTGATCCAAATGCAGTGGTTCAAATTCCTAGATGCTTGTCATATCCAAACTTAGTTTTGGAACATTTTTATTAATACTTTCTGTACCCCACCAAATAATGAGCCATTTATTCATATTTATCAACTTTGCAAAATCCTAGGGAATTCATTTGAACTCCAAATCAAGTGAAACCAACTCCTAGATGCTTCTAAAATCATGACTTGTTTAATGGGTGCCTTTGCTCGTCATTCGAAAACATATTTCTGTACACTTCTTTCAAATCCATAAACCCCTTGATTCCATCATATTGAAATGTGCCAAACCATCCATTGATCATACTCCAATGAAACCACCTTGGTTATTTTTCATATAACCAGAGGTATCCTAGAAAAGTCCAACTCCTATTTCTAGAGCACTTTTATATTTTGCTTTGTTGTGTTGCTTATTATGATTGTTTCCATCGTTAGTTGACGAAATAAACGGAGTACTCGGAGATGGACCAGAAGGTTGGAAGACTCGGAAGGACAAGGCAAGCAGCCCTTTGACCATGTTCGAGAAACCTTTTTATGCATGTCTCACAGCACCTTATTATTAATGCATCGGAATCATGTTGAGGTGGTGACCACTTTGGTTGGTGCCTTCGTTACTTTACTATTGAAACTTGCATCAAGCATGACCCTACCTTCCTATGAGGGTTATGTGCGTGGGAGTAGATAGGTTGCTGTAGTAGTGGCTACGCAAATGTGACGGGTATATGCATGGTGACAGGAGGCAGATTACTTTCAAAAGACTTTTCGAAAACCCCGTCGGGTACCATTTATGCCCGAGGGAGATGATGAGTTGGGTAACCACTTGATGACGAAGTACCAAGGCAAGTGTGTGTGTTGTTTTGAAAACGGATTGGTTTAAGTTGCGATCGTTATTCCAACCTTACATGCGCAACCACTCTACCCTTATATGGGAAAGGGCATTATTGATTACCTAGGTCGATACTAGCATGGTGGCCGCATTACTAGTGACGGGGCTGACATGAGGTCACTCTCGGGACAGGGTCGTGCTTGGATAGGCGGCCATGACTGTTTTCACAGGGCACCGAACACACCGTTGGTACCCCGTGTCAGTGGTATGTGATCAATATGGGAGCGAGGCTCCACAATTTTTAAGACGTGATATGTGGGAACGGGGGCTGCTACCAATCGAGTGGACACCATGTTAGTGTCGTCTAGGGAAAGATAGTGATCGGGTGCTTACCCCGGGTACTTGAGGTACCGCGGGTCGTGGACGACACGGAAGTTCCCCGGATCTAGTGGGTAAAGTGTGCAACCTCTGCAGAGTGTAAAACTATTCGAATAGCCGTGTCCACGGTCAAGTACAGTTGGGTAACCGCTCTTGGGCTACGTCCAATGTTTGTGAAACCTGGTGTGTGAGTGTGAGGAAACAACACGGTTCAGTGATATTGATGGTGTGATTCTTGAGGAAGTCACAATGAGATTGAGCATGAGTTGATTACAACTCTTTATCGATAATGATGTCTGTAACCTCCTCATACTTGTTGCAGACACATGCATGCCCTTGTTATAGGTTGATCATACTTGCATATGAAAAACTAGCTTTCCGCAAAACTGCCAATTAGCAGTAGAGCCTTGCATAATTATTCTGTCATCACACTTGGGTTGCTTGCGAGTACATTCAAAGTACTCATTGGCTTGCCACTGGTTATTTTATTGGCCAGGCAGGAGAGAACAGGATATGATGAAGATTTCTTGGTGACGAGCATGCGAGCTAGGACGCTTCCCAGTCAGAATGCCTGTAGGGTTAAGGCATATGGCATGGGTCCAAGTTGTTATTGAAGATTTTCCATTGCAACGATATACTCAAGACTTGACCATTATGGTCCTATTTGTGTAATACGGTATGTATGGATGTTAGACTCTTGTTATTCAGCTTATGTGTGTTCAGTGAGCATTGATCTCTGGGATCACTGTACACGTGCATTCGATGATCACGACTTATGAGTCGGGGTCCCCACAGGACGCCACGTGTGCCCTATTCCGTGGTTCTCAAGTCTCCCGTGAAGATTTCGCTCCAAAAATATCTCTCCCAATGGTTTCATTCCGTTTGGACTCCGTTTGATATTCCTTTTCTGTAAAACCCTGAAATAGGCAAAAAACAGCAATCAGGACTGGGCCTTTGGGTTAATAGGTTAGTCCCAAAAATAATATGAAATTGTATAATAAAGCCCATTAAACATCCAAAACATCATAAATAATAGCATGGAACAATAAAAAGTTATAGATACGTTGGAGACGTCTCAGGGGTCTCAACGGCCACCGGCTGTAAGTTGATGGTTGCTGCAGCAAAGCATCCTGGGCTGCGGTGGAGATCTCTACTACGCGCAACATGGCCCTGGACCGCGGATGGCAGATGTTCGCCCGCACATACGGCTTGGGCAGGCGATGCACTCTCCACTTCAAGTATGATGGCGCTGAGACTCTCTTCGTGAGGGTGTTTGGGGCGGATGGTCGTCGCGCAGGGTGCTGCCCCGAAGACAGCAGTGCCGATGACGGGCTCGGCCTTGGCGACGGCCGCGACGAGGCCTCATGGGGGCTTGCCCTTGGCGATGGCCATTAGTCATCCAGCAGCGGCGGCTCCTCTGCCATTGAAAGCACTACAAGTGGTGGTAACGACCAACCACCGCGCCATCGGGCCCGCTTCGAGGTCAGCGATGGGTCATCCCGCTGCCACGTGGCGGTGAAGTGCGATGAGAGCTCAGACTGAGCTGAGCCCGGGAGGCACTTGGGGCTGGATCTCGCGAGCTGCTGCGGCCGTGCGGCCCACTTTTGTTTAGCTTTCCTTTCTTCCTGCATTTCAAAAAAGGGTATCTTGCCCGACTGGGGCATATAATGAACTGTGACGCATATGCTGGTATGTTATGTTTTACGCTCTCCTGCTATGCTACGATATTCATGTGCATCGCGAGGGTAGAGGGTTAACTTAGCTTGATAAGCTCGAGGATGGCGTGAGGGTGCATTTTCCGGTGTCTGGACATGTTTCCTTGCTGCTGACGCGGGAGCTGCTGGCCTTGGGGGAGGGCATCTGCAACAGTTGTTAGGGAATCCACTATGTACCTTGTTCCTTCTTGCGCGAGCCCTCAGGCGTGGGCTAATCATGGCTTGATGCACTGCGTGGTGGTACCCGAGAGGCACGGACTTGAGGGGGTGCGTCAAACACGAGCTCATATGAGGGCGCCTCGCGAAGATCAAGGAGGTCGAAGCCCTGGGGCGAGAGGGTTTCGGTGAGGTGTGCCTACAACGTGGGCTGGCTAGCGCGTAGATGCGGACACTCCTGCCTAGCCCCCGTATGAGGTGCGCGAGAGAGAACGCCAACAAAAAGGGGCGAGCCAAGCAGAAGGGGGAAAACTCAACTAAGCAATCGAGAAACACCAGAACTACAAATCCATTTAAAGATCGCAACCAGATACAGAAAGCAAATGAATAACCGCGTCCGGCACCTAGTCTAGTCTTCTCACCAGCGAGGACCTAAGTGGTGCCACTAGGATGTGGGAGGGATCGCCTGAGGCCCGAGGGCGGCACTCCGGAGACTCTGGGGCGTGTACATCCCCACTCATTATTACGTGAGAGTGTTGCGGGCGGATAACTTCACAGGTACTAGGCCTTGCTTCACAGGAACTAGGCCTTTCTTCACAGGCACTAGGCCTTTCTTCATGGGTAGAACTTCCAGAGGTGCTAGATGTTCCAGGTGTTTTGGATGGTGCCGTCGTCCCCCGTCTCCAGGCATACGGTGCCAGGCCTGGAGACCTGGTCAATCCTGAACGAGCCCTCCCACATGGGTGAGATCTTGTGCAGCCCTTCCCTATAGAACACCAGTGTAGGATCGAAAGTATGTCTAGAGGGGCTGATTAGACTACTTGACCAAACAAAAATCTAGCCTTTTCCCAATTTTAATTCTTGGCAGATTTTAGCAACTTAGCACAAGTCAAGAAATCAACATACAAATGCAATTCTAAGAGTGTAGCATCGGAAAGTAAACAATTGCATATGAAGGTAAAGAGAGGAGTTTGAAGGGAGTAAACACAAGTGAAGACAATGATGTTTTTTGCATTGGTTCCGATAGGTGGTGCTATCGTACATCCAAATTGATGGACACTTCAACCCACGAAGGGTAATGGCTGCACGAGTCCATGGAGGGCTCCACCCACGAAGGGTCCACGAAGAACCAAACTTGTCTATCCCACCATGGCCATCACCCACGAAGGATTGCCTCACTAGCGGTAGATCTTCATGAAGTAGGCAATCTCCTTGCCCTTACAAACTCCTTGGTTCAACTCCACAATCTTGTTGGAGGCTCCCAAGTGACACCTAACCAATCTAGGAGACACCACTCTCCAAAAGGTAATAAATGGTGTGTTGATGATGAACTCCTTGCTCCAATGCTTGAAATGAAGTCTCCCCAACACTCAAACAGCTCCTCACAGATTTGGATATGGTGGAAGAAGGATTTGAGTGGAAATCAACTTAGGAAGGCTAGAGAACAAGATTCATATGGTAGGAGTGGAATATCTTGATCTCAACACTTGAATAGGTGGTTCTCTCTCAGAACATGAATGGTGGAAGTGTAGGTATGTTCTGATGGCTCTCTCCACGAGTGAAGAGTGGGTGGAGGTGTATATATAGCCTCCACACATAATCTAACCGTTACACACAATTTACAAAACTCGGTGGGACTGATTCAGAGAACTCGGTCAGACCGATTTAGTTCATAATGTGACCGTTAGGTATTTCGGTTGGACCGATATGATCAACTCGGCGGGACCGATTTCATTAGGGTTAGGGCATAACGTAATCTCGGTGGGGCCGATTACACAAACTCGGTGAGACCGATTTTGGTAATAAGCACACAGAGAGTTGGTCAGGCAAACTCGGTGGGACCGATTTGCTCATTTTGGTGAGACCGTAATGTTACGAAGAGGCAACCGAGAGTTTGCATTACAGACTCGGTGGGACCGATCGCTCATCTCGGTGAGACCGAAATGTTGCGAAGGGAAACAAAGAGTTTGCAATCCCATCTCGGTGAGACCGAGATCCCTTTTGGTGAGACCGAAATGATTAGGGTTTCTGGCAGTGGCTATGTCAAATGAACTCGGTGGCACCGGATAGATATTTTCGGTGGGGCCGAGTTTGACTTTTGGTTTGGGACAAATGTGGATGTGGGAAAGTGGTTAAAGGTTTTGGAGCATATCACTAAGCATTTTGAGCAAGCAAGTCATTAAGCAACACCTCATCCCCATTTAATAGTATTGGCTTTCCTATGGACTCAATGTGATCTTGGAGCACTAAAATAGAAAATGTAGAGTCCTTAGCTGTTGAGGGGTCCACAATCGTAATCCATGTCATGCCAATCATTTAACTTTCTTGAAATATTATCTTGATATATCATTAGTTCAATGAGCTATATGTTGTTAGTAATTACCAAAACCGCCCAGGGATAGTTGCACTTTCAATCTCCCATTTTTCGGTAATTTATGAAAACATATAGATCAAAGCTTCGACAAATGATAAGAAGATTTAAATACATCGTCGCTTTGAGAAGTATGTGATAAACAAGAGCTTCCCCTAAATTTGTGCATTATTTAAAATTTGCGTTTGAATGCAAATGCACAATCGATTAGGATCATGGGTTACTCTTCCATGTCACATACATCTTGGTGGAGCGCTCAAAATGATATACACTAAAACATGCACTCATCACCAAGCAAAGTGAATGGTCATATGAAAATATAGAGATAATATCATCCAAGCAAACAATAAAGGTAGCATATGATCAAACACATGGTCACACAAGTATCTCACACACGGACATAGAGTATTAAGCAAACGCATAATAAAGTTCAACCAAAAGCAATAGAGACGACCAAAGAGGCAAAACACTCTCTCTCGAAGCCTATGATCTATACATATTTCTCCCCCTTGGGCAACAAGTTACCAAAAAGTTCGAAAATGCATAGTGCTATGCGTCTCTCAGGCTTGGTCTTCGGGAGACGGTGTAGATAGAACTCCAAGGACGAAGGCTTCCGACGAAGTAGCTGGAGCTGGTGGAGTGGCTGCTTGAGGTGGCCCTGAAGCTGTGGCTGCTGGTGCAGATGTAGTAGCTCTAGTATCTAGAACTGACACTGCAGCAGATCTCTGACCTCGAGGCACTCGCATGCATTTGTGGTAGCCTGTCCTTGTGTCTCCTCTGCTTCCTCCTAAAGCTTCTCAACTTCAGACTGGATCTTTGTCACCTTCAAATCAAGACCGTAGAACTTAGTCTCGATGAACCTCTCCAAGCTCTCCTGATTTTTAGTCAGGGTGGCCATGCCCTTCTCAATCCTCATGGTAGCTTGAATCAGATATTTCATTTGATCTTGCTTGGACTTGAGATGCTTCTTCTACACTTGGCATCTTGGCAGCTTTCTCTACTTTGGCCTTCTCTCTCCTTTCATGAGCTTGCACAGAAGATGGTTCATTCTCATCCATGACAATTGTGTTGTCCTCAAAGTCAGGCACCAAGGGTAGATATTCCTTGTCCAACAAGTATGTGCTTGTGCCCATCTTAGAGTTGATAATCATCTGGATGTGTGGAGCATGCCCACATGATCTCTTCTGGTCTGCAGCAGTCCTCTTGATTGTCTCTACAATCAGGCTCATCAGTTTGAACTTCTGTGGCACATCAAAAATTTGTAGCATGTTGATAGAATGGCCTCTGATCATCTTTGCATCTTCAGATTTAGGCAGCAGTGTATACCTCGAGATTGTGTTGATGGTGGCTAGACCAGCCTGCAAATGATGTACTCATCCAAACTTGTGTGTTTCCAGATCATCATCAGGGATCACCTTGTACATATTTGCAATGGAGTTGTGGTCTTGCTTCTTCTTGTCATAGACATCTAGATCATCCTCATGCTCTTCGGGGGCATTGATTAGTTTAGACCACTCAGCAACAGTTGACTGGTACCTTGTACCTTCAGACATCCATACAATCCTACCATCAGGATAGAAATGAGCTGTGGAGTAGAATTGCATGATGAGTTCATCATTCCACTTAGTCAACTTTTGAGCCAAGAACTTGTCAACTCCACATGCTTTGAAGCTCTCATGCACATTGGGGAAATAATATGCATTATCATCAATGAAGTCCCAGTCTACTCTTCATATCACAAACAATGGGCTTCTTATCAAGCAGGACTGTCTCATAGAAGTCTTGGAGTTCCTTTGGGTGAAACCTGTAGTCCACAACAGTCCTTCTCTTTATGGCATAAAGATAAGCCTTTCTGTAATGCCCCGGATGTAATACTTTTCCTTTTGGGAAATATATAATATCTTTGGCTCCATCAGTTCCATTCCGGTTTCTTTGTCTTTTGGGTTTTCGTCGTTTTGTCGTGTTGCGTGTGTGCATTCATCCATATCATGTAGTCATGTGCATCGCATTGCATTGTGTTGTCGTTTGCATCCGGTCCCACTCGTTTCTTCCCGTTGTCTGTTTCGAGTTCTGGAGCTCTCTAACGCGTCCGTGGCATCCCCGAGGCCTACTTTGGTGTTTGGCCGTGTAACGTTTCCGGTTTGGTGTGAGACTTGTCGTGCGATGTTGTTTTGTTGTGTGTAACCCGCCTGTCAAATCTCGTCGCGTTTGGAGCTCGTTTGGTTCTCCAACAGTTATTCTCGTGGGCTGAAAGTACGCCTCTTTGAGGCCCAAGACACCCCTCCAACAGCCCACCAAACCAACCCAAACCCCTCCCTTCATCTAGGCAATCCAATTGTGATCATGTGGCTGAAAACCTCACCTCATTTGGACAACCCTAGCTCCTTGTGCCTATATAAACTCCCATCTCCCCCAATTTTCGCGTCTGAAACCCTAATGCTTCCACAATGCGCCGCCGGTGCTTCCACCGTTGATCCGCGGTGCTTCCACCATTGAAAATCCGTGCTTCCGACGTCCCAGAAAAACATGCTTCCGTAGTGCTGCAGTCGCGCTTCCGAACCGCGTCCGTGCTTCCGTCCGATGCGCGGACCCCGCACGTCATCTTCAATCTCGCCGCCGCCTTCTTCTCCGCCGCCGGCGCCCCTCATCGGAGCTTCTTCTCCGATCCGCCGCCTCCAAGCTCGCCGGAGAGCTCCGCCGCCGCGCCTCCTCACCGCCCTCCTCTGCCGGCCTGTTAAGCCTGGTGGGCCACGCTCGCGCCGCAGCCGATCCCGGCCCGATCCGCCCCGCGGGCCGCGTTGACTTCTCCGGCCCGCCGTTTGACCAGATCCGTTTGACCCGAGGTGGTTTTTCTGCTAAGTCCCTGGTTAAGTTAGTTTCTGATGCAGTTTTATAATGTGGATAACTTTTTGTGTGTTGGTCCGATTTGAGCAAATGATATGTCAAAATGATCGTGGAGACTTGTACTACGTTTTGTTCCATTGTGCCATGCATGTTTGAGGTCATCTAGATGTTTTAATCTTCATGAGAAGAGTGCTACTTGTTATAAACTGTTGTTTGTAGTTGTTTTCATGCCATCTTTGCAATGTGATAACTTGTTGCATGTTTATCCAAATGAAGCAAATGATATGTCCACGTGTTCATCATGATATGCTCTACATGTTGGTTGCTTTAGCTTGCATGATAGATTTCATCTTGCCATGTTTATCTCCTTTGCAAAGTGCTATGTGACTGTTATGTCGTTTAACTTGTTACGAGATGCCTCGTAGAGGAGCTCGTTGCTATTGATGTGTTTGTTCCCTTGATGCATGCTTAGATGTTTTGGATTCACCATCATGTGTACTTTGCTTTGGTGCTTACCACTTGTATTGATATGCTTTGAGGTGGCTTAAACTTGCTCACAAAGATGCCATGATGTTACTACTGTTTTAACACTTAATGAAATTTCACAAAGTCTGGAATCTGTAATATCCAGATGCCATGTTTGCTTGTTGTTCTAGGAAAAACCATGATAGCTTTGGGGTGACTCTTGATGATTCCTTGTTGTATATATTGTTGGATATCCATTCATGTTCTCACATGCTTATTTGAGTGGCTGTAGCATATTTAACTCTTGCTCCCAAGTTGCAACAAATTACTGTTGTCAGGTTTTTGTTGTCAAGTTCAATATGTCATAGCTTGTTGCTATTGATCCATGGCTCCTTTGGAGATGCTCCAATGGAATTGTTTGCTATAGGATATGTCTAGTTTATGTCCATGCTCCTTGCCATGATGTTTGAGTGCTGTAGACTATTTATCTCTTGCTCCGAAGTTGCTATGTGGCTGTTATTTTCAGCTTGTGCATGTTTATTGATTCGGGTGTAACTTTTAGCCCGTTGCTCCGTTTTGAGCAAGTCCTATATGGAACTTGTGTGTTTTTGCTTGTAGATTCATAATATTCTATTGTTAGCATGTTTTGAAGTATTTTTCTTGATGCATATTGTTGTGCTGTAACACTGTGCTTCCTATGTAGACTTTCTGTGCTTCCATAGTGCATCTGTTTTGCTTCCATAGTGCATCAGTCATGCATCCAGTAAGTTTTCTGCGCATTGCATCTTGTTTGATTTCGTTCCTTGTGTGTTTGTGTTGAGTAGAGCCGGAAGCTGAGTACGAGTACGAGAACAAGGTTACTACCGAGGTTGAGAACGAGGAGCTCTCTTACGATCCCATCGACAACTCTTCAAGCAAGATGACCGAACCCCGATTACATTACTATCTTTGCCTATTGCTAGAAGTCTCGCTCTATAGTATTTGCCTCGATTCCCATGTTTTTCCTGTCAGCTTCCTATTGTAACCACGAACATGTTTAACCACCCTACCTATGCAAACCATTGATTGGCTATATGTAGGCTTCGCTCAGCCCCTCTTATAGCATTGTTAGTTGCATGAGAAGCTTGAAGATTCTTGCTTCTTGTTAAAGCTTGTTGGGATATCACACTATATTAATTATTAAATGAAATCATCTATATATTGGTAATGGGTGGAAGGCTAAGCCTTTTGCTTGATGTTTTGTTCCACTCATGCCGCTAGGAACCGTATAAACCGGTGTTATGTTCCTTGATTATGCGTTCCTCACACGGTTGGGGTAATGGGACCCCCTTGATAAACCGCTAAGTGCTAAGTCTTTTCCAGCAAGTCCCAACATTGGTACTATTCGCCTAATAACTAAAACTTGCATAGGGACTAGCTATCCCTTTTATTTTAATCAACAACCCCGGGCCAGTGCTCCTCATGAGTGTTGCTCCGAACTGAGCAGACTGCGGGGCCGCCTTGGGGAAACCCAAGGTATCTGGCATACACCTGTAGGATGTCTCATCCGGTCGTGGCCTGAGACTAGATACGCGCGTCTACTGTCAGGGTGTCGGCACGCCGGGAGGATTTGCTGGATTAGCCTTACCTTAGTCGGAGTATCTTGAGCACGGGATTCCGAGGATACTCGGGCCTTCCCACTATGGAGTTGCGACTCCGCGGATCGTGGGCTTGTCATGGGCCAAGTTGGAACACCCTGCAGGGTTATGAACTTTCGAAAGCCGTGCCCGCGGTTATGTGGCAGATGGGAGCTTGTTAATATCTGGTTGTAGAAAACTTGACACCATGTTCCAATACACTACCAGCGTGAGTACCATGACGGTCACTTTCCGAAAGGGATTCGGGAAGTGAACACGGTGGGGTTATGTTTGACTTGCTTTAGTTAGGATCACTTCGTCATCATCTCTCGACCGAGGCACCTTCTCTTCTCGCTCTCGTTTACGTAAGCTAGGCTAGTGCTGCTGCATACTCTTGTTCTTTCTTCAGCCTTGTTCCACACCCAAGGCTTGGATAGTTGTGTTACCCGGGAATGGGATTGCTGAGTCCTCTGTGGCTCACAGTTACTTCACCACACCAGATGCAGGTACGATGGTGAGCTACACAGGCGATGGCACTGAGCTAGACTGGGAGTACGACGAGGAGCGTAGCCGTTGCTATGTGAACTATCTGGTTGACCAGTAGAGCTTCTACTAGGATTCGATCTAGACCTGTGGTTTAATGTTATGTTTGGTATTTTGTCATTTGGATCTTTACCCTTAGATGGGTTGTGATGTTTATCTGAATGATGTTTGATCATGTAATGAATTTGTGTGACGTGGCGAGTGTAAGCCAACTATCTTTTCAGCTTTCATCCCTATTTTTACATGAGATGTGCAAAGGTACCAAACTTGCGATCATTCCAGAATAGGCTTATATCTTTAAGTCGTGCCTCGACACGTAGGAGATATAGTCCCATCCTGGGCATTACAAGTTGGTATTCAGAGCCTTCTCCGACCTAGAAGCCCCCACTGTTTGATCGAATCGTTGACGGTCGAGTCTAGGCACACACTTAAAATGTTTTGAGTCCTATATTTATATCGGAGAGTAGGATTTCTTTTGCTCCTCATCTCTTTTCATTCTGGTGAGGACTCCTGACGACTACTCTTGCCTCTTCTACTTTCAAAAATTGCAACAAATTTTTTTTAGGAATCTCGCGAGTATTGTTGGATTGTTTCGATGTCTTTGTGATGAGAATATTGTTCTCGATGCCTCCTGACATTAGGGGTTGTGGCAGTGTCCCGGGGAGTTGAGCTTCGGGGTATTGTCGTCACAAGCATATCACGACAGTACTAGAATACTTAAGACGGCCGACATCGAAAACTCTCCTATACGGTTAGTGGCAAGATAACCCCGACATCTCCCAGTACTGGGGAGGTAGTTCGGGAGTATTGCCATAGCTTTGTATAGTGGATGCTTTTCAAAGGTTCGAGGTAGACGGTTTCTGAGAACAACTGGTTATGTGTTGAAGGATGGATACAGCTGGATGTAGGATTAGAGTTGGGTGCGTGATGCTTCCCCTGTATCCCCAACACCTGATTGCATGACTGGAAACTTTCGGAAATTCATAGGTGGGTTCATCTAGTAGATCGTAGGCATTCTTCCAACGAATGCAGTTACGGAGTTCGGGGTTCTACATTGAGTGAAGTGGTTTTATGGCCGATGTTCCGATCGGGATTTGCATCTTAAAGGATCCTTGTCTATGCTGATCCGGGGATTGCAAAACCTTTTCGTAACACATTTCATAAGCTTTCAGCACAAAGATGTCGAACGAAGCTCCTATCTTGTGTTTGTTCCATCTGTACCTTGTTGTTTTCTTATTTACCTTTGGTCTCCCAGTGACTTCTCGTGAAGATTGTTGTTATCATTAAGCTGAGAATTTCATTCGTTCCTCTTGTTCGAATGATTCTTGTGAAGACTATGTTGCATTTCTATCTGTTGCTTCAGCTTATATCTTCTTTCAATCAAATTGCTGATTGGTGGTCATCTCTTTCAGGATGGCTCCGAAACGGGTTCCCAACGCTAACCCATAGGGTGAAGAGGTTCCAGATCGTCCTCCTTCCCCTCCTCCTCCGTCTGAGGCCTGGAGAGTGATTATGCAAACTACAAATCAGAACACCCAGATGTTGATGCAGATGATGCAGCAGATGCAAGCAAATCAAGCAAATCAGGGTGCTCCAGGGAACCAAGGCAATTTCTTCAACTGACAGCACCATGCTACGCTCAACCAGTTCTTGGCCAATCAACCAAAGGCTTTCAGTTACTGTGTCGACCCTCTCGATGCTGAAGATTGGATCACCGATATCAAGAAGCATTTTGATTGCAGCAACGTAAGGCCTGAGGACTATGTGAAGTTTGCAGCCTTCCAACTCAAGGACCAAGCAGCTGACTGGTGGTAGCAGTACAAAGACTCCAGAGAAGGGCGTGTGATCTCTTGGGATGATTTCTGCAAGGACTTTCGCTCTCACCACATTCCAACAAGTGTCATCGAGGGTATGCGTGAGCAATTCCGCAACCTGAAGCAAGGCTCTATGACTGTCTACCAGTATAATGTCAAGTTCCAAAACCTTGCCCGCTATGCTAAGCAAGACATACCAGATGCCAAGAGCAAGATCTATCAGTTCCGTGGAGGTCTGAAGGATGAACTTCAACTTGCTCTCACCTTGTTCGAGCCTGATGAGTTTGACAAATTCTATAACATGGCGCTTAAGCAAGAGGCAGCCCAGCTCAAGATGGAAGCTTCCAAAAAGAGGATTTGAGATGCTGTTCACTCCTCCTCATCTTCTCAAGTGGTCGCGAAGCAACAGAAGTTTTGGTTTCCACCTCCTCCTGTGATCCGAGCTCCCTACAACAACTCCAACAACAACAAGAACTCTGGTGGCCGTGGTTTCTCCCACCCACCCAACCCAAGCAACAAGTCAAAGTTTCAGTCTCAAGGTTCCAAGTCTAGTGCTCCTCACTACCGTCCTCTCTCAGAAGTGGTCTGCAACAAGTGTGGCAAGAAGGGTCACTATGCTAACAAGTGCCCCAACACGAAGCGCCTTCCGCCTCCTCCACCTGTCAGTTCTGCTATTGTCAAGCATGATCCGAAAGTTGCAAGGGTGAATCTGATGAATGCAGCGCAAGCGGAGAATTCTTCTGATGTGATTTTGGGTGTCCTTCTAGTGAACTCTTTTCCTGCAAAAGTGTTGTTTGATTCGGGTGCTTCATGTTCCTTCATGTCATATCCATTTGCATCCAAGCGCGATATTATCACCAAAAATTTGACTCAGAAGTTGCAAGTTATTTCTCCGGGGAGACGTATGTCTTCTAATATATTTGCTTCGGATGTATCTATTCGCATGGGTGATTATCCATTTCTGGTCTCTCCGGTGGTTCTCTGCAGTTCTGACATTGACCTTATCCTCGGAATGGACTGGCTTTCTCAGCATGATGCTCACATTGACTGTGCACAGAAGGAAGTCAAGATGACTCATTCCAATGATGATGTGATTATCTTCGCCTCGCGGGATAACACAATCAGGCTTTTCTCTCTCAATGACAAGGGCGAGATGAATGCCATATCTCAAATTCCGGTGGTTAACGAATACGAAGACGTCTTTCCTGAAGAACTTCCAGGCATGCCTCCACACCGTCAAGTGGAATTCGTCATTGAACTCGAGCCGGGTACTGAGCCAACATGCCGGCGTCCGTACAAGCTCTCTCCTAGAGAGTTGAAGGAGTTGAAGAAACAACTTGATGAACAGGAGCGTATGGGTCTGATCAGGCCTAGTACATCTCCTTGGGGCTGTGGTGTCTTATTTGTCAAGAAGAAGGATGGCACGGAGCGCCTCTGCGTAGACTACCGGCCATTGAACAAGAAGACAATAAAGAACAAGTATCCGCTCCCCAACATCAATGAACTGTTCGAGCAGCTCAAAGGAGCTAAAGTGCTCTCTAAGCTCGATCTCCGGATGGGCTATCACCGAATTCGCATTTGTGAAGAGGATATCCCCAAGCCTGCCTTCAGAACGAGCTACGGCCCCTATGAGTATAGAGTCATGTCCTTTGGTCTCGCTAATGCTCCACCTACCTTCTCGAGAATGATGCACTACATTTTCAACCCCTACACCGGCGAGTTTGTGCTTGTGTATCTGGATGATATTTTGGTTTTCTCCAAAAATGAAGAAGATCACGAAAAGTACCTTCGTCTGGTTCTCGACAGACTCCGTGAACATAAGTTCTATGCCAAGTTCTCCAAGTGCGAATTTTGGCTCGATAAGGTCTTGTATCTGGGCCATATCATCTCCGCTGACGGTATTGCGGTAAACCCCGAGAAAGTTGAAGCAATTGTCAACTGGGAACCTCCTCAGAACATCAAGCAACTCCGAAGCTTTCTTGGTCTTGCCAGCTATTGCAGAAGGTTCGTTGAGAACTTCTCCAAGATTGCCAAGCCTCTCTCCTACTTTCTGCAGAAGAATGTCAAGTACTACTGGTCTCCAGATTGTGAAGTGGCATTCAAAACTCTCAAAGAAAAGCTCGTCCCTGCTCCAGTTCTCACTCCTCCAGACGAGTCCAAGCCCTACAAAGTATTCTGTGATGCTTCTCTTCAAGGACTTGGTGGTGTGCTAATGCAGGACAAGAGAATTGTGGCATACACTTCTCGTCAGCTGAAGCCAAGTGAGAAGAACTACCCCACACATGATCTTGAACTAGCAGCTGTGGTACATTCTTTGATTATGTGGAGACATCTTCTGTTGTGCAGAAAAGTCGACATCTTCACCGATCACAAGAGCTTGAAGTACATCTTCACACAGCCGTATCTGAACCTCCGCCTGACTCGTTGGGTCGAAATGATCCAAGAGTATGATCCGAGCATCGAATACACACCTGGGAAGGCGAATGTGATTGCAGATGCTTTGAGCAGAAAGGCATATTGCAATAGCCTCCTTATCAAGACGTTCCAGCCTGAGCTTTGCGAAGCATTCAGGAAGCTCAACCTCCAAGTTGTTCCGCAAGGTTTTCTTGCAAATCTTCAAGTTGCTCCTACCTTGGAAGATCATATCCGTGAGGCCCAACTCAGTGATGCTATGGTCCAGAAAGTGAAACATGGTATTGCAAAGGGTACTCCTAAATACAAGTGCTATCGCGTTGATGAGAGAGATACCTTGTTCTTTGAGGACAGGCTTGTGGTTCCCAAAGGTGATCTCAGGAAGCTCGTAATGGACGAAGCACATGATTCCCTCCTTTCGATTCATCCTGGCAGTTCCAAGATGTACCAAGACCTCAAGCAATCTTACTGGTGGACTCGCATGAAAAGGGAGATTGCCCAATTCATGAATGAATGTGATGTCTGCAGGAGAGTGAAGGCAGAGCATCAACGTCCAGCGAGTCTTCTCCAACCTCTTCCTATTCCCGAGTGGAAATTCGACCACATTGAAATGGATTTCGTCACTGGCTTTCCTAAGTACAAGAGAGGGAATGATTCTATCTTTGTGGTGATTGACAAGCTTACCAAAGTCGCTCACTTCCTTCCAGTCAAAGAATCAATCAATGCAGCTCAACTGGCAGAATTGTACACTTCCAGAATTGTGTCCTTACATGGCATTCCTCAAGTCATCTCCTCAGACCGTGGAAGTTCGTTCACTTCCAAGTTCTGGGACTCCTTTCAGTCTGCCATGGGCACTAAGATCAGATTCAGCACTGCTTTTCACCCTCAGACTAGTGGTCAAGTCGAGATAGTGAATCAGATTCTAGAAGATATGCTCAGAGCTTGTGTCATATCTTTTGGCATGAAATGGGAAGATTGCCTTCCATTTGCCGAGTTCTCTTACAACAACAACTTTCAAGCAAGTGCCGGCAAAGCTCCATTTGAAATCCTCTATGGCAGAAAGTGTTGTACCCCTCTCAACTAGTCCGAGACAGGTGAACGTCAACTTCTTGGCAATGACTTGATATCAGAAGCCGAAGAAATGTGCAAAGTCATACATGAGAATCTCAAGGCTGCTCAGTCGAGTCAGAAGAGCTACTATGACGGCAAGCATCGTGATTTGGCCTTCAACATTGGGGATCATGTCTATCTTCGTGTTTCTCCTATGAAAGGCACCCAAAGATTCGGTATCAAAGGAAAGCTTGCTCCTAGATACGTCGGGCCTTTCAAGATCCTTGGCAAAAGAGGCGATCTAGCCTATCAACTTGAGCTCCCTTCCAACTTCGCCAATGTTCATGATGTGTTTCATGTGTCTCAACTCTGCAAGTGCTTCAAGACACCTGAACGCACCATTCCGTTTGAGGAGATTGATCTTCAACAAGACTTGTCTTACCGAGAGCACCCAGTTGCTATTCTCGAAGAAACCGAGCGCAAGACCCGGAACAAGTCCATCAAATTCTTAAAAGTCAAGTGGTCACACCATACCAACCGAGAAGCTACGTGGGAACGAGAAGATCACCTTCGTTCCGAGTACCCTTCCTTCTTCCAGTCCTAGATCTCGGGACGAGATCTTTTTGTAGTGGATGAGAGTTTGTAATGCCCCGGATGTAATACTTTTCCTTTTGGGCAATATATAATATCTTTGGCTCCATCAGTTCCATTCCGGTTTCTTTGTCTTTTGGGTTTTCGTCGTTTTGTCGTGTTGCGTGTGTGCATTCATCCATATCATGTAGTCATGTGCATCACATTGCATTGTGTTGTCGTTTGCATCCGGTCCCACTCGTTTCTTCGCGTTGTCCGTTTCGAGTTCCGGAGCTCTCTCACGCGTCCGTGGCATCCCCAAGGCCTACTTTGGTGTTTGGCCGTGTAACGTTTCCGATTTGGCGTGAGACTTGGCGTGCGATGTTATTTTGTTGTGTGTAACCCGCCTGTCAAATCTCGTCGCGTTTGGAGCTCGTTTGGTTCTCCAACAGTTATTCTCGTGGGCTAAAAGTACCCCTCTTTGAGGCCCAAGACACCCCTCCAACAGCCCACCAAACCAACCCAAACCCCTCCCTTCATCTAGGCCATCCAATTGTGATCATGTGGCTGAAAACCTCACCTCATTTGGACAACCCTAGCTCCTTGTGCCTATATAAACGTCCATCTCCCCCAATTTTCGCGTCTGAAACCCTAATGCTTCCACAGTGCGCCGCCGGTGCTTCCACCGTTGAAAATCCGCGCTTCCGACGTCCCAGAAAACCATGCTTCCGTAGTGCTGCAGTCGCGCTTCCGAACCGCGTCCGTGCTTCCGTCCACCGCGCGGACCCCGCGCGTCATCTTCAATCACGCCGCCGCCTTCTTCTCCGCCACCGGCGGCCCTCGCCGGAGCTTCTTCTCCGATCCGCCGCGTCCAAGCTCGCCGGAAAGCTCCGCCGCCGCGCCTCCTCACCGCCCTCCTCCGCCGGCCCGTTAAGCCTGGTGGGCCACGCCCGCGCCGCAGCCGATCCTGGCCCGATCCGCCCCGCGGGCCGCGTTGACTTCTCCGGCCCGCCGTTTGACCAGATCCGTTTGACCCGAGGTGGTTTTTTTGCTAAGTCCCTGGTTAAGTTAGTTTCTGATGCAGTTTTATAATGTGGATAACTTTTTGTGTGTTGGTCCGGTTTGAGCAAATGATATGTCAAAATGATCGTGGAGACTTGTACTACGTTTTGTTCCATTGTGCCATGCATGTTTCAGGTCATCTAGATGTCTTAATATTCATGAGAAGAGTGCTACTTGTTATAAACTGCTGTTTGTAGTTGTTTTCATGCCATCTTTGCAATGTGATAACTTGTTGCATGTTTATCCAAATGAAGCAAATGATATGTCCATGTGTTCATCATGATATGCTCTACATGTTGGTTGCTTTAGCTTGCATGATAGATTTCATCTTGCCATGTTTATCTCCTTTGCAAAGTGCTATGTGGCTGTTATGTCGTTTAACTTGTTACGAGATGCCTCGTAGAGGAGCTCGTTGCTATTGATGTGTTTGTCCCCTTGATGCATGCTTAGATGTTTTGGATTCACCATCATGTGTACTTTGCTGTCGTGCTTACCACTTGTATTGATATGCTTTGAGGTGGCTCAAACTTGCTCACAAAGATGCCATGATGTTACTACTGTTTTAACACTTAGTGAAATTTCACTAAGTCTGGAATCTATAATATCCAGATGCCATGTTTGCTTGTTGTTCTAGGCAAAACAATGATAGTTTTGGGGTGAATCTTGATGAATCATTGTTGTATATATTGTTGGCTATCCATTCATGTTCTCACATGCTTATTTGAGTGGTTGTAGCATATTTAACTCTTGCTCCCAAGTTGCAACAAATTACTGCTGTCAGGTTTTTGTTGTCAAGTTCAATATGTCATAGCTTGTTGCTATTGATCCATGGCTCCTTTGGAGATGCTCCAATGGAATTGTTTGCTGTAGGATATGTCTAGTTTATGTCCATGCTCCTTGCCATGATGTTTGAGTGCTGTAGACTATTTATCTCTTGCTCCGAAGTTGCTATGTGGCTGTTATTTTTAGCTTGTGCATGTTTATTGATTCGGGTGTAACTTTTAGCCCGTTGCTCCGTTTTGAGCAAGTCCTATATGGAACTTGTGTGGTTTTGCGTGTAGATTCATAATATCCTATTGTTAGCATGTTTTGAAGTATTTTGCTTGATGCATATTGTTGTGATGTAACACTGTGCTTCCTATGTAGACTTTCTGTGATTCCATAGTGCATCTGTTTTACTTCCATAGTGCATCAGTCATGCATCCAGTAATTTTTCTGCGCATTGCATCTTTGTTTGATTTCGTGCCTTGTGTGTTTGTGTTGAGTAGAGCCGGAAGCTGAGTACGAGTACGAGAACGAGGTTACTACCGAGGTTGAGAACGAGGAGCTCTCTTACGATCCCATCGACAACTCTTCAGGCAAGATGACCGAACCCCGATTACATTACTATCTTTGCCTATTGCTAGAAGTCTCTCTCTATAGTATTTGCCTCGATGCCCATGTTTTTCCTGTCAGCCTCCTATTGTAACCATGAACCTGTTTAACCACCCTACCTATGCAAACCATTGATTGGCTATACGTAGGCTTCGCTCAGCCCCTCTTATAGCATTGTTAGTTGCAGGAGAAGCTTGAAGATTCTTGCTTCTTGTTGAAGCTTGTTGGGATATCACACTATATTAATTATTAGATGTAATCATCTATATATTGGTAATGGGTGGAAGGCTAAGCCTTTTGCTTGGTGTTTTGTTCCACTCATGCCGCTAGGAACCGTATAAACCGGTGTTATGTTCCTTGATTATGCGTTCCTCACACGGTTGGGGTTATGGGACCCCCTTGATAAACCGCTAAGTGCTAAGTCTTTTCCAGCAAGTCCCAACATTGGTACTATTCGCCTAATAACTAAAACTTGCATAGGGACTAGCTATCCCTTTTATTTTAATCAACAACCCCGGGCTAGTGCTCCTCATGAGTGTTGGTCCGAACTGAGCAGACTGCGGGGCCGCCTTGGGGAAACCCAAGGTATCTGGCATACACCTGTAGGATGTCTCATCCGGTCATGGCCTGAGACTAGATACGCGCGGCTACTGTTAGGGTGTTGGCACGCCGGGAGGATTTGCTCGATTAGCCTTACCTTAGTCGGAGTATCTTGAGCACGGGATTCCGAGGATACTCGGGCCTTCCCACTATGGAGTTGCGACTCCGCGGATCGTGGGCTTGTCATGGGCCAAGTTGGAACACCCCTGCAAGGTTATGCACTTTCGAAAGCCGTGCCCGCGGTTATGTGGCAGATGGGAGCTTGTTAATATCCGGTTGTAGAAAACTTGACACCATGTTCTAATACACTACCAGCGTGAGTACCGTGACGGTCATTTTCCGAAAGGGATTCGGGAAGTGAACACGGTGGGGTTATGTTTGACTTGCTTTAGTTAGGATCACTTCGTGATCATCTCTCGACCGAGGCACCTTCTCTTCTCGCTCTCGTTTACGTAAGCTAGGCTAGTGCTGCTGCAGACTCTTGTTCTTTCTTCAGCCTTGTTCCACACCCAAGGCATGGATAGTTGTGTTAGCCCGGAACGGGATTGCTGAGTCCTCTGTGGCTCATAGTTACTTCACCACACCAAATGCAGGTACGATGGTGAGCTACACAGGCGATGGAACTGAGCTAGACTGGGAGTACTACGAGGAGCGTAGCCGTTACTATGTGAACTATCCGGTTGATCAGTAGAGCTTCTACTAGGATTCGATCTAGACCTGTGGTTTAATGTTATGTTTGGTATTTTGTCATTTGGATCTTTACCCTTAGATGGGTTGTGATGTTTATCTGAATGATGTTTGATCATGTAATGAATTTGTGTGACATGGCGAGTCTAAGCCAACTGTCTTTTCAGCTTTCATCCCTATTTTTACATGAGATGTGCAAAGGTACCAAACTTGCGATCATTCCAGAATGGGCTTATATCTTTAGGTCGTGCCTCGACACGTAGGAGATATAGTCCCATCCTGGGCATTACACTTTCTCCATAGCCTGAGAGCTGCATCCTTTCTCAGCTTCATGTCCTTAGCAACTAAATGAGCATCACTATGATCAGGGATCTTGGGCTTCAATTTTCTGAGCACTTGAGCCTCAACTTCCTCAGCAACTTCAGGCACTAGGGCCTTGTTCTTTTATGAAGCTGGAATATTCCTTGTACTCCTCTTGGGTGCAGACTTGGTGGCTTGAGCGGCTTTGGGAGCAGTCTCGGTCTTAGAAGGAGCAGCCCCAGACTTGATAGCATCTCCCATAAGCTTTTGAGATTAGGGTGCTGGTGCATCAACCTCTCCCTCTTCAGCTTCAGCTTCATTATCATCCCTCATGGATGGATGGCCAATCACTCTGGCTGTTGTCTTCCTAGGTCTCTTCTTTGTACCTCCAGGCTCATCATCCCTGGATTCAAGTGTGAACACCATAGTCTCTTGAGTAGAGGCTCTGGTCTTAGACATGGGAATACTCTTGGCAGGGATCTTTCTTTTCTTCCCTGGCTTAGTTGCCTCTGATGTGCCATACTCCTTCCTGAGCACTTTCTTCATAGAAGTGGCCTCATCTGCCACAAAGTCATCATCCTCAGTATCTGATGTTTTCTTCTTCCTTGACTTGGTAGCAGCCTTTGGAAGATCACTAGGTGTGGTCCTGCTACCCTCATCAAAGCTACTAGAGGGACTCGTGCCCTGACTCAGGTGTACCTGCTCCTCAGATAGATTCTGGCTGTCACTTTGATTTGACATCTTGGCATTGAAAGCAGACCCTGTGAATAGATGTAGATGAGGTAGAGTGGATGAGCATCACAAAGTACAGAATTTTTGCGAAATAGATGACAAGAAAAACATAGTTTTAGTTCTCTACAGAAATCATTTCGGAGCTACCGATTTTTTAAACTCGGTGACACCGAAGATATTCTGGAGCCTGAACTAGTAAACTCGGTCAGACTAAGTCACATTTTGGTGGCACCGATATTGCTAGGGTTTCACTAAGGGATTAACTCGGCCACACCGATTTGCAACTTTCGGTCACACCGAAAATCACTTGTGCAATGGCCTAAGCCAAATCGGTGGGACCGATTTATACAACTCGGTCGGTCCGAGATGAGTTAGGCGGAGACCTAACCCTAAGTTTTTCGAATCAAAACTACTTTCTACGGAGTTTTTGCTGGATAGGAAGATCTCATACATGGAAGATACCATGGCAATGCAATGTGCTACGAATCGGAGTTAAGGAAAAGCACAAAGAGTCATGTCCATACCCTAACTCGGCGGTGGACTTGCTACGGCGGCAACGGCGGCGGAGTCCAGTGGCGGGATGTCGCTGGCGGCGAGAAGACGATCTGGAGACCCGACGAGGCAGAGCAGGTCACGCGCGGGCTGAGGGGTTTGGAAAGTTTTCCAAAATTTGGCCCGTGATTATATATATAACCTGACACTGTCACTGTGACCTAGTGGAACAACTCGGTGGCACCGAGATGCAATACTACTAGTAGTTACTGCAACTTAGTGGGACTGAAAAGTTCAAATCGTATGCACCGAGAGTGAAAACCTAGATCAACTTAGTGAACTCGGTGTGACCGAAGTGAATGACTCAGTCATACCAAAATGAACAAAGAGGTTTTGGATGTTTAAGCCTATGACGAATCGGGGACTCCGAGTGCTCCTCATACAGAGTGGTTCGAATCTGACTTGATCAAGCTTTGTGATGTAGCATGAATAGAGTTTGAGACAAGAAAAACATAGATAGCTAGAGGAGATTCTTAGGCATTCTTATCCATCTATTTGGCAAAAGAAGAAGAGCCAAACAATCAAAGCAACAAATTAATGTCCTCGAATGAGAAAAAAAATATACATTCAACATGCTCACACAATAAGATAGCAAATGAAACATGTGGCAAAGCATGCACAACCATTCTAGCATCTATCAAGCAATTGGCGATGACCAGGTCATCTATATATGAGTATATTGACTTAGGAGTCAAATGAGAACATTTCATCATAGTTCATACTCATCGTTTAAGCGCAAGTGGGATTACCACTTTTACATAAACCATTGTTGTGTTCACATTTAGAGTTGCTTTAGCTCAATTGTTAGAGTAAAGCTCCCCCTAGATGTGATATCCCCCCTAAGAGGAATGAACTAACCTTGGGTTTTGTCGATGATGACTTCATGTAGGTGTTGAAGATGTAGATCATCAATGTTGACGTAGATTATTTGGAGCAATTCATTGGAGTGAGTTGCACTTTCAATACCTACACGGGTTAGTCCCACAAGGAACAAACAAGGATATCCATAGACATAGAGTGAATTGCACACATGATGATGTCCATGAAAGCATTAGGTTACCTTGTCCCTTGTCTTACCAACAAGAGGGTTTGTGACTCCTTGAACTAGTGCAAGATGTGAAAATTGTTTGCACTTGTCCTTTGCCAAAATGATATGAATGAAGTGTGTTGGCGGAGTCACCCTTAAGAAATTCCTAGTTCTTCTTCTTCGGGATCCACACCGTCTTGATGGGAATCCTTGGATTTGTAGTCGTACTTGATGAAGTAGAACTTGATGTAGTCTTGGGAACCCACTTGACCAAGGCCTTAGGAGCTTCTTCATATGCATAAATCTCTTCTTGAAGCTTATCCTTGCCCTTTAGCTTGTGGTCTTGTGGTGGAAGATCATCTTGTGCTTGTGTCCCTTGAAAAAAAGTAGGATCATACTTCTCTTGTTGAGGAACAAACATTGTCTTAGGGTATTGATCTTCCTCCCACTCAACCCCATTGGCATTGAACTTTCGTTCAAAACCAACACCTTGATTCTTTCGGTGTCTTCCTTGCTTGCGTACAATCTCCTCAAATTGCTTACTCCCGGCAAGACTCTTGTAAACACATTTCTCTATAATTCCCTTCAATAAGATATTTTCCTGCTCAATTGTAACTTGGCTAAGAGAGTCATTAGTGGAGTAAAGAGAACTACTAGAAGCAACATCATTGGATTTAACATGATTATTGTTACTACTAGAGGAAGAATCTTTCATGTTCTTGTTGCTAGATTTTACTTGTGGCATGTATGTAGACAAGATTAAACGCTTGGCAATGTAAGAAGAACTTTTCTTGCGAAGATCGTCATTTATTGCCTTTAAGAACTCATGCTCTTGCTCAAGGTTGAGCTTTTCAAAGCATAGCTTCTCATGAGGCTTTAAAAGTTCTCGATGATCTTCCAATGTAGTTTCATGAGCTAACTTAAGAGTGTTTAGTTCTTTAGTTAGACGCTCAATCTTCTCCTTATCATTGTCATTCGTTTTATCTTGATTAACATGATTAATAGAAATTTCATCATAGTTTTCATCAAAAGTTTCATCACTATTGCTACCAACAAGTAAATCATCATCTCCTAGCAAGTCATCTTCATCACTATTGAAATCAAGATACTCGGGGTGTGATACCTTAGGGACTTTAGCCATGAAGAATCTTCCAATTCCTTAATTTGGTGAGTCAAATATGTCGTAGGAGTTGGTTGACACAAGAGCAATTCCGGCAACACCTTCATCTTGAGTACCTTCGGCGTCGGAGTAGTAGCTTCTCTCGGAGTGGTTATCGGAGTCGGAACCGGATGCCCATTCACCAACATGAGCTTGATGTCTTCGTCTTGTATAGCTCCTTGATGATTTATCCTTCCTTTCTGAATATTTTCTTCTCCGAGAAGGTCTTCGTTCATAAGGATCATCTCTACTCCTTGTCTCTCTTGGTGGTGAATCTTCTATTCTACTTCTCCTTTTAGGTGTGTCTTCTCTTCTCTTGTGGGGAGTCGTACACTCATTGGAGTAGCGTCCGGGTCTTCCACAATTGTAGCAATTCCGATCACGACTTGAAGATCTCTTGTCATTGTAGGACCTTGACTTGGAACTTCTCTCTTTGCTTCTACTCTTGTAGAACTTGTTGAAGTTCTTCACCATTAAGCTCAATTCTTCATTGAAGTCTTGTTTCTCACTTGATGCTGTAGGAGTGTCACATCAGGCTTTGTAAGCACCACTAGACTTGTTGTGAAGCTCTTCTTTATCTTTGAGTGACATCTCATGACAAACAATTCTTCCAATGACTTCCGTTGGCTTGAGATCTTTGTAATTTGGCATCATTTGGATCAATGTACACACGGTATCGTATTTTCCATCCAAGGCTCTTAGGATCTTCTTGCTGATGAATCTGTCGGTCTTCTCTTCACTTCCTAAGCCGGCAATCTCATTTGTGATGAGAGCAAGCTTAGAGTACATTTCAGCGACACCTTCACCATCCTTCAACTTGAACTTGTCAAGTTGACTTTGGAGCACATCCAACATGGATTCCTTGACAGAGTTGGTACCTTCGTGCATATCAATCAAAGTATCCCAAATTTCCTTTGCATTCTCAAGACGGCTGATTTTGTTGAATTCTTCTGGGCACAATCCCTTGAAGAGGATATCGCAAGCTTGAGCATTGTATTGCAGCATCTTCAACTCTTCCGCGGTAGCTTCACGGTTCGGTTCCTTCCCATCGAAGAATTCACCTTGCAAACCAACACACACAATAGCCCAACCGTCGGGGTTATGTCCAAGAATATGCATTTTCATCTTATGCTTCCAACTAGCAAAATTAGTACCGTCAAAATAAGGACCTCTATGGTGGTAACTTCTCTCGCTAGACGCCATACTCTCCTAGGTTGTGAAACCAAGGCTATGATCACCAAAGCTATGGAAATCGCGGCAAATGGAGACCAAAGATCTGATACCACTTGTACGATCAAAAGTATGTCTAGAGGAGGGTGATTAGACAACTTGACCAAATAAAAATCTAGCCTTTTCCTAATTTTAATTCTTGGAAGATTTTAGCTACTTAGCACAAGTCAAGCAATCAACCTACACATGCAATTCTAAGAGTGTAGCAGCGGAAAGTAAACAATTGCATATGAAGGTAAAGAGAGGAGTTTGGAGGGAGAAAACGCAAGTGAAGACAATGATGTTTTTTGTCTTGGTTCTGATAGGTGGTGCTATCGTACATCCAAGTTGATGGAGACTTCAACCCACAAAGGGTAACGGCTGCGCGTGTCCACGGAGGGCTCCACCCACGAAGGGTCCACAAAGAAGCAACCTTGTCTATCCCACCATGGCCATCGCCCATGAAGGAGTTGCCTCACTAGCGGTAGATCTTCACGAAGTAGGCGATCTCCTTGCGCTTACAAACTCCTTGGTTCAACTCCACAATCTTGTCAGAGGCTCTCAACTGACACCTAACCAATCTAGGAGACACCACTCTCCAAAAGGTAATAAACTGTGTGTTGATGAGGAACTCCTTGCTCGAATGCTTGAAATGATAGTCTCCCCAACACTCAAACAGCTCCTCATAGATTTGGATATGGTGGAAGAATGATTTGAGTGGAAAACAACTTAGGAAGGCTAGAGACCAAGATTCATATGGTAGGAGTGGAATATCTTGATCTCAACACTTAAGTAGGTGGTTCTCTCTGAGAACATGAATGATGGAAGTGTAGGTATGTTCTGATGGCTCTCTCCACAAGTGAAGAGTGGGTGGAGGGGTATATATAGCCTCCACGCAAAATCTAACCATTACACACAATTTATCAAACTAAGTGGGACCGATTCAGAGAACTCGGTCAGACCGATTTAGTTCATAATGTGACCATTAGGTATTTCGGTGGGACCGATATGATCAACTCGGTGGGACCGATTTCATTAGGGTTAGGGCATAACATAATCTCGGTGGGACCGACTACACAAACTCGGTGAGACGGATTTTGGTAATAAGCACACAGAGAGTTGGTCAGGCAAACTCGGTGGGACCGATTCGCTCATTTCGGTGAGACAAAAATCTAAAGAAGAGGCCATAGAGAGTTTTCATTACAGACTCGGTGGGACCGATCGCTCATCTCGGTGAGACCGAAATGTTACGAAGGGAAACAGAGAGTTTGCAATCTCATCTTGGTGAAACCGAGATCCCTTTCGATGAGACCGAAATGATTAGGGTTTCTGGCAGTGGCTATGTCAAATGAACTCGGTGGTGCCGAATAGATATTTTCGGTGGGGCCGAGTTTGACTTTTGGTTTGGGACAAATGTGGATGTGGGAAAGTGGTTAATAGTTTTGGAGCATATCACTAAGCATTTTTAGTAAGCAAGCCATTAAGCAACACATTATCCCCTTTAAATAGTATTGGCTTTCCTATGGACTCAATGTGATCTTGGATCACTAAAATAGAAAATGTAGAGTCCTTAGCTTTTGAGGGGTCCACAATCCTAATCCATGCCATGCCAATCATTGAACTATCCTAAAATATTATCTTGATATAGGATTAGGTCAATGAGCTATATGTTGTTAGTAATTACCAAAACCACCCAGGGATAGTTGCACTTTCAACCCGCCTCAGAACCAGATCGCCCACCACGAGCATCTTGGAGTGGATGATGCGGCAGTGATACCGACGCATCGCGTGCTAGTACCTTGCTGCTCGAAGTGAGGCTTGACGGTGGCGCTCGTCCCCCAACACAAGGTTCACCCCCCGCATGGCGTCCTGTCGTGCCTCGTCAAACACCAAGACCCGTGTGGAGCGATGTTTGACCTCATGAGGGAGAACTACTTCAGCTTTGTAAATGAGGAATAACGGGGTCTCGCTTGTTGGCTTGGTGGCGGTGGTGCGGATGGAGCACAACACGACTGGAGCTCGTCGTGCTAGCCCCTGCCGTAGGCCTCGAGCTTCTTCTTGAAGGTCCTCACCTTGAGGCCTCTTAGGACCTCTGCATTGGTGTGCTTAGCTTGACCGTTGCTCCTGGTGTCGGTGTATTTGGAACGACACCTATAGGATCAAAACAATCCCTACTACGGTTGCAGGGCATGGGGTTGAGAGAAGAGCGGATCAAAGAGATAGCACATGGTTCGTTTATCCAGGTTCGGGCCATGAGGATGCGTAAAACCCTACTCCTGCTTTCTTGGATTGTATGTTTGTGTTCTTCAACTAGCTATGGGGCGTGAGGAGCTCCAAAAAGGTTGAATCCTTCTCCTGGTCGCCTCGGGCCTCCTTTTATAGGGAAAAGGGGTTGCCACAGTGCCACACAGGAGGTGGAAAGGGTACAATGATATGAGGTTATCCCTCGTATTACATGACAAGGCGCATTTAATGCGACTTGCTTAGGTGTCCTTGCTTTATCGCGGACGGGGGAGATATCCGTCTTGTCCGTCGCCGCTCCTTCTTGTGTCGACACGCGCCCTGGCCAGCGATGCCTGAGATGCCATGTAGCTAGGCAGGCAGCTCAGGTGGCACTATGGTGGGTCTTCATAAAGATCTACATGCCGCCACGCAGGTGCCTGCCCAGCTGGTTGGGTCGGCAGCTTCATAAGGCGGTGGGAGTTTAGTTGGCGTGGGCCTGATGGTGGCCCTGCGGATGTCCTCGGCAAGGGCCTTACCGGGGCCCTGACAAGGGTCTTGCCGTGGCGCCTGCTGCCATCCCCGGCAAGGTGCTTGCTGGAGGTCTTGTGGTCTTCCTTGGCAGGGATCCCGCCAAGGGTCGTCGTCTTTTAGTGCGTGTCTGATCTTGAATGTCTTCACAAAGATCTGCATGCCACTACGGGGATGTCTCCCGAATCCTTGCCCTATGGGGGCGGCGGACTCAAGGGTGATTTGCTCCGTGGGCATGGGGCGAGTTGCCGTGGCAAGGGTCTTGCCGGGGCTGCTAAAACTGGCTCCCTTCAAGGATCTTGCCGAGGGAACCCGCTTCGTCCCTTTGCTCTTTGTGGTCTTGTTATAGTTCCATCGACCTTCGGTCTTACCCTGGCTTACCTCCCTTGCCTTGCTTGGTGTGGCGGTGCCCGTGGCTCAGACTGCCCGTGCACAGTCATAGGGGTACAAAAAGTGTACCCCCCTTTTTGCACACCGACACCTGGGGTGTGCCACTGAGGCGTAGCATATCTGCGTTCCAAGGTTAGCACTATATATTTTGAAGAGGTAGCTAGTGAACTGCGAGCCGTTTTCAGTGATGATGCAATTAGGGACCACGAACCGGCTCAAGAGGCGCCTGATGAACTTGACCGCCGAGCCAGCAGGGATGGTGCGCACTGGCTCCACCTCCGCCCACTTGGTGAATTTGTCGATGGTGACGTAGAGGTAACGATAGCCCCAGGCGCCTCAGGGAACGGCCCCAAAATGTCTAGCCCCAAACCGCAAATGGCCACGACAGCGGGATAGTCTGAAGACCCTGAGAAGGTTGGTGGATATGCTTGGCATGGAACTCGCAGGCTTCACATGATCTCACTAGCTCTGCCGCGTCGCTAAGCGTTGTTGGCCAATAGAATCCACTACGGAACACCTTGCCCACTAGGGTGCGTGAGGATGAGTGATGCCCGCAGTCCCCTCCTTGTATGTCAGTTAGCAACTCGCATCCCTGCTCCCTGGAGATGCACCTCAAAGAAACATCATTGGGTCATTTGAAGTACAACTCACCATCCTGAAGGCAGTAAGCCGTGGCCTACCGGGCCACGGGCTCCGCGTCCTCCTCCTTCTCCAGCAAGGTCCCCCGTAGCAGGTAGGCCTTGAACTCTTTAGTCCAGCACCCCTCCTGGGGCTCCAGAGCAAGGACAAAGTGCGCTCCTAAGGTCGGGCCATAGGAGGGAGCTCCCGAGGTTGGCCAAGGGGGAAGCCCCTCCTGAGGCAGTATCAGCTCCGCGGCTGGAGGGGCTGCTCAGGGCTTGAAGAACCGCTCCTCGAAGACGCTGGGCTCATGTGCGTGGCTTCTGGACGCCCTCTTGGCGATGTCGTCTACCTCCTTGTTCATGTCGCGCGGTACGTGCTGTAGCTCCAGGCCCAAAAATAGTTTCGCCATTTTGCGTACCTCTGCTAGGTACGCCTCCATGTGCTCCATGGAACTCAACTCTAGCCCATCGACAGGCAAGTCCAGGTACCCTCGTTCCTAGGACACCGACAAATAGGTGTAGTGTCTCCATGGCATTCAACTCCAGCCCACCCTAATCCGCCTCTATCACCTTATTTTACTCCTCCCATTCTAAGAATTGGTCGCCATCTCCTCCTACTATCCATGATGTTGAACCACAGCGGCGCCCTCTCCTACGAATTTGGTGGTGTTGTCTACCACAATGGGCGAAGGGGCGCATGTCGCTAGAGGATGCGGTGCCTGTGGTGGCCCAATCCTCTTTGGTCATTTTAGTCTGCTACTTCTTCTCCTTGACACCCATGCGGAACCGTCATGTATGGGTCCTTTGTCACCGCTACACAACAGCTCGTGGCACACATGCCACCTAAACCAAGGAGGACAGCGAGTGCTAACTCCTTCAGTCCCATCGCAAGAAATCAAGATTTAGAACTTCAAGAGGCCCTACTTCTCGTGGATGGGCAAACTCATCAGCAAAGTGTCCATCGTCGGATAGCCGACTGCTCAGGAGAGTAATAGAATGGCAGGTATCTTAGTTTTGGTGTCCTTCATTTTCGTGTTTAGTTTCTTATTAAGATAATAAGCTATTGCCCATCCTAAGGTCCTTAAGGTTTTACGATCAGGTTCACAGTTCATCGAATAGCAAGAGCAAAACACAAAGATAAAAATTCCTAACTGGGGACAGGGCGGTGCAACGCCAAAATTTGACTTGGTCACACAACAAATTGCAGCAAAAGAAGTTTCTTCCATGCATATTATGGTTCGGTTTCTTCCATGCTTATTTTTTGGATTTAGCAAACTGTTCAAATAAGAGATGTTCCATATCTGATTCATCCCATGGTCTGAAGGCCAAAGTGATATTTATGTAGTTTATTTTTCTTTGTTCCTATACAAAAATGGAAGGAGTTGTTCTTCCTGGATAGGATTGCCTTTTTAACATTTCATGGTATGTTACTACTCACAATTTGTGATATTACTCTCATAGTTGAATTATAAGTCCATTAAAAGGGGGATTTGTGATTTACGCAATCGATTAAATTGTTAAATGTTAGTATAGGCGATAGATTGATGCATTTCCCTGTATGTAAGCATTGGCATAGCTAAATCTGAGGCGGTTTGAATGCCCTAAGAATCAAGGCAACGCCCCGATGCCCCTGCCTCCTTTTGATTCCATTGACACATAATTTACAAGATATTTGTTCCAGGCTACCTATATGAATTCTTACCTTTGCTTTATTAATAGAAGCCTCTTGGTTTATGTGGTAGAGAAACAGTAGTGGTTGCCATATGGAATCAACACATAGATGGCTTCAATGCTAAATGATATATGGACATGGCTAGCAGGGGATCTGTGGCTCTCGTTCCTATTGGAGTGACATGTCATATGTTTGAAGGTAAACGATCAAAGGCCTATTCCTTTGCAGCGCCACATACATTTGATGTACGTGATGAACCATGTAAGGCTATTTCCTTGCCTTACATACCAATGTATCATTATATATTGAAATGTGGTTGCTTGACCAATATTATGCAAATGGTATCCAATGCTCTACTTCGCGAGGCCATTTACTTGCAAGATAGTTAAGCGATGGTAAAACTGATTCTCTATTATAGGCTTAGTCCTTCAAAATATCATTTTTGTCATTCCCCTTATTTTTTGTTGGAACTATACCATATAAATCTAAGATATTACATCACGCAGTTATAATATTCATTCAATTATTGTTAGTATTCTCCATTCATTTCATATATGTAGGCAAAACTAATGCAACTACATAGAGGAATTTGTTGCTAAAGTTAACAAAACAAAATTTTACGTTGAAAAAATGTTTCTATATATTGTTTTGTCCAAAAGAGATACATCACTTAGTGATACCATTAGTTCTATTTATTCTTCCCATGAAACCAGCTTTTGGAAAACATGTCTGGTCCTCTTTCCAATGACCACAACAAAGTCTGTAGGTTACCTACCTCACGCACGGGATGCACGACATGCAGAAGCTGAGGCGTGCATCAAGGCTGTGAATTATGCTTAGGCATGGGACATCAACAAGTCAGACACCGAGCAACTGATTCATGTAATTGATACATCTCCAATGTATCCATAATTTTTGATTGTTCAGTCATGTTACATTATCAATTTTGGATGTTTTACATACATTTTCTAGCAACTTTATATTATTTTTTGGGACTAACCTATTGACGTAGTGCCCAATGTTCGTTGCTGTTTTTTTGCTTGTTTTTTACTTTGCTAAATATCAATACCAAACGGAGTCCAAATGCCACGAAACTTGTTGGAGATTTTTGTGTGCCCAGAAGAGACCCGGGGAAACAGGAGGTGTACCAGAGGAGTCTCGTGGGGCCCACAAGAAACCAGGGCGCGCTATAGGCCTCAAGCGTGCCCTATTGGCTTGTGGGGCCCACGGGAACCTTTTACGCCGACCTTCAGCTCAATAAATACCACAATATTCTGGAAACCCCAGAGGAGTTGACAAAATACTTTTCCAGCTGCCGCAAGATCTAGAACCAGGAGAACCAATCTAGAGGTCTTTTACGGCACTCTGCCGAAAGAGAACACGGTCATGGAGGGCTTCATTATCTCCTAGGTGCTGCTCCGATGATGCATGAGTAGTTTACCATAGACCTACACTACAAAAACGAAACATCCGTGACATTTTGGCCCGAATGATTTTGTTCTGTTATGCTTATGACACTTCTATGACGATAATTGTGACAAAACTTGGTATCATCACAGATGTGGTGGGCTCCTACTTCTATTATATGATAGAAAATGGGCATGACATTCTTTGGGCCGCCCATGATGGAAAATATCGTGATAGAAGCCAGGGCTGTGAAAATTTCGGGGAGTTCCCAGATGCGGAGGATTGTGAGTTTCTCTTGTATAAGTACGGGCGTGTGTGTGAGGCACTGGAACCCAAGAGAGTCATTCGATTACTGAACCTGAGCTCTCGCACTAGTTATGTTACTGAACCCGAGCGATCGGTCCCTTGGATGTTAACTGAACCCGAGTGATTCCTTCGCTACTACTGCTAACTGAACTCGATTGATTGATCGATCGATCATTGCTGCTACTGCTTACTGAAGCTGATCGAACCTGCTGCCTCTTGATGAATAGTGAACGTGGGGGTTGGTTGAACGAGTCGAGACGTGGTTGGGATTGGTTGAACAGTTATCGGTTGCCGCTGGATGAACAGGATCCCGAGAGGAGGCCGCCATAGCCGAGCTGGTTGGGGGTGGATGAACAGCACCCCGTGGAGGGATGGTTGAATTGTAGCCAGTGGAGGGCTGGATGAACAGTAGCCCATGGATAAACAATAAATGGTGGAGGCAGGAGGAAGACGTGCTGGATGAACAGTGGAGCTGGAGGCTGGAGGAAGTCGATAGTGGGTGAACAGTAGCCTGTGGAGTACCGTTTTGCGGTACGCCACACCCCTCCCAATCAACATGACCCCTGTTTCGACCATAGCGCTCCAACACAAGTCTGTTTCCTCCGTTTTGCGGTACACCAGACCCCTCCCAACGAACAAGATCCCATTTTGACTGTAGCTAGTCGTCAAGCTGAAGGTCGTTTCCTCCATTTTGTGATATGCCAGACGCCGTTTCGGCTGTTCCATCAAAGCCAGTTGGCTCTCGAAGAACAGAACGCGTTTCGTTGCGTACCGATGAACATGATGTAGTTTCTTTGTTCCAACCCAGCCAGTTGGCTGCCGATGAACAGGACAATGTAGCTGCCTTCTCCATGTACACAGGCCCTGGCCATACGTATCTACGAGTACGCGTTCAACACCCCGCCTGTATGTACGTACATGCCCGAATATTTTGCCCTATGGTTGTAGGTACGTGTACATGATTTAAATGGGACTGCCTGAACTGCTACGTCGGGGGCTTTACTATGACACGTGCCGCTGCTTGCTTAGCCATGGTTCATCGTTGCAGACACACCGATCGACTAGTATATACGTATACGTTCACATCCAGACAAACAATGCCAAGTACGCTTCCAGCGGGTGGGTCCCAGCTTTTAGGGAGGACAAAGAGGCACTGCCTTGTGTGCGAATATGTAGCAGGCAGGTCGTAGCTACCAGGGGTGGAAACATTTTTTTACCCGTAATAAGGAGGCACTTCCCCATGCGAAGATGTTGCTGGTGGGTCCCAGGTGTCAGGGGTAGGAATAAGGAGGCACTTCCTTCCGTGCAAAGATATAGCTGGTGGGTCCCAGCTTTCAGGGGTGGAATAATATATTTTTTCGCGTATTAAGGAGGCGGTAGCATGCGTGTGTCCATGGACCTGGTGCATCCCCACTATCAGACTCTCCACGTAGAATCCTCTTCGGATGACTCTTGTTTGTTGCGCACATTGACCACGCCGCGCCGAGCGCACGAAGGTGGTGGATGACGGCGAGGCCTAGGAAGGTAACGACAAGGAGCCGTGGAAGACTACACAATTGCTTCCCACATGGATGTGAGTATGAGGGTTTAGTGGTTCGTCTGCCGTCACCAGAGAATAACAGGACGTGTCGGTGAGTACAGTAATTGCCGGGCCAGTGATGGGAGTAGGGCGGGGCGGTGAGGCCTGTGCGGTAGCACAACCAGCCACGGGAGGCAGGAGCAGGTGATACGGCCAGCGCTGGTTTGGGCGGATGGAGCAAGAAGACCAGAGGTTGAAGAAGCAACTTGGCCATTGGATTAACATCCTACGATCACTACAGCTAGAATCATTTATTATTGACTAAGTTGACAAAGCCTTGCATCCGCGTCAACTTAGTAGGCCCACAAGCCAGCCTCCAAATAAGGTGGGTCTATGCAAGCAGGGGGAGGAATCATTAGTTTTGCGCGTAAAAAGGAGGCACCTCCTTGCATGCGGCCGTGGACCCAGCTATAAGCCTCTCCACGTATAGTCCTATTTTGATGGAAGTCGTTCCTTGACCACGTTAACCACGCTGCGTCAAGAGCACAAGGCAGTGGACAACAGCGAGGCATAGGAAGGGATTGACCCAGAGCCTAGGAAGGCTCGGCAATTGTTTCCCATGCGAAGGGTTTACTTGTTTGGCTGCAGTGTGAGGCTACCTTCGCCGGAGAATAACAGGAGGTCTGGGTGAGTGCAGTGATGGCAAGGCCATCGATTGGGAGTAGGGTGGAATGGTGAAGCCTGTGTAGCAGCACAGTTGGCCATGGGAGGCATGAGTAGGCGGCACGGCCGACGCTGGTTTGGGCGGCTTGAGTAAGAAGACCAGAGGTTGAAGAAGCATGACGGCGATTAGATTAACATCCAACGGTCACTACACCTAGAATCGTTTGCTGACAAAGTTGTTAAATCCCTGCGTACGCATCAACTTAGTAAGCCCAAAGTCAGCCTCAAAATCCGGAGGGTCCCAGCTAGCAGTAGGTCTGTTCATCTGTTTTGCGTACTAACAAGGCACTTCCTTGCGTGCGAAGATATAGCTGGTGGGTCTGAGCGTCAGCGGGAGGAACATTTTCGTGTCAAACGAAGGCCATTGTGGTAGGTCCCCGCTGTTAGGTGGATGAATCCTTATTTTGGGTGTAATAAGGAGGCATTTCCTTGTGTGCGGCCGTGCACCCAGCTGTCAGCCTCTCCAGGTATAGTCAAGTTTGGACAGATGTCAATCGTTGACCACATTAACACGCCAAACCGAGAGCACCAAGGCGGTGGACGACGGCGACTCGGCAAGGACAAGTCAGGGAATGACCAGAGCCGAGGAAGACTCGGTAGATGCTTCCCACACGAAGCGGGTATGAGAGTTTACTGGTTAGGCTGCATTGTTTGGCTAGCGTCGCCGGAGAATTATAGGATATGTGGGTGAGCAAAGGGATGGCCAGACAAGGTGGGGCCCTGAGGCCTGCCCAGTAGCACGGCCGGCCATGGGAGGCGGTAGCAGGTAGTTCTGCCTGCGCTGGTTTAGGCGGTTGGACCAGGAAGATCAAAGACCGAATAAGCATGATTTCCATTGGATTGACATCAAATGTTCTAACGCTGGTAGAGTCGATTGTTGACTAAGTTATTTTTTGAGAAACCTTGTGTACGCATGAACTTAGTAGGCCCACAAGTCAGCCTCCAAATCTTTGGCAAAAAACATAGAGCCCATTTGCTATTTTTTTTAATAATTTTCAACCAATTTGCTAATTCTTAAGGAATTTATTACAACCCAATTTCTTCCCTAGACCACGTTCAAAAAGTTCAACCTAATTATGCATATTTCGGTGGAGTCCGAACTTTTTAATACAGAAATGATAAACATTTATTTTTTAGGAACTTATTGATTTTCCAAATAAAGATAGAGATCGGAAAATGGAAGTAGGACATGGCATTTTTAGAGGAAAATGGAACTGGATTGTGCGTTTTCTTCAGTAAAAAATTTGTATGTGGATGTTCTAAGAGAAAGTAAAACTAAGGATGGCAGGCCAGAGGCTAGTTGATACCTGCTGGATCTTTGTGCCCCATTCTCGTCATGGCCTAGGCCTGTTAAATACAAAACCAAATCTGGACAGGCTACAACCCAGTTGATAGTTGCTCGACCTGAAATAACAATATACTTGCTGGATCCCAGTTATCAGTATGTACTTGTAGAATTCTCTCGTTTATTCTGACTATATTGAAACTTTCAAGGGTTTCACTGTCCAGATATCAACATTATTTTTCCATCATGATAATAAGTGCATGCAGTTGCATGTGTACGGCCATGGACCTGCTAGTTTCGGGCGGTTATATAGGCTTTGTATGGACAAGTCTTGTGGTTTCACAAATGAATTTCATGCAAATCGGATGATTTTCTGTGAAACCAGACTAAATTCATTGCATTTTACATATTTCTTTTTATATGTAAATATTTAACATATTTAACTAAAAGTGACTAACTAGGCCTTTTTGAGTCCATGGGAGGCGCTTGTCGCGCTACTTAAATGTTGAGGAAGGCCCAAATCCATCCCTCCTCTCTTTTAACAATTTGAAGCTGGGCTTGGCGTGCCATAGCCCAGTACTGACATGCTACGTCCAAATATCAGCCTGTGAAACTGGATGGATCCCGTGCGTACTCGAAGATGTAGCAAATTTGGAGAACTGGGAATTCGAACGGCGGGTGCTTATGTTACCCATAAAAAGAATCAGGTGCCTGAAAATTCGTTTTGAAACAAAAGATTCTGCTTTATATCCATGTCGACCCTCGACATGATGGTTGGAAACAAATGCAACGTTCATACCAAAAGACCCTTAACAACAATACCAATTTGCAGACGTCCAGGTCCTGGTCCTGGTGTCCGTCTAGTAGAAAATCTTGGAGACGACCAGCTCCCAATCCTTCTCCTGCTCTAGGTCACCGAGGTGTTACTGGTGCATCACCTAGTTGGTCCTCTGCTGGTCGAAATTATTGTTGGTGTGCATCACCCGAACCTTTTTGCTACCCGTCTGCTAGGCATTGACCATCACCGGCAAGATATTGCCGGTCTTGTGCCACATTGCGTGCATTCCACACTCTGACTGTATCTTGCCACACGTCTGCGTGACCCTTTTGAACGACGTGGAGTTGCGCTGTATAAAATGCTTGCTTAGCCCACTAAGTGTGAAACCTGCATCATTAGCGGATACAAGTTTTCGGGTACGAAGTTGGCATTTCATAAAATGCTTGGCATGATGTAGTCACTTGCTTCACTTTTTATTAACTACCAAATATAGGGAAACAAAGGAATATATTTGTGCAAGTAGACGGACGATCGGTGTCTCACCTGGTAGTTTCTCAGGATGGGTGTAGCATATGCCGTGCTCTTTGTCGATGGTTGGTATGAAGAAATAGATGAGAGGGTGAGATCTCGCGCTGTCAGCAATCAGTTTGGCCTCATGGTGCTCGATCAGCTCCTGATCCGTGGGATCGAACTTGCCGCCAGCCGACAGCACCGGCGAATCCTTCTTGCACTTGCATAGGTTAAATGGTACTCAATGTATGATCAATCAACTGTCTGAGTAAATGATGGAAGATTTCTACAGATAAGTGCCACTCCAAAACTAAAGCCACAATACCCGAACAAACTGAGGTCTCGGCTACATTACTACATGCATACTCTAAAGACTTGAAAACCCCCATAAAGATTGAAATCATCATAGATAGCGATGGAACGAATACTCACAGGAGCGGCCTTGCTAGTTCCATCCATCATCCGCTTAGCTTGAAAAGCATCCTTATTGAGATCAAAAAATTTCAGTTTCTTCCTTTTGACTACATGCAATGAAGTATAGCAGCTCCAGTAGAGTGGGAGAGTGAATTGGTAGAGAATGGAAGAGTGTTGTTGTACTACGAGAGTGGTGAGGCTCACTTTGGTGAACCGAACACACCGCTGGGACTCATGTGTCACCTCACGCGAAGCGTGTTGTCACGTAATTCAATGTGAGGACATGATCAATAATACGACCGACATATACTAGTACTTCTCTACTACTTACTAGTCGTATTTAGTGTCACATTTTAACCATAGGTTTAACTAACAAAATGTGAATGCATGTCACCAAAAATTATACCATTGGAAACAATGTTCAAATACAAATCCAATGATATAATTTGTTGTGACATGCATTAACATTTAGTTAGTTATATTTATGGTCAAATTTTGACACAAATTACGAAGGGGACAAATAAACCGGGAGGAAGGTAGTAGTACAAGTAGCGCAATATATGGTACAGAGGAGTACTGGTACTACATAATTAGAATTGGAGTACAAAGTTACAAGGCCATGCGACAAACTTTGTAGGTGTGATAGCCTGGCTTATTAGGGATGATAGACTACTTATATAAATAAGAAATTAATTATTTTTCAGAAGCCAATTCGGATAGAACTCCAAAGTTAAGTGTGATCAGCTTGGAGTCATTTCAGGATGGATGACCGACCGGGAAGTTGCTCCCAGGTGCGCACGAGTGAGCACAAAGTGTGCAGAAAAGACTAGTATTGATCTCTGGGGCCACTCTAGATCCCGCCAGGAGTAACGACTACCGACAGGTGTGTCCAGGGCAATACAAGTTGGTATCAGAGCCGGCCATCGCGGTTACATGGATACTTGCGGACAGGTGTGCGGTCATGTTGTTCCTGATGTTTGTGACCCGTCGTGGCACAAGGCATGACACATGTACCAGACTGGATGCACATACGTGCCAAGAGGGAACGTTCCTGTGGCCCGACGGGGACGTTGGTTCCTTTGAGTGGGAGTGTATGTGATAGCCTGGCTTATTAAGGGTGATTGACTATTCATATAAATAAGGGATTCTTTCTTTTCTAGAAGCCCATTAGGATAGAACTCCAAAGTTAAGCGTGCTCAGCTTGTTGTAATTTCATGATGGGTGACCGACTGGGAAGTTGCTCCCAGGTGCGCACGAGTGAGGACAAAGTCCGAAAAAAGACTAGTATTGATCTGTGGGGCCAGTCTAGATCCCGCCAAGAGTAACGACCACCGGCGGGTGTGTCTGGGGCGTTACAGTAGGCTACATGAGTAATACAAACTATAATTCCCATTGGATAACACTTTCACCAACAAGTACTCACTTATATATATATATATATATATATATATATATATATATATATATATATATATATATATATATAACCCGTCTATTCTACTAATATTAGAAGAATAACTATTCTGATAACACTTCCACACCGCACGCTCAACGCAAGTGCACATCATTGTTTGAACCAAGTGTGCTGCAGTACTCATGCAAGCGAACTTCATGTCGAAAAAACCTGCACGCTATGTTTTTTCACTACCTTTTTCACTCTAGTTTTTTAACAGTTTATTGGAACGAGGTGTGCAATATACCGTTTGGAAGCTATGAATTAGGTGAAACTTCCCCATGTTGAACACTTTTCGAGATTCCAGGCGGTTTAAGAGCAGTTTTGAAAATGGTGCGACGCACAAAGAGCTACAGCTAGTGTTTTCACGTTTTTTTCTAAACCGCTTGTCAGAATGAAGCAAATGATACACCATTGGAAAGATATCATCGAGGCACATCTTTTTCATATCTATTATTTTTTTCTAATTCACTTGGGTTTAAGAACAGTTTTAAATTTATTAAATCACGGAATTGACTTTTTCGATTTTTTTTTGCAAGTTTCGGTACTGTTTTCGCTCCAGTTTTCGAACTGTTTGTCGAAACGAGGTGTATGACACGCCATTGAAAAGGTACGGACCAGACGCAACTTTCATATGTTGGAATGTTTTTTGTGATTCCTTACGGTTTTAAGTTGATTTTGAAAATCGTACAGCTAACGACGAGTGGCAGCGGCCATTTTTCATGAAACTTTTACAAACTACTGGTCGAAATGATTCAAACGATACGTCGTTGCAACGATATCGATGAGGCGCAACTTTTTCATGTAGAACACTTTCTCTAGTTCTATATGGTTTAAGAGTAGTTTTTAAAATACCTAAATGCGGACACTATTTTTTGCGACACCAAAATCGACGAGTGAACAACATCAAAAAGAAAACCGCACTGCTTCAGACCGAAAACCGCACTGCATCAGACGGGCAAGCGAGCTACATAATTTCTTTTGTCATACGTAATTTTTCCAAGACGAGAAAGTGGACCGCACTTCACGTCGGGCGTAGGTGAACCGCAACACCATCGAGAATTGAACCGCGGCTACCAAAAGTGAACCTCATGAGTTTTTGTTGTCTTTTTTTATATTTATTTTTTTACGCATGTAGACCAAGAAAATAGGCCACAAGGACTAAGTGAGTGAACTGTATCTAATAAGAAGGGAGCTTCTTTTGAGATGTTTTGGTTTCTGTTTAACATCTTCTGTAAACTCATCTCGACTACATGATCAATGTTTGTGAGCTGCATGAATGGGGCAAGTAAACTGCGTTTAAAATTACATTGCATCAAAAGAATGTTACCTCCCATCAACATTCTTTGAATAATTTAACAAACAAGTTAACCGCACAAAACAAAAACAAAATACTGCATAACCGAGCTAACCAAACTGCATGCGCACATTTTGTTTTGCGCCTTTGTCTATGGCACCGATGATGCTCATAGACACACATACATCCATTCGTTGTTTTACAGCCACACACATATACCAGCAGAACTGCTTTTTAGGGCCAGTAGAACACACATACATGGATGCTTGCAGGACTGCACATGCATGAACACTTGCCAGATTGCACGCGCACGACATCTGAACCGCATGTCAAGTGTCTCTAAGTGGCATGGCATGATCGATAGATTGCAGGGGAAGAGATGGGACTTGCCGGACTGCACACACACGAGCTCCGGACCGCATGGCGATCGTCTCCGTGCTGCATGGCCATGGTCGACCGACCAGATAGGAAGAGATGGCGCTTGCCAGACTACACACGCAGGAGCCCTGAACCGCATGGCGAGCATCTTCGAGCTAGACAACCACAAAAACTGCATGTAGATAATCTTGGCGCAGAAGCAGCCAAGAAGGGGTCGAGGGTGTGAGGGATTCATACGATACTACATAACAGGAGGATCCCGCAGGAGGTGGCGTGGCTGACGGTGAGGATCCCACGGGGATCTGTCGGAAGCACACGTGACAATCCTGTAAACACCCATTGCCGAAACTGCACATTGGCAGGCCACGAGCTGCACCCACTCGAGATGTGGGCGGTGGCATACTCCGGCCGTGTGCACTGCACCGTGTATGACAGTGCAACAGGTGGAGGACTTGCAGCGTTGGAGGAACCAATAGTGGGTTGCACGCCCGAGCCGCGCGGACTACGAGCCACTCGCGGGCGAGCTGCAAATCCTCATTGAGCACGGGTGTGCAAACCGGCGTCCAAGACGATTCGTCCTCCTCGACGGATGCCTATCGACTTGGAGCACGACGAACTCACCCCTGAGTGGGGGCTGTTCGAAAGAACAAGGGAAGGAAGGAGAAGGCTCCTCGCCTAGGGCATGGCCGGCGACGGGGCGGTTGGGGAGGCTATCGTTGTGCTCGTTGCTGGGGGTGGATGAGGAGAAGGGATTGGGTGGCCGGCGCCGGCTCTAGAATGGGAGGTGGTCGGGGGGCACGAGGCCCTTTTTGGGTGTCGAGAGGCGTGCCATGGCCGGGAAGGGGGAGGAGGACAAGGGATGAAGGCTGTGGTCCATGGGGAAGGGAGGTGAAGCACG
>LR738711.1:372182210-372237461 GCA_902687465.1 Secale cereale
CGTCGCTAGCTCTAGCGACTAGGAGGCGGTGGTGGCGCATAGGGAGTGGTGGTGGGTAGCACCGGCGGAGGTAGGAGGTGGCATCGGGAGGGAGTTTGGTGATGGGGATATTGGGTCGTGCAGGGTGGGTGGGGTAGAAGTCAGTGGGGGAAGATGGTGGGTTGGGTGGGTCTGGGTGTTTTTGTCCTTCTCCGCAGTTTGGTTTCGCTAATAGAGTAGTGCTAAAGTGTTAGTAGAATAACACGGGGTGTTAGCAGAATAAGGTCTTAAGGGGGTGTTATCATAATAGACACACCCACAACATCTCCATCATCAATACTAGTACATGCTACGTAGGTGAGTTAGGATGCACTTGATCCCAAGATAGGTCTACATCCTTCAAACTAACTACACTACATGATATCCAACAAAAGAGGGTCATGCTACAGCAACAGGATACATGGCTGAGTCTAGATATTACTACGAATCAAGTTGTTCATATTTTCTGTTGGCATGAACCACATCGCCGCATGTCAGGATTGCAAAATCCATTCATCGCTTGGAAGCTTGAGGCGTTTCACACACTGAAGATTATCTAGCAACAAGTTGTGTCGACGAAACTCTGGATTTGGTGATTCATGAAACCCATGGTACGTTGTGTCAACATAGTATCCCCTCGCGAATGGAAGTTGCATAGCACGGTAATCATCACCGATGATATGATCGATGATTGGTTGGATGATCGGATAATTGAGCCCGAGGAACATGGAGTGGTTCCCAAGGCTGTAAACCCACCTCTAGTTGAATACAAGTGGCCCAACGAAGCTGGGATTTTTCTCGAACATGAAGGAGCCATAGCCATCACAGTTGCGAACGCCCCAGGCATTGTACTGCATGTGGTTCGATGAAATGGTTTCTTCAATTTGGTACGTGCGAATGAGCATAAAGTTCCCACCGTTAGTTCAACGAGCGATAAACCACCACCCATTGACTTCTATATTTCCTGGTCCTAGAATTATGAAGGCCAGCGCATTAGCGTCTGTCGCAACAAATAAAATTGGAGACCCAAAGGACAAAAATATACAGTAATGTTCAGAGTATGTGTGGAATTAAGAATATTATAACAGTGACACACGTCATAGCCAGAGAAATGCAATGCTTTGGTCATTATCATACCCCTAGTTAAAAAAAAATAAGCCAATGGCTTTCATATTCTATCAACATGTCATGGTTCAAACATCATCTAAAAATGAAAGGAAAATAGCTATGCCATGGCCCACTCCTATTCTACCGTAGCAGTTACTATTGTTCTCATATCAACTCTAACAAAAACATGTGTGGTTATAAAAGTCTTGGAAATGAGAGTAACATATAGTAGTCATGAGGTTATACTCATAATATATATTACAACTATTATTAGATGTCGATTGTTCTCATATCAACTATAACAATAACATGGGTGGTCACAAAAATCTAGGAAATGAGAGGAAAATATAGCAATGATGTGGTCATAGACATATTTTCTATTCTAAATTTGTAACAATCAACATGATGCATAAGGTAAAGATGAGATGAGATAGAACAATTACACGGCGATAAATTCCACCAGTATATGCAGCCAATGTGTGCATCGACCACGTAAACGATGCCATCATGCATGATAGCATCAGACAGAAATGGAGGGTCAACATGATTGATGATTACCGGATTCCAAATAGCCCAATCCCTTGTCGAACAAGCCAATGAGCTTGTAATTGATGTAGCCAATGAGCAAATGGAGGTCATACCAAAAGCTTGGCGCGTCTCGTGCGGAGTAGGCAGTAGTGTCTGGCGGGCCGTGAGGCTCAATGCCGGTAGTATCCAACAATGGAAGGGCGATCTCTCGCTAGGTGTATATATCCATGAGAGGCCACAGACTACCTGATTGGAGGATGCGGATGATCCAGTTGGCCTTCATGCCCGCCTAGTGGTGGCCGCACATGAAGGAAAGGTCGGTGGGTAGTGGTAGCATGTCGAGGGGAATGACGACATCCTATGTAGGATCGTGAAGTACGTGACTAGGCCACGTGCGAGGATCGGGCATCAGCAAGCAAGATGTTATGAAAAGGGCCGACCGGTTGCAGACGAGTACATGGTACATGGACACCGAGCGTGCGAGCAGACACTCGGTGCTGAGCAGGTCCATACGACTACAGATCTGCTGCAAGAGAATATCCGGGAGGGAATTCCAATCATGGCTCTACGTGTTAGTCAGTTCTACCATAGTGTTTTCTAGGCCGCTAAGTAATTGGGGTTTTTCGTGCCTGCGAGCCAGCGGTGAAGTGGATTCGGGTGGGCGAGCTAAGAAAATGGTGTGTGTGGCTGAGAAGTGAGCGGGAGGATATGGTACGCGCGAGCTACCAAGGAAGTGGCGCGGGCGGGAGAGCAGTGAGTGGGGGAAAACTGTGTGCGGCCGATGATGGGGAAGAGGGTAGGAAAAAGAGGGAAAGACGGGCAAGAATGTGCATGAAATGTTAATTCTACTAGTACTACTACCAGGATATACCATCCTTCCGAGTGGAAATAATTAAGCCAATGACATGTGGGTCCACCTCAAGAGGTCTCATATGTTAGTTAATGGATGTGAGAGGTGCGTAGGCGTATTTGCGGAAGCGTGCTCCACTCGCAAACATGATGGCGGTACAGGGTAAGGCTGATTTAGTAACACCAACACGCTGGCTCAGCTTATTAATTAAGTGTCCCATATGCTGCAGCGCGTATTGTCACTTCATTGTGAAGACTAGTTGAATAGTTCTCTCTGACCGAGATGGTGAATAATGGATAGCCAAGACATCCTATGTACAGTATCCCTATGCCTTTACTCTCATCCTATCTAACAACAATAACCATTGGTCAAGGCAACCGGCGCCAATTAGGTAGGGATACTACTAGTACTAGCTACCCCCTCCTTCTAGTTTATATACATGCCAATAATAAAATCATCAACCAAGGTACTAGTAGTAAACGATGAGTGCCTGAAGATTTTTTTGCAAATGTACTCAATAATGGGCTCGTTTTCCTCCAGAAAATTGTGAATACAAACATATTGATTGAAATGCATGTGTGCATGTGTGCAGAAGAAAAGACCAGAACTTTTACATGCATTGCTGAGTTTTTTATTAATTCTTGCATGCAAAGTTTTTAATGAAGCTTGAATTCGAACATGTCAATGTGAGGGAGTGGAAGCCTCATGCATGCATGTATGCACGCAACACTCACACGTACACATCCACGCACGCAACTCTCACAAATCCATCGGCACACAGCACAAGACACAAACACACACTCTGAGGCTCAATGTGCTCAACCTAGTCTACTCCCTCCATCCGTGATAGATTGTACATATATAAATTTACACATTGTCCAAGAGGAACCAGAACTCTATGCCATAGTTAACACCCAGAAGTAGTAGACTTATGTGTGCATGCGACCATTGAGAGAAGAAGATTAAATGAAGTTTGTTGCATGCTGTAACTAAGGATAAACATGCAGCCTATTACTAGAGGACAAGTTGCTGCATTAGTCAATCAATACCGATTAGATTAAAGGCTGGTGCATTGGAAGTGTAGATGTGCACTCTTTGTTAGAAAAAATTATAATGCTAGATGTACAGTTTTTCACGAACCAAGGGAGTACACGTGCATGCACTCACATACACAGCCAGGGTGTTTCGCGCGCAAGGGTTGGTCTCCTGTCGCGTCTGCGTAGAGTTTTTTTAACTAATTTCTTTGATCTGCCAACGGACCGGTGGGACCGAAAAACTAGGTGCCAATTTAACCACTCAACAAAATGCCACGTCGACTATGTGGCCGATCAGTGGGCTGCAATACGATGCTCTATGGTGAGCTAGTGACCGTATAATCACGGCAAAACTCTATAGTGATGGTAATGAGCGTAGTATGAAGTCTAGTGATCTTATTGTTAGATACATTGAACACTAGTGAATATATCTCGCTTCAAATTAAGCCATGTTAGCTGGAAAGGACGCAGTAGAGAAATAGTGGGCTCTAAGCCCGCTTATATGGCACTTTTTCCTACGTGGAGAAGAGAGACAAGAAAAAAGTGATGGAGTGGGCAAACATACAAGAGCCAGCCTCTACACGAGCGTAGGGCATGCTTAATAGTACAACCAGTTGATGGTTATATGACATTGTCATGTCATCTATAGCCAACCTTGCAGCCTTCAAGTATAATAGTATGATACAAAGATGTGTTACTTCATTAATACATGGACCACCTCCCACTCTCACATTTTGCCTAGGAGCACGTGCTGCAGCTGGCTCTTATTCAATAGCCAGCTTCTCTTCTCTCTCCTCTTCCCACCCCTCCATGTCACCAGAAAAATAGTGTTTTAAACCTGACAACCTAGTTACATAAGCTTATTATATTTGCTCTTGCAGAGAAAGTTTAAAAAAGTTATATCCTTATAGGCAACTCTAGTATATGAGTATTAATGATGCTAACTCTGGATGACATGTCATGTTTATATCGCCAGCTGCTGGCTATATTATTAGCCATGCTCATACGGATTACTGCTTTGATGTGTCCCGTTAACTGGCAGAACAAGAAGAAGCTTGCTTACTACGCCCTCTCACTCGCCCACCCGTGGTGGCTGACTAGACGAGGAGAAGCTTGCTTACTATGTACGCTTACGCCCTCTCCCTCGCCCACGCGCGCGGTGGATCACAGGATGAGGAGAGGGTTTTGACTACAATTCCCTATCCCTCTCGCTCGCCCTCGCCCTCGCGGTAGATGTGCAGTTCATTCGGTCTCGGATTGCCAGAAGCATATTGTACTGTAGTATCATCATTGTTGGATCTTCTGAAGAGGCGAAGAGCCAAGTGCAAGTGCAAGGTTCATAGGAGTACGAACTGTTGAACCTCCCAAAGAGGCGAAGAGCCAAGCGCAAGGTTTATATAGAAGTTGTCGTCCTAGTACTACAACTACAGCGAACGATTGCTACTGTATGATGCCGCCACGACACCTATAGCCAGAGATGTGCCACTTTTTTCTCACATAGCATGTTGGAGCCCGTGCAACAACCACACAAGTTGCACGTACACATAACACATTTACTAGCAATAAATTCTAAAGGAAAAATGCCAGCATGCCACACAAGTTCATCAACACTTCATGTGATAAATTTGTGCACGACTAGTCTACATATATTTACAATGCCATCATTCACAATTTACCATACTCCACTTACACGTTATAGATGGGCTCCATGTCCTCTTCTAGGATCCAGTCCCGAGTGTTCTTCATAGAACACACGATCCATAGCGGGGGGCAACGGGAATCATGGTCGCAGATTTCTTATTCGGTTCCACACGATGGAGACTCATCCAAGCTGAAGCGGAATAAATCACGGATAGGGTGCCCCAGCATGTCATTCATCAGGCGGTGCACAATGAAGACACAACCATGCTTCAGGAATAGTAGGCCTTCGGTGTCATGCATGGAAGGTGGCATCTGCTTCATAATGGGGTAGTTGTCCCCAATGAAAAGTGAGTACTCTCCAAGAGTGTTGTTCGGCACCCACAGAGCAACACGGGGGTCGAACTCGGCGCCGTTCATGTGGTACACGCGGCATCTCAGATCTGGACACATGGTGACGTACATAGTCAAGGTCCATGCAGCATGATAATGTTGTGCTCAAATATGGCGGTTAGTACTATTGTGCAACAAGTAGTACTACTCCATTGGAGAAGAAGTAAAATAAGCGACTTATTATATATAGCCAGTCTTGATTACATGGATGAGATAGTAAGACATGGAAAAACAAAAATGGTGGGAGCTAGTGGGTTCAAGTATTTTCAAGGGCCTAGCTGGCTATACGCATCCTCCAAGGTAAAAAGTACTAGTAGTACTACTCCCTCCGTCTCGGTTGAGAATTTATATTTTTCTAGGTTGAGAATTTAACTAGCTATATATTTATTATATATGACGAAAAATATATGTTTTTTTGACAGGAAAATTATAAGGGCGGCCCCTGAAGTATAATTGGTGTACGTCAACCTAGAAAGATCGAGAGACCGAATCACGAATGCAAATGCACATCGAGGATCGACGGTCTTATTTTGATCGGGAGATGAATGGTCCCTGCAAAATACTGGAGTACTATTAGGGATAGAAATGATGGTTTGTGCATTCTGTTTGTAATCTCCCGTACTGTAGGATGGCAACCAGATGATACAAGTCCCCTGGCTTGTCACCGTGAAGATCCGGCCTACAAGGCACACGGGGTCTTCGAACGTGTAGGGGTACAAATCTACCGCAGCCAACATGTGCGAGCCTTTGCCATTACTTCCTTTTTTATTGACGGCGATCCTTATGTTGATCACCGCAATGAGGTAGTAATCATTGTAGCTGGATCGCTTTGTCGGCGGGTCAGCAATTCCTATCTTCTCAATCTCATGTAGGAATCATCATACGTATTCAAGACTATGTAGTCCGGAAGGCCGGTCCCAATGATGGAGAAGGGGTCTACAAAAACGGCCACACTGTTGTGTATGTTGTGCACAATGATGGTGGTATTCAGCCAGAGATATGCAAGACAATCTCCGTTGGCACTAACCCAGACCAATATATAAGCTGGTGGTCAGCGAATAAATTATGGGATGGAATTATGGGATGGAATAAATAGGTACGTACTATATATATAATATACACTACATGATCAAACTCCAAGAATGACCTGCTCATCGAACATATTCCGACTACCTCTAAACGCCAGCAACTCTAGCGGAGTCAACGTGCAACCACGACCACGTTTAGTGGACTCTTTGATGGATTGTCCCATAGAATAACATTCTGCTCAAGAACACATGGAAGAGCAACAAGAATGGCCTTTTCCCAAGCCTGTTTACGCACTGTCTTAGAAAAGTTGGTGCATGAAGCACCAAGTCTTGCGGCGTTGAGGACGTCGGAGCGGCGCGCGATTTCTCCCAACGGATCGTCTTCCAAGGTCTCCCAGCCCCCACGAGGAGGAGAACCACCTGGCGTATCCATGGCAGCAGTGACAAACTGCCTTCGTCTCTCTGGGGGAGGGCGACTGGCAAGGAGGAGATAAGAGCGTAACCGTAGGTCCGTATCCCTTCGTTAAGGAAGTTATGCGGGCATGCATAGTGGTAGTGATATGGTGCGGTTATTGTTTAGTACTAGTACGTAGTACTGTAGCAATAGTACTTTATGTACTATATGCTTCTATAGTGCACCAATTTTGAACTCTTGAATATCAAGGCCAAGGAGCTACAGTTGCAAGTAGAGGGTACTACTGTTCTCTCGAACCATCGTTGTACTATAAATGTAGGGAAAGTACGCCTACGTACTCTCCATGCTCTATTCAAGCGCGTAGCGGGCCTACTCAGCGGACGTGGATCCCCTGATTTAGCAATCCTTGACATACCCTGCCTTTGAGTCACTGATAGGTGGGCCCAATGCTCTTTGGACCCATGTGTCAGTGACTCAAAGATAGGCTAGTGCACCGCGGGGTCAGAACATTTGAGTTCCTTGATACAATGAGACTAGGATTTTCGCTTCCATTAGTGGAGGTGTAATGGATCTTGTGGAACATTGTTTGTTGATCCTTCCTTCTTTATTAATGAGATGAGGCAAAGCTTTTGCCTTCGTTTCAAAACGCACACAAAAATCACATCAAGAGGATGTTTTTTCATAGAGTTTAGAGCCGATAATGGTGCAAACTCCATGCGTGCAACGCCACAAGCTGTAGAGTAGTACTAGTATTGTACGTCCATAGCCATATTGCACAGTTCCCAATTCCGCACCAGGCTTTTTCCGGCTCCACGGGGTTAATTGTGAGGTTAATAATTTTTAAAGGCCGCCGAACGTTCGACCGGGATTGATCCCACAAAATGAGCTATACACTCAACCTAGAATTTCCTTTTCTCGCTAGTACATTGTTCCTTACAAAAATAACACTACCAAGAAACTACCACTTTCCAACCAGCCATACCAAGCAACCACTACTTTACAAAAATTAGAAAAAAACATACCAAAAATTTATTAATCAGTCGCAATAAACTACCAAGTGCCGTTATAGGCATGTTTAAACCGATGTCACCCCTTAAGTCAACATCGTTTATTTGACTGGCAAGTTACGCGTTATGACTTGTGGGGCCTACATGTCCGTCTTGACAAAAATCCACGAGTCACCTCCTATCTCCAGCCCGTCCACCTAGTCATCCTCGGCCATAGGAGGCAGCTACCGCCGCCGGCACAAGGTGAGGTGAAAAGCGCCGGCGGCGTGGAGTCCTTCTTATGGCAGCTCGGTTGCCAGCTCCATGCGGCACTCGCAGCCGCTAGCTAGCCAACATAGCACACATCCTACTGGATGCATCCAGCTGCTTGTCTGCATGGTTTGCTAGCTAGGTTGGCACAGCAGTGCGGCGGCTTTCTCGTGTGCGTCGTTCTAAGGCTAGCCATCTGGCTCGAGTGAATGCCAGTGGCGGCTTGCTCGCACACGCCGTGCTAAAGCCAGTCATCTAGCTGGAGCGAATGCCAGCGCGGGGGGCCAGCCCACGCGTGAGCTACACTCGGGCTAGCCAGCCAACCTGTGCGGAGGCCAGTGTGGCGTCCAGCCCATCCGGCAGACTGACGGTCAGTTCGCTGATACGTCTCCATTGTATCTACTTTTCCTTACGCTTTTCCTCTTGTTTTGGATTCTAATTTGCATGATTTGAATGAAACTAACTCAGACTAACGTTGTTTTCAGCACAACTACCATGGTGTTCGTTTTGTGCAGAAATAAAAGTTCTCGGATTGGAACGAAATTTGCGACGATTTTTTATTCCATAAAATAAAATAACTGGAGCCAAGAACCACCAGAGCGGGGCACCTGGGTGGGCACAACACACCAGGGCGCACCCCCCTCCTAGCGCGCCTAGGCTGGTTGTCACCACTTCGTGGCCCCGCGGACTCCAATCCTGACACTAGAAAATCACATTTTCGGAGGAAAAAATTAGGGAGGAAGAATTATCTCGTTTCGCGATACGGAGCCACTGCCAACTCCTGTTCTTCATTGGGAGGCCAGAAATGGAGTCCGTTTGGGGCTCCGGAGAGGGGAATCTTTTGTCTTCATCATCAACAACCCTCCTCCATCGCCCATTCCATGATGCTCTCCACCGGGAGTGACTAATTCCTTTGTAAGCTAGCTAGTAGGTGAGGCGTTGGATGAGATTCATGATGTAATCGAGTTAGTTTTGTAAGGGCTTGATCCTTAGTATCCACTATGTTATGAGATTGATGTTGTTATGACTTTGCTATGCTTAATGATTGACACTTTGGGACCGGGTGCCACGATTTCAGATCTGAACCGTTTATGTTATCACCATTATATATATATATATATATATATATATATATATATATATATATATATATATATATATATATATATATATATATATATATATATATATATATATATATATATATATATATATATATATATATATATATATATATATATATATATATATATATATTCTAGATCAGATCTTGCAAGTCATAGTCACCTAGTACGTGTTCTGATCCATAAGCCCTGTAGTGACGATATGCGGGATACTTTCCGGTGATGACCGTAGTTTGAGGAGTTCATGTATTCACTATATTCTAATGCTTTGTTCCGGTACTCTATTAAAAGGATGCCTTAATGTCCCTTAGTTTCCTTATAGACCCCGCTGCCACGGGTCGGTAGGACAAAAGATGTCATACAATGTCTTTCCATAAGTACGTATGACTATTTACGGATTGCATGCCTACATTACATTTATGAACTGGAGTTAGTGCCATATAGGCCTTGGTTATGACTGTTACATGATGAATATCATCCAAAAAATTGTCGATCGAACGCCTACAAATTTCCTACATATTGATCTTGCTACGTTACTACTTCTGCTGTTACTATTGCAACGGCTACAAAATTGCCGCTACCACTGTTATTGTTACCATTACTACTACCATTGTTATCAAAAATATCATACTATTGTGCTATTGATGACTTTGTTGCAGACAATTAATCTCCATGTGTGGCTGAATTGACAAATCAGTTGCTAATAGTTGCAAATATTCTACCCTTGTGTCGAATCAATAAATTTGGGCTGAATACTCTACCCTCGAAAACAGTTGCGGTCCCCTATACTTGTGGGTTATCAAGGTCTTTTTCTGGCACCATTGCAGGGGGCATAGCTATAATTGTTGAGTAACTTGGGATTATTATCTATTTATCACTATGAAGAATCTAAAGGATGATAGAACTAAGATCTTTCCCTCGAAGATGATGGGAGGTAAGGAATTGCCATCTAGCTCTGCACTTGATTCTCCTTCAGTTATAAGTAAACTTGCTACACCCCAATCTGCTATTAATCCTGATTTGTCACGAGTTATTGATGATGCTACTTCTGCTATGAATGATTCTTATGATGATGCTAGTACCTTGCTTGATAAGACTTTGCCATTTGGTGAACTACTTGATGAAGAACGTGCTAGACTTAATGATATTGAGAATGCTGCAATTGATGAGACTGTTGAAACTGATGAAGTGCTTGAAACTGAAAATTTTGAAACACCTATTAGATCTAACCATCCAAGATATAAATTTCCGAAAGTACCAGAAGGTTATGTTATGGTTGAGGAGACAACTAGAGACTTTATTGCTTGCAATGATAGAGATGACCTTAAGAAATTACTTTGCAAATTGAAAGAATATTTTTTGAATGCTAGAATGAAATGTGATCCTAAGTTTGCTAGCTCACCTATCTTTGTTGATGATATGGATTATGAGTTCTATGTCAACCCAGAGTTAATTACTTTGATAGAATCTGATCCTTTCCATGGCTATGAAACTGAAACCGTGGTGGCACATCTTACAAAATTATATGATATAGCCACCCTATTTGCTCATGATGAGAAATTCGCTACTATTATATTCTCAAGTTATTTCCATTCTCATTAAAGGGTGATGCTAAAGCTTGGTACAATAGTCTTACTACTGGTTGTGTGCGTAGTCTCCAGGACAGAAACAATTATCGTTGTCGCCGATTGGAGCTCGAGGGTTTCCTGCAAGAGCTATTGTTGGGTGACTGCTGGAGCTCCTCAACAGGCGTACGCTAGGCCAGATTGGCTACATGCACCGCCTCCAAAACCTGAGCCTCGGCGGTCGTGCTGACAATTGGATTCTCATGGACTTGATCGTTCCTGTGCAGTAATTCTTCTCTCTGTTGAGCAGCGAGGGGTTGTGGGTAGTACTCGTCATCGACACACGACATACCATCGCCTTCAGCCGCATCGCGTGAATACCCTAGCGGGCTATGCTGGGAGCCGTCCATAAATACCTCCGCCACCGGGTCGCTGCTCTCCCAATCGAAAGTAATATATGAGTGATCTGATGGTGGATCGAACAAGCCGTAGAGTGATACATCGGGCTCAATTGTCGCGATCTAGTGAGCGGACAACTGTCGAGCCACAGCATGCTTAACCCACCGCTCGTGCTGCGAGCGAACGGATCGCCTGCGATGACTAGTAGTGGGAAGGGAAAATGCCGCCGGGGCCGACTGATACTAAGTTGATGGTTGCCGAAGGAGGACACCGCAGGAGCTTGCGAGGAAGTGCACTGCCCCGCTAATAGGGAGCACTTTGATGTCCAAAGGGGTTTCTTGGAGAAATTCCAAATCATTAATGACAAAGCTCAAAGCGTCGAGACAGATCTCGCGACCCAGGGACAGTCCACCGCCGGAAACCATGATGAAGATGATAAAAAATGCAACCACGCCGGAAGTCGCTTAGACGCCCGCCCCATGGTGTGCACCAACTATAGTGGGAACATATCCCATAGTAGAGTATGGCGGTATGTATAGGAGGGCAGCATCTAGCTACGGTGAGGTTGTACACTCGGATTTACGAGTTCAGGCCTCTCTCGGAGGAGGTAAAGTCCCTATGTCTTGGTGCTGCGGGAGCTTGTTTCTTTGGAGTGTTGTGTTACAAAAGATGTGAACCCTTGTGTAGGATTGGTGGGGAGGCTTATATAGAGTCTGCATGCCCCTCATGAACGCCCCCATTACACAAGGGTTCACTTGAGAGGTTAAAGGAGGCTGAAGTTACAGGTAATGCCAACATTAAACGGTATTTATGATGACAAACTGACTACCTGACTGTTACTTACTTAGAGTGACCCTAGGTCTTCTGTTATTGAGTGACCCTTGTACACCTAGTGGACAGAGATAATCGAGTGATGGAGAAGCCTCCGAGTGAATCCTATTTGTGAGTGACTCGTAGATGACAGGTCTTCCAGTCGGTAACTCCTTCCTCGCTTTGTAGGTCTTGGGTTCTTGTATGTGGTATCTTTGGGTAGGGTATGTAGGTCCGGCCTAGGACACTACCCCAGATACATATCCTCGTCAAGGCCAGCTTACCCGCAGCCAAGAGATCCTGCACCCCGCACCAACTATCAGCCTCAGTAGTATGCCAACTCTAGGCCAACCTACAACAACCCCAGTAATAGTGGTGGCAAGACCAACAACTCCAACCCAGTTACTTGCTTCGGATGTGGTCAGCTAGGACACATCTAGAGGTTGTATCCCAACAAGAAGCCCGATGCTTTAGGCCCCATTGCGTAGAACCAAGGACAAGGTCGTGGATCACCACAGAGGAATCCAACTCCCTGGAACATAACCAACAATGGCAAGGGGTGTGTGAACCATGTCACTACAGAAGAAGCTCAGGAAGACCCGAACGTCGTGTTGGGTTAGTTCCTTGTCAACTCAGCACCTGCAATTTTCTTGTTTGATTCTGGAGCCACACATTCATTTGTCACCCAAAAGTTTGCATTAGAAAGTTTCGTGATCCCTACGCCCCTGAATAATCCCATGGTGGTACAAACCCCCAGAGCAGAGATGAGAGCCAAGATAGGGTGTAAAGGAGTCGAGATCATCATTAACGGGGTAGAGTTCCTAGGAGACCTTATCATCTTAAGATTACAAGTCTTGGATGTGATCTTAGGAATAGATTGGATAATCAAGCACCAAGGCTTGTTAGATTGTGCCAACTGGACTGTCTCCATGACCAATGAGCAAGGATTCGAAGTTAAGTTTGCCCCCAACCCCTCCTCTACTCAAGTCAGCCAAGTCAACTGTATGTCTGAAGATGGATTGGAGCAAGTGCTAGTAGTATAAGAGTACCCCGATGTCTTTCCTGATGAGCTACCAGCAATTCCTCATGACGGCGACATTGAGTTCATCATCGAGCTCATGCCCGGAGTAGGACCCGTCTATAAGAAGCCTTATAGAATGGCATCGAAGGAGTTGGCCAAGTTGAAAAAGCAACTAGCAGAGCGATTGAGGAAAGGCTTCATCCTCCCTAGTGCCTCCCCTTGGGGATCACCTGTTTTGTTTGTGGCAAAGAGGGATGGTACCATCCGATTAATTGTTAACTATCGTTCCCTTAATGAAGTCACAATCAAGAACAAGTATCCACTCCCCAAGATTAAAGACATGTTTGATCAACGCAATGGAGACAAAACTGGTATAATGAGGTGCTATACAAACGGTTTTTAACCCCTTTCCGTTACGACGTTTGGAACCGTCGCTAAGTGAGTGTGTGCGATAGGGGTGGGGGGGGGGGGTTCTTCCCTCACGGCCTAGAAACCGTCGGTGATTGGCCCTCCGGCCACTCACGCTCAACAAAAAGAGGTCGTGTGCTATGGGCGAGTGATCAATTACAGTTATACGTACAGTTGTATTAAAATAAATACAGTCCAAATTGTTTCTAGTCGTGAGTATGTACATCCCACACAGTAAATCCAAGAAGTACATTTCCGTTCGTATATACTTCCCACACAATCACTTCAAGGAAAATGTTTCCGTTCGCATGTGCATCACACACAATTTTCTCCATGAAATCCTTTGTGACAGCGTTTCCATTGCACACGATATTAATAATTTTACCGTTTGCGTTATTGAATGCATCACACATGGTGCGTAGAAAAAACTATGAGGCATAGATTGTCCATCAGACACACTTTTTATGTGGTAAACGTTTGCGCAAGGTGGCCTAACGCAAATAGTTTTCAAGAGGAAGTTGCGTGTGATTGTGCATTGATCCAACATGGTTTATTCCTACAAACTATCTGCGTTGCTTGAGGTCATCGCCCACGGTGTTTTCTAAATAACCGTTTGCAATAGAAAAACCAATTAGCAGACTAATCGACCATTAGCAGGCTTGTCCTATTATTAATAATCCATTTATTACTCTAATTGACATTTCATATTAAGCACACAATATATTTCATATTCCTATTAAGGAAGCAAGATTTATTACTCGCAAGGCTTGGCCCCTCGCAAGGGTGTTGGCTTGGTGGTCTTGCAGATGGGCCGCACCAGGACGTCGAGTGAGCCACATCGTAGGCCTCAGGCAAGAAAGTCTGGGTACCCTGATTCCTAGAACGCCAGCAGTAGCCCCCGTGCCCAATGCGCGCTTGGGCTTGGTTTGTAGGCGAAGCCAAGTTGCAAGGGCGAATTATTGCGGGCCCCAATTGCCTGCAGGCCAGGCAAACGCTTGGCGCTTCATGGGACGTGGGCACCTCCGCTTTCCCCGCCACTTCGGCAACTTCAAGGACCTGACAAAAGACTGGCGCCCGCAGTGGGGCCATCATAGCATCCCTTTCGCCTTGCTTCTGATCCCCTTTCTCCCAGCCAAATACACCTTCAAATCCAATCAAGCTTTGCCCCTCTCCCTTCCACAACTCCGGCACTGGTGAGCACGCCGATGGCTCCCAAGAAGGCACATGATACAACGCTCATCGTGAGTTCCCCCTTCCTTGCTGTGCCGGCACTCTGCACCGTCACCGAGGAGGGACACCTCACTCCTGTGCTCTCGTACACGGTGGATGAGGAGAATGAGACCCAGAGTGGGTGAGAAGCGGACCCTGGCGCGGATAGTTTAACCCTTCTTCAACCAAAGCATCTTCGTGTGGCTCTTGCCCCCTCTTTCCGAGTTCTTCACCACAATACTTGACCACTACCAGGTTCAGGCCCTGCACTTACAACCCTCTCCATCCTTCTCCTGTCCATCTTCATATTCTACTATGACACTTTCGTGGGCTTTAGCCCCTCCGTTCCCCCGACACTTCTTCTCACTTCGGTTGCACGACATGACCCAGCGCTCTGGCTGCATGTACTTCGTTGCGGTCCAAAGGGACAACTTGCTCATGAGGGCTGGGAAAAAAGTGGAGAACTTCCGGCGCCGCTAGGTCTTCATGGGCAACAAGGGTCTCAACGCGCGGCTGGAACTGCCAACCCAGCTGCTAGAGAAGCTTGATGGGTGGGGCCATAAGAAGCTCTCTGACCCGCAGGCTACGCCCGTCTTGCGGAGGATGATGTTGGACGTGAACGCCAAGGTGCTGAAGGGGGCATGTTCGTGAAGGAGTTCTTCAAGCAGTTCTTGGATTCACTCAGTCGCAGACGCTCCCTATGTGGGAGCTCTAGGGCACGGAGAACGACATCAGGCTAAGGCTGGGAGGCTTGACGTGTGAGGAGCTGGACAAGGCCATGAGCGTCCTACTCGAGGGCGAGCCAAGAGACCTCCCGGAGACCTACACCACCCTGTATTGCCGTGCTGACAGGGAGGCGGTGGTCGCCACCATGCCCGTATTCAATGAATAGTGTCTCGCATTGGCTTAGCCCCACAACTCCCCGATGCCGGTGTCCTACGGTGCTAGCACTAACGGAGAGGGTCAGGGGGACTTGGAGGTGACCGAGGATGTCATGGAGGAGATCTCTCCTCCCTCACGAAGCGAGCTTCTCCACGGCTTTGTTGATGACGACAACGCCGACGAGCCCCCGGCCGTGGAGTCCTCGTGCACCTCCGGGGCCCTCGCAATGTCAGGGCCACTCCCCGGGCTCGGATGAGGTCAGGCCAGGCGACCCTAAAGTAGAAAGGGGTAGCACCTCCTTAGGACGACGCCTCTGCCTCACAAGGAGGCGGCGCTCACGAGCCGGCTACAGTTTGCCACGCTCACTCCCCAGGCGCGACGAAGACCGTGCCCAAGAAAAGCAGAGGTGCCCTAGCCTTGTTTAGGAAGAGGGTTTACATCGACCTCGACGAGTAAATATCTTACCTTGCTTTTTCTTAGTATATACTTGCACTATGGTCACAGTGCTCCCGCCTTGTCGACCGGGGTGGGCATCTTGGTGAAGAAGAGGAAGGAAGGATACCGGGCTCGGGAGGTGCCTCCTCCTGCTACATCCGCATCAGTGTCCCGACATCCGCATCCGTAGGGACGAGTCGGTCCCTACGGGGCCACAAACCATGGTGATGTGTGCGCCTGTTGTGGCTGTGCAATGTTCTGGACGCGTGGTAAATGCAACCGACCTCACCAGTGCCTTCGGGGCCGTGGGGCAACCCATAGCACTGGCACCGCCTTCTCCTCCAACCCTTGAGCTTGCAAACTGCGGCCCCTTAGTCTGGACCAGTGCCCTGGAGGAGGCCTTCGTTGCACTTGGTCCTCTCCGGGCGGACCTTCAAGATGCCGACAAGTATTTCGTTAGGGCGCGCCTGGGGCTTCTGTCTGGGTGGGTCCAGGCCAACTCTTATATCGGGAAGGTATGGAGTTGGGCTGAGGCCGCTAGCGCCGAGGGCACGAAGGAGGCCGCCGACGCCAAGGCCTCCTATGATGCAGCAGAGGTTGAGGCTGCATCCACTTTGAAGCGTTGCAGGTAGGCGGAGGAGAGCTTGAAGGCCCTTTAGGAGGAACAGGACGCCGCTTCGTCGTGGCTTCGCCAACGGTAGTAGGACCTCAATGCTCGAGAGGCGAAGCTTCTGGAGCAAGACGCCAAGCTGGCCTTGGTGACCACCAACCAGGCGATGGAGCGTGCCCGCCTAGCCAAACTGAAGTTGAAGTGGCCGCCCAACGGCAGGCCAGGGAGATGGCCCTCATCGCCGCAGAGCAGAAAGCGGCCACGAGGAGCGAGACCTTTCTTGCCCACGAGCTTGGATTTCGCCATGCATTGCATTCCATCTATGGGGGAGGATACGAAGAGGCGCTGGCGACCCCTAAAGACGGCCTTGTAGGGTTGCTCCCCAAGCTTGTCGAAGTGCTCGGGGTGCCATCACTGTGGTGGACTCCTTCCTGGAGGTGCGCTTGGGCTCGCACTTCACTATAGCCACGACACTCGTCTTCAGCCATCTCTACCTCCAGAACCCAAGCTTCGACCTCGGCACGCTAATCCATCCGGTTGCTCCTTAGTCCCGTGATGCTTCCTTGGAATTCGTGAAGGTTCCCGTGGACACCCTGCTCAAGAAGTTCGTCAGCATCCCCGACCTACAGGTTTCAGTAGCAGCTATTGGGGGCAGTGATGAAGGCGGCAGTGGCATTGACGACGGGCTTCCAACGGCCAGGGCGAGCGATGGCGATGGCCAAGGTGGTGGTGGCGCCTCCTCCTCACTTTATTCCTGCAATCATTTATATGGCCTCGTGTAGACGTGAGACTTTAATCTGATTTTGTGACACAGTTTATGCTTGCAATAACTATTTAAATTTGGCGCTTTCCTTTCATGCTTAGCTTCTTTCCTACTTGCCTCGTGTTCTTCGTTGGCGGAGGCTGATCCCACGCATATATCGACCATCGTTGGGGCGTCCGAAAACTAGGACAGAACCAAGGGGCGAGGGTACTAGAGGGCAATCAGGTCCTCAAGGCCTTCGGGTCTTGATCGTCGCGAGGGCCCGGTCCCGCGCAGAGCATGACCATCGTTGGGGTGTACGAAAACCAGGACATGACCAAGGGGTGAGGGTATGCGAGACTAATCGGGTCCCTTAGCCCCTAAGTCTTGAACATTGCGAGGGCCCAGTCCCGTGTAGAACTTGACCATCGTTGGGGCGTCCGGAAACCAGGACGGACCAAGGTGTGAGGGTATCCGAGACCTGTCAGGTCACTGAGGCACAGTGCTCACAGGTCCCCCTTGATGCGCGAGCCATCCTGATGCCCTTCTTACCTTTTACCGTCAATTCTCGCCTAGGAGAGGCATGCGAAGACCAGGTACAAGGACCTGGCGGGGTGTGCGTCAGGTCGTGCCTGAGCGTAGCCCCCGTTCCAGGCCCCCTCGTGTGCTCATCACAGGAAAGGGATGAACGGTCGGCCGAAAGGCCATCCTGAGGTTAGCGCAGCCCGGAGGCGCCCGCAATTGTTTATCCACCACTGCGGAGCATGGGGCTATCGCTAGGCGTGGGCATAGTCGCACCTCGACCGTATCGTCCGCCAGCGCGGAGCATTGGGCTTCCACTCAGTGCGTGTGCGGGAGGTCGCTTCGGGGGATTACTACGGTGCGTGTACATCTCCACCAAGGACCTCGGGAGGTGACATGAATGGGGAAAGCCTACCTGATAGAGCTTGGTCGCTTTGGTTTATCAACATTGCTGGGATGAGCGCGAGCGCAAACGTCGTGCCTAGCCCTCTTCATGTAATGCACCGTAGGAAAAAGGCCCTCAACGCATGGTTCCCGCGGTGTCATCCGCATTGTGAAAGAAAGAACTAAACTGCACGCCCTGACATAGCTCATTCAGGGTGCGGTGACACTTATGGTGCCAAGGCACCGAATCATGCAAGCTTTAATGCTTAAGGAAATTCATGAAAGGCAAGGCCAGTTCTGGTACATGCGCAATGTGACACTGCCGAAGGTACGTGCCCTGATGACTTGAGGATAATGCAACCCAAGAAGCGCCCTCATCTTGCACAAACCAAATGTCAGCTGGTAATGTTACTGCTGAAGTGTCGAGTTAGCTGAAGAGTTGTGCCGAAGTTGTCGCTCCTTACGAGCCGGGTGGCTCCTAAGGCATCAGGATATCACGAGGCCCAGATGGCTCGCGAAGGTCCAGGTCCTCTTGAGCCTCCAACTCCAGATGCCTTGCCTCCCGAGTCGCCATTGCGCCCTGCATGATCCACTGAAACATGGCCCCTGCGTTAAGCATGCCGAAAGGCATGCAAACATGATAATGCGTGTGACCTATGCTCCAGCCAACATGGGAGGGCCAAAAGAAGTCCTGCGAAGTGGCCCTGTTGAGGCCCGGGATGTTGATGCAGATGCGCAGCTCGCCACTCGGGTTTGGAGTGGCAGTAGCATTGGTAGGCCGTGTCGGGGGACGCTCACCGCACATGGCCCGCGCCTCTCAAAGCTCCTCGATCACCTTGGTGATGAGTCTCGCACTCCTGGTGGTTACCGCCGTGCTCCTAGCTCGCGGGAACATGCTCAAAAGCATGCCTCTAAGTGGTGCCCGAGCACCTCCCTCGATGTCCCACTTAGGTCAAAGGACCTCCAGATGGAAGCCCCCTATCCTTTCTTGAGGGAGATGCTGGGTACGCCTTCCTATGTCCGAGGGAGAGATGCCCCGGCGGCGGGCGGGCGGCCATGGGTGTCGTTCAAAGGTGCCCTAGTCTCCCACCTTCCTTTGAGGAGGAGCTACTTCTTCAAGGGAGTGGCCTCCGGAGGCATGGCACTGTCTTCATCTTCAAGGTTGTCCGCCGCCGCGGCGCAGTAAGAATGTTCGACGACACAAACCGCATCTTCTACGTTGTAGGCGATCGTGATGATGCCGTTGTAGCCTGACATCTTGAGCACGTTTAGCCATGGTGGACAGCCACCATAAACTTGGCAAGGGTGGGGTAGCCGAAGGTGGCGTTGTACGGGAGGCCGATGTGGGCAACATCAAAGTCGATGAGCTCAGTGCGGTAGTTGCAGCGGGTTCCAAAGTTCATGGGGAGGAATATCTATCCCAGATAGATGGTGGAACCATTCGTCACTCCCGATAAGGGTTTGGTTGGCAGGAGCTACTCATAGGGCACTTAGAGCCTCTCGGAGGTCTCAGTGGAAAGCACATTCACTACGAAATAAACTCTTTCGTGATAATACGTGTTTGTCACATTAGGTCATGATTTATTTCATGCATGTATATCCATGATGATTTTATGACATAATCAAGATAGTCATATATGTGTTGTCGTAGAAGTGTTCCATGACAATACCAAAATTATCATCATGGAAGTGTCCACTTCCATGACGATAAATGTCGCGTCATGGAAGTGCTTTCGGCAACGGTAACTGACACGTGGAATCCAACGTAACAGGTCCGATTTTGGATCCGATAACCCGCTAACAGCGAGGACCATTGGGAATTTTCCACATGTAAAATTCTCATTGGCTGAAGGAACCACATGTCAGCTCCACGTGCGGGCAGATGTCAACCAACCAATGAATAGGAGGCGCCAATGATATGTTGACACGTGGCAAGGCCCAACTGGGGCCCATTTAGGTGAAAAGGCTGGCCCGTTTGACTAGGTCAAAGGATAACGGTCCGGCCCACCAAAAGCTCGCTAACGGCCTGTTCGCATATAGCCCATTTAGGCCCGATAACTCACGGCCCATCATGGCCTTTCCTAATTCGGCCCACTAGCTTCATCTGGGCCGTCCAGTATGATTCCAGGCCATTGTAACTTCCGACCCATGTATGGCCCATGACGTCTTTTGGCCCATCTGAGGCCCTTTGTAACTCTTGCCCATTAACGGCCCGCAGTGAAACTGTCCCATACTGGACAGTATGTCGCTTCATACCCATTAACGGCTCATTACTCCATTAGGCCACTCCCAGCCCATGTTATCTTTTGACCTTTTAAGGGCCCATTTATTCTTGGGCTGATTTGCAGCATTCAGTAGCTGACGGCCCATTACTGGCCTATTCTACTTGTGGGCCAAATTCAGCCCATGGTTAAAGTCGGCCCGTTTGGGGCCAGTTGACCCGTTGGACCGTTTTCATAGCATCGTCACATACTTGCCATTAACGACCCGTTATGCCTGTCGATGGAATTAAGCTCGTTATACTTGTCGGCCTCTTAAAGGCCCGTTATGGTCGGCCCATGAACGGACGGCTGCCAGTTTAGCCCGTTTACGGCCCATAAGGCAGTCTGTTATTGGCCCATTGATTCTACGCCCCGTAGAAGGCCTGTAGAAGGCCATGGTGACAACGGTCCGCATGTTGCCCATGGTTATTGTGGCTGAGTTGTAAACAATACGTTATTGTGGCCACTAGCAAACCATGGAAAAAGAACTTCACTGACTACAAGCAAACAAATAAACAAGACATCAAGGAAAGAAATAAGCAAGCAATATACGCTTGGCTATTACGGCTATTACACATATTACAACCACCGGGCATCAAAGTTTGCCACCACTGCAAATATGGGGAACGAAGCAGCATATTACGTACACTAGTTGTCAAAGTTGGCGGCCAGTGCAAATAAACGCTGCAGGAAAATAAGTCCAGAATTGAAACCACTTCACAAGAGCTCAAGAAACAATATACTGGGTATCCACCATGCTAGCAATACGCTTATTAGTTGCCAGTAACTCGAACACCAGAGCTCAAGAAACAATATCCTTGTTTGGCGCTTAAATACTCCAGCGCTTGCTGTTGCACCAGAAAGTATGCATCTGAATTCTCCAGGGACTTCAGCAGTCCTTCGGCTTCTTGCCGCAGCACAGCTGATCGATGTTTTTCATATTGTAGTTGATACTCAAGAAACCGAACTGATTCAGACTATGAGTTCGAGGAGCTTGTGCCAGCAGTAGTGGCCAGTAACTCAAAAACTACACCAAGACATGACTTTGGGGTTGTCTCACTGTCTTCAAGATAGTTTTCCTTAGCTTTTTATCAGCTTTTATAGAGACCAACAAGGATGTCTCACTATCCTGAACCTTATCTGCATTACTTCCTTTACCATTGCTTAATAAGGCACTTCCCCCAATATTCCATCAGCATTCTGAAAGAAGAAACAAGCAGACACATAACAAGTTTAGCATCTAGTATATGAAACTCATTTCGGTGAACCAGTTCAGTAGTATAGTGGATAGTATTAAACTACCAAGTATTCTATTGCCAAGTTGTACATAATAAAAGCATCAAACAAACATATATCTATGTCCTATGGTCACTGCATTGTCTTGACATATCAAACGAGTTCAAATCATATCAGTTCAAGACAAAGCAGCATTGAAAGAATACAAGTGAGGGAAACTACATGGCATAACAAGATTTCAGATGGGTACCACGGGTGAACATGTACAACAACATTATTGGCTTTGTTATGATGCTAGTAATGTGCATGATATGAGAAGTCAACTATATACACAATTGAAATTGAAATCAACAAAGCAATTTGGAAGAGCAAACATGCCTAAACATACCTGTTGTGCCATTGGAGTTTCGATTGGATCCTTCAATTTAAAAATAAGTTTGTATGAGTAAATAAAGTGATACAAGAACAAGGCAGTATGCACCATAGTAATGGAATCTTAAATGAGAACAGTTATTCTTTAGTCTTAAGCACTTGTTATACATGAACAAAGTACAGTAAGATGGAGGATACAATACTTCAAAATAAAAAATGAGCTCATAGACCCAACCACATTCTTGGTTCGGGACCATTACAGAACAAGGCGTTCCTAGTCATTGTCCCATAAATGTGTCTCGGGAGAATGTAAGGGAATTTGATGAGTTTCTTTGCCAGTGAAGTGTGTTTTCTTCACATAATTCCAATACTGCCACCAAGCATTCTTGAAGACAGCTGATGTATTAGCACAGGTTACCTCATCCTGAGTTTCCTAATTGGTCCTTCTCTATAGAGAAAAATGGGAACCTTTGTTGTATTATAACTAGCATGGAGGTAGAATGCATGGGACAAAGCAAAGTAATTACCATGAATAACATTACTTACACATAAATCCTAGACAAACACCTGCAACTGGCATTTTCCTTAATGTTCAGTATAATATTTCCATGATGGGAAGATACGCACATAGGATTTAACAACATCAAATGCGATAGATGCTAAACTATGAATGGCTGGTTGTGCTTCGTCCATAGGAATAGGTGTACTAAGTGGTGGAGTTGGGACTCGCCGTAGCAGTACTGGCGCTTTGGGCACTGGAGCTGCCTTACCAAATGCTCTTGTTTGGGAGATGTGTGGTGGAGATGGTGCTATGTCAACTGGAACTGGGTTACAATCAGTTGGGGTTGGGGTTAGATTGGGTGAAGCTGGTTCTTTATCCATCGCGGTAGGGGTACAATTTGCGAGAGTCTGGGTTATGTGTGGTAGGGATGGTTGTCGTGCATGTACACCCGGGGTGCTATCTCCACCAAGAGGTATCACTGTTTTTGTTTGAAGACCGTGTTTTACTCCGCTAGATATTGCCATCACCCATTCCAGTTCAAATGGCTGATAAACAAGAAACGTAGTTGAATGAATGGACCTTGTATGAGATACAGATGCGATAGATAGTGCGGAAAAAAGAGGGCTTGAAATAGTTCACGTGTATATTGTTTAACTAAAAAGGATAGCATGACATAATTTCACATATATTATGCGTATCTAAAATGGATAGCATAGCATGACATAATTCAAAGTTATGATAACTAACTAAATAGGATGGCATGAGATAATTATATGATGTCTTTAGTAAACAGGTACGCATGACATAATTCACATACATGTTATCTAAGTAATCAGAATCGCATGATATAATTCATATATGTGTTTTATATACTAAGTAGAGGGCATTCACATATACGATGTCTGAACAAAGAACATGGTGTTGAATATTGTGTATATGATGTCTAAACTATGCAATGCAAGACACCATATGCATGATATGAGCAGTATAACCGTGCCAAGTTAGAGCATACACCTCGGTGGAGGAATAGGACTGGTCATCTGTATCTGAATCCATCTCTAAGGAGCTATCGGGACCCAGCAATAGATCAGCTTCGACAGGTAGCAGTGTCTGCTCTGAAGACCTTGTTTTCACTCCAAATTTTTCCATCACCCACTCAAATGGCTGATTCACAGGAAGAGTAGTTGAATGTACAAACATTGTCAACAAATGTATATGTAATGAAGAAAAGGTTTGGCAAGATATCATTCAAATATATGATGCCTAGTTAAACAAGATGGCATTGCATATTTCACATATATTATGTCTGCCTAAAAGATATGAGATTGCATAATTCACATATATGATATAGAAACTAAATAGGTGGTATTACAAAACATGTCTAAACTAAGAAGATGACATACATGATGTCGAAAGTAGGCACTGCAAGGCAACATATGCATGATATGACAAACATCATCATGCCAAGTTAGAGCAAACACCTCGTGGGGTGAATAGGAGTAGTCAGGTCCGCCTGAATCAGCCTCAGAACAGATATCTTCTTCTGGATTACAATCTGGAGGGGGGAGGGTTTGCCATTGCACCCACCATCGAGTGATGTCTGCATGAAAGGGTATTGCCACGCAAAACTCTTCTCTTTTTCTCTCCATGTTCCGCATGACAGTGTACAATATCTGACATGCATACAGAAATGTAGTGAGATTATGTAAAGAGAGCATGCAAAATCTAGAGTGGCGGTAACAACCAATGGATGGATCCAAAAATAATGATAGCAGGCTCATGATAGATTTAATTTAATAAAAATACACATGATGATTGCTTTACTATTTGTTTCCCACCGAAGATGAACAACCACATAATAGATAGAGATGGTATTCATTTATGACTCGATATGTGCCCCACAAGGACACAATCATTTTAAAACTCAAGTTTGAACATTAAGTTGGACCTGACTTGGAGTCTAAGAGGTGAACATGACGATAAAGTAGTAGGTAATATTAAGCAATGCATAACATAAGGAGAAACAAAAGACCGTGACCTCTCTTGCGGACCCGTGCACTCCTCAGGTTAATCTGCTGATTCGATGATGGCGATGCAATTGTGGTGGGTGCCGGCAACAGGGAAGGAGATCTGAGGTGGCGAAAGACGGTCAGGCATCATGATGTCTGGCATGGTGGATGCTTCTGTCGATGGAGTAGCTCGGGTGAGGTGGACAACATCGCGACAGGAGCAGGACAAACCACATAAAGTTTTCTTTGACACCTATCTGTTACTTAGGTAATTTTGTCAGGGCTCCTTTGGCTTGCAGAATTCTAAAAACGCAGGGATAGGAAAAGCACCGGAATATGATAGGAATGCACGTGGGAAACATATCATTAGTAAACACATGATTTCTGTCAACTTGGGTGTTTGGTTCACAAGAATTGGAAGAGCAAAGGAATGCAAAGGTACATGGCCAAATTGCAGTGAAACCAAAGGAAAGTATGTATAGTTAGAATGTTCTTCTGCCACTGATGCACTTAGGGCTCCTTTGATTCAAAGGAATTTTATAGGATTTCGAAAGGACTGAAATCCTTAGGATTTTTTCCTATGTTGGTCCTTTGAACCGTTGGATTGGATTCCATAGGAATTTTTCCTATGGAATCTGTTGTACTACATTTCATAGGAAATCTAACATCCACTCCATCCTCTTTCTATAATTCCTTTGTTTTCTCTGTGGCATCAAACACTCATTGCTAATCCTATAGGATTCAAGTGGTCATGCAACTCCAACCCTATTATTTTCTTATTACTACGTTTGCAAAGTCCTACAAATCAAACAGGGCCTTAGGCTTGTTTTCATGCATAGGATTTTGAAAAGTAGGTCCAGGTGGATGGTTTTCTCCATTCCTTTCAACAAAATTCATGAATAAATGAATAGTAGAGTGCAATAGGAAAATTTCCTATTGCTATGTTTTTCCTTCACTTTTTCCTTTGAACCAAAATAGCCCTAGTGGATTGACATGAATATAGAGTAATAAGTGATGTGACAAGTGTACAACCTCTTTGGCCTAGCCCTGCCGACCTCAGCATCATTAGGTTGGTCGCGGAAGAAGTTGTGGCATAGGTGGCTGTCGGAGGTGTGGTGGATGATCTGAGGTTTCTATAGACAGCTTCCAGGGTACTGCTCTGTTGTGATGTATGGTTCCGTCGTTGGAGCAGCTCCGGCGAGCCGTAAGACCTCGAGGCTGAAGCAGTACAAGACATACATTGTTTATCAGAAGGCGGTCGACAGGAACACAGTAGCAGATAGCAACCGGAGCAGCGTGAACTAGAGCCAGATCAGCAACTCGTGTAGCAACAGCAGCCCGTGTAGCAGCATCTGCAGCGCGAGCAAGAGAAACTGCCGAGCAGCAGCACGAGCGAGGGGAGGAGCAGAGCAGTAGCAGCAGCGCGAGCTAGCGAGAGCCGGAACAGCAGTAGCAGCAGTAGCAGCAACACGAGCTAGCAAGAGTTGGGGCAGCAGCTGCAGCGCAAGCGAGCGAGAGCCATAGCATCAGCATCAGCGCGAGTGAGCGAGCGAGAGCCAGAGCAGCAGCAGCAGATTCAGTTGGTATGGATGCTGCTGCCGAGGGATCCTCACACTTGGGGAGAGCCGTTGTGGAGATGTCGCCGGCGGCGCCGGCTTTGAGGTAGCTCATGGGGGCCGCTCCCTCTTCACGCCGCCCGCCTCACGAGGCTTGGCCCCTCGCGAGGGTCTTGTCATGGTCCTCTTGCAAATGGGCCGCACTAGGGCGTTGAGTGAGCCACATCGTGGGCCATAGGCAGGCAAGTATGGGTACCCTGGTTCCCAGAACGTCGATATGTTGGTTGCATAATTTTCTTCATTCGAGGTCATCCATTTTTTGTTTTGTATGTTTGGTTTTTATTTGGCCAAATGTTTGGACAAGAATACCTAAGAACCTTCTCTAGCTATCTATGCTTTTCTTATCTCAAACTTTATTCATGTTACATAACAAAGTTTGAACAAGTCAATTTCGGACCCTCCGGGTGAGAAGCACTCGGAGCCACTGATCCGTTAAGGGCTTAACTTCAAAAACCTCTTAGTGCCTTTCGGTCAGACCAACTCAATTCCATTCAGTCTCACCGAAATCATTAAGTTGATCTAGGTTTTTATCTCGGTACAACCGGTAAGAACCATTCGGTCACACTGAGTTGCAGCAACTGCTAGCAGTTTTGCATCTCGGTGCCACCGAGTAGTTCCACTTGGTCAAACCGACACGTCTGGGTATTAATACTCTACGTACACGTATAGTTGAAAATCACATCAACCGCACGAGCATGCGCCCTAGCACTGCCACCACTAGTCTGCGGATCATCGCCGTCATCACCAGTGTGTATCCTTCGCTAGTTTCCTCTACCGTCAAGGGAATCTTCACCGCCGTTGTTACCATAGCAAGTCCATCGCCAAGTTAGGGTACGTATTTGACCCTTTGTGCTTTGCAGAACTCTGATTCTTGCACAGAGTTCAATGCCTATGTTCTTTCCACGTATGTGATTGATCTATCCACCAAAAGAACTCCTTAGACTAGATTTCATGCAAAAACTTAGGGTTAGGTTTCCGCCGAACCCATCTCGGACCGACAGATGTAAGGATTTCAGTCACATAGATTGGCCCTAGCTATTGAAAAAAGTACATCTCGGTCTGACCGAAGCATACTAATCGGTGAGACCAAAGTCACTTTTTCTGTGAAACCCTAGCCTATCGGATTCACCGAACTCCGTCTCAGTCTGACCAAAACCACATGTTTAGACTCCGCTTTTGCTTCGGTGTCACCGAGTTTGTCAAATTGGTAGCTCCGAAATGCCTTTTGTAGAAATCTAAAGTTAAGTTTTTGGTCTAAATTTTTGAAAATAACATGTACTTTGTGATGCTCATCGACTCTATATATATCCAAGTATTCATAGGTTTAGCTTGCAGAGATGTCTGAGGGCAGTGACAGTCAGAACAGGTCTGAAGAGCAGATGAACCTTAGTGAGGGCACTAGCCCCTCCTCCAGCTTTGATGAAGGTACTAGAAGCACACCCAAAAATTTTCCAAAGGCTCCTACCAAGCAAAGGAAGAAGAAAAACTCAGACAGTGAGGATGAGGACTTTGTTGCTGGAGAAGTCACTTCCAAGAAGAAGGTTGTCAGAAAGGAATATGGTGCCACTACTGCTAACAAGCCTGGTGTGTAGAAGAAATCTCCTACTAAGAGGTCCCAAGTGTCAAAAGTTAGAGCATCAACTCAAGAAACCATGCAGTTTACATTTGAATCCAAAGATGTTGATGATGCTACTGGGAAGAAGAGGAAGGAAAGAGTCAGATAGACCACACCCAGAGTCATTGGAAGACCATCCATGAGGGATTAGGACGAGGAGGAGGAGGATGAAGAGCCTATTGCACCTCCCGCCAAGACTCAGAAGCTGATGGGGAATGCCATCAGGGCTGGGGCTGCTCCTTCTAAGCCCATGTCTGCCCCCGAGCATTTAGCTCCAGCCCAAGCCTCAAAGCCTACAACACCCAAGGGATCCATCTGGAATATATCAGCCACTAAGAAGAGCAAGGCCCCAATTCTAGAATTTCAGGAAGAAGAATATGAGGAGCCCGTAGTGCTCAGGAAGCTCAAGCCCAAGATTGCAGACCACAATGATGTGGCACCCCGATCCGCATGGAGCCAGGGGCCTTCGCACGTCAGCCTAGGATAACACCTAACACACGACAGGTACATGATACAGCATTCCAGGTACAAGAATATTCATCAATTACATGACAGTATATCATTGATGAATACAATGTATGGCATAGCTCTAAGGCTATCTAAATGGCGGCGGAAGTCGTGGTTTGACGGCTCGATGATACTGGCTGGGCTCCACAACTCAGAGGACTAGAAAGGTTACAGCCTAGCACAACCAAACAAGCAAACAATCCAGGCATGACCTACAAACTGGCATGACACGCCAGGTCAGTACATTGAATGTACTTGCAAGACATCCAAATATATAGCATCCAAACAAGCAGATGACAAAGCAAGAACCAAGCGCAAGCAACAACCTATCTCCAAACAGATATTGAGCATGGCATGATATTGACTAGATACATAAATCAAACTAAGCAACAACATCATAGCATCTACTAACATGTCAATAACTTGGCGTATCAAAACATACTTCTAACCTGGCAATGGCATAACATGTCATAGAATAACATTTCTAAACATGGCATAGTCTAGCCTTTCAATCAAAACATGCCGTGGGATAGATGAGGCATGGATAGATGCATGAACGATGCTGCAAATAAACTACATGTTACCTCCCGTGAAGACATACTGTTCATCAACCAATTACTTATCCACTGCATCTCTCGATAAAATCATGACTCGTCGATATCTCATCTCGTGATCATATCAGAACCTCACCGTGACTTCTCACGGCTATTCCATAGTTCAAGTCACCACATAGCACATTATTTATCACATTTGTTATTTCAGGTTTATCCTCGACTTCGACCAAGACCCGATAGTGTGACCTACTACGAACTGTGCCCAAGACCAAGGACGCGGCTATCGATAGATTTAACACACACTCTGCAGAGGTAGCACACTTTCCCCACACCACAGAACCCATGGCCTCACACTCCCATTTGGGTGGACCAACGGCGTTCTGACAGAACCAACCTACTGTCATGACACTCTCACGGCCACTCCGACCAACATCCCTTTTGGCTTCAGTCTTGGGTGGCCCCGTGCCTACCAAAGGCATCAACAGCCACCGTCCTGGCAAAACATAAACGGTCCCAAACGGGGACATGAGATCAAAACAAACCTGGGCACACAAGGCTTATGTCCTCCTACCTGATCAGGGTAGTGCGCGCCCATAACCTTCCCTCGTTGGACGCATGACAATAGATCACATTAAGGCCTTCCCATAAAGGCAAATGTGGCTGCACTGAAGAAGTTCGATTTGGTGGCACTATGACTCGATCCCATCGATGACGGAGGAGATTTATTATTATAAAGTCATGTTAAAAACTTATCCATCATCATCAACATGCAAGCATGATTAACATGGATGTAATAATGAGCATGAACGAACAACCACATCAAAAATACTAGGTACTAGCATATCAACGGTGTACTTATATCAATGACATGAAACTAAAGTAGAGTAGTGACATAGCCTTATCAATAACAACATCCTAGTTAGCATGGCAAAAATAACAAGGAAGCACACGCATGCATGTCAAGCACATTAAACATAAAGCATAACAGAATAACTGTAGACGAAACTAATAAGAAACTACTTCAACTACACACACAAGGTGCAAGCAAAGTCAACATGCAAGTTCGGGGCTCATGATAAGAGGTTGGCTTGCCTAGGGTCGACGAATACTCCGGGCAGAAATGTGATCACCTCGCGAAAATATTTGCCAGAAAAAGATTCTCTCTCAGAGGGGCTGGTTAGGGCAAGGGAAAAATGGGTATTTTCAGAATGTGCAAATATAAATAAAATAGTCCCATCAGAAAGAGCTCAACGAATAGAGAACATGAGCGTTCGAATCACCTCAATCGGAGTCACGGGCGCAAAGTTGTGGCCGTTCAGTTTTTAGGCACAAAAGACACCAACAGTGAACGTACAAAAAATAGCCACTTCGGCAGGCGGGGTTGAAAAAGAGGAAGTGCAAACTTCATAATACGTTTCCACAGCAGAGAAAGTGTACTTCATGTAATACATTTTCACTGAATAGAAAACATGAAGTGGTTGGGGCGTGTCCACTTATCTAACGTGGCGCTCTGCGGTCGCCGACGGGTGGGGTCATGTGGGGTGGGGCCCACCTGGCCCTGGCTTCTTCTTTGTAACGCCCCAGTTGTAACAATTGACAATACGACAATATATTCATCGTTGACTTAATCAATTCCATTCTGGGCTCCTTCTTCATTTCGGGTTTTTGCGTTTTTGCTTAGTGCATGTGTTTCATATCACTATGTCTTTTTCATCATGTGCATTGGATTGGCATAGTCTCACTTGCATCCGTGTGTAGTTGCATCATCTCCGTCTTCTCCATTGTCCATTTTGTGTTCCGACTCTCCCACAAGGCACCTGTCGCACCTCTCAAGTGTTGTTTCATGAGTGGGATAAAAACATCATCGGAATGGGCCAATAGTTGTCGAGTGGTCTTGGTATATCCCCGGTAGACCGCTTGACAAATTTCGTTCCATTTGGAGGTCATTTGATGCCCCAACGGTTAACCGCGTTAACCGCCGGAAGCCCTTTCTCTTTTGGCCCAGCACCCCTCCACAACAGTGCACTAGCCCATCTAGGCCCCCTCCATGCTCTTCGTCGTTGGTTCATGATCGTGTGGGCGAAAACCGCGCCTCATTTGTACTCTCCTAGCTCCCTCTACCTATATTAAAAGCCACCCCACATCTAAAGCCGGGTAAAACCCTAGATCCAACTCCCCTCTCCGCGACAGACACATTCACTGCCGCCGGACATGTCGGCCGACCTCCCGCCACCACGAGGCAGTCTGCTAATGGCCCCGCCAGCCCGCGCCTACTTCCCTGTCGACCGGGCCCGCCGCGGCCCAAGGGCGGCCCTCCCAGCCCGCGCCTCCGCCGCCGCACCAGCCCGTGCCTCCGCCGCCTCGCTCGCCGCTCTGGCCGGTCTGCTCCACCTCCACTCGCCGCCACCAACTATGTCGCCACCTCTGGCCTCCTCGCCGCCGAGTTCCGGTGCGCCACCGCCACAGCTCCGCCCGCTGCCCCGTGGCACAATCCCACCGCCGGCCGCCCTCGGTCGCGCAACTCCGCCCGCCGCCACCGCCGGCGGCTACCTCGCCCACCGGCATGACCCCGCCCCCGGGCCACCGCCCCGCCTCCGCCGGTCGCCGTCTTCTCCATCTCTAGCGTCGTCGGGGCTGGATCCCGATCTAGATCCGGTGGTGGACGAGATCCACTAGCCCCACGATCCAAACGCCCCTCGTCCGCCTGGATCTCCTGGTCCCGTTTCTCTCCGTCCCAATTAGCGAGGTGAAAATTCTACAAGTCCCAGATTTTTGTTATTTTGTTGCCTCCTTCATCATGTCATATCTCCGTGCTCATACCTCCGATTTGCGTGTATGATATATGGAAATGTTCGTCTCGAAGTGCTCTACGTGTTGGCATGAGTTTTGTGCATGTTGTTATCCATATAGATGTCTTAATCCTCGTTTGCAAACTGCCATGTGAAGTGACTGGTCAGCTCTAGTTGTCTGTCAACAATATGTTAGCATGTTTGTGAGCTCGTATCTTTGTGCATGTTGGTCCAAATGGAGTGTATGATATGTCAAAATGTTCGTCTTGTGATGCTCTTAATGATGGATGCATTTTCATACATGTTAGGTTGCATTATGCCATGATTATCCTTATTACAAAATTTCTTGTTGTTGCTAAGTTACTGAAATTGTTATAACTTGATGATTTGTCTTTTTTGTACCATTTTGTGTGATTTTCTATTGAGCCACATGTCAACATGTTTTAGGAGCATAATCATATTATCTTTTAAGTGGTGTTTTTTTTTCATGATATGCCTTGTGGTGACTTGAACAAGCTTATAAACATGCCATGTCAATGTTGCTGCTTTTATACTTAGTGAAAACTGCCATGTCTGATAATCCGTTATAACATGTTGCCATGTAAACTTGATGCCACCATCTTTTGCATGCATGTATTGGAGTAACTAGTGAGAATGTATTGATGTCCATGTATTTGTCTATCAATTCATGCCTTTGTTTGCATATATGCCCTGCTATAGATTGTTGTTATCTTGCTCTCAAAATGCTTGGAATCTAAACTATCAGCCTGTTAACACAACATTCAATTTGACAAAGCTCATGTTAAAAAACCTTTGCATGGAATGACATGTTTCTTTGGATGAATTGGAAGTATGTTATGTCTTATTAATGCTCAAGTAATTTTCATGCTTGTTACAATTGTTTTGCTTGCTGCTATGTGCCTCCAAAGGCAGCAACATATTAGTCTTGGTTGCATGCCCAGTAATTTTCACAAAGTTTGAAAACATGTTAACTTATTGAATCTTGCCATGTTAGTTTAATTGTGTTCCAGTAAGTGTTTGGGTGTGCTCTAAGTGCATTTATGTTAAGAATAATCTATACTTCACATCCATGCCTTTTGTCATCATGTTTGGGTGTTGTAGCATATTTAAACCTTGCTCCAAAGATGTCATGTTGCTGTTAACTTCAGTTTTGCATTGCATCTTGTTTTGCTTGCCATTTGCAAACAGTGCATCAGATTCCAATGATCTTTATATCGATTTCGACCGAAATCTTTCAATCTATCCAGTGGCATGCTTGGTTTTCCATGATCTTGCCTACATCCATTATGTCTTCACATGTCCTTCCCGGCTTCATCTCCTTCCTTACCGGTAGCACCGTAGCATCATACTCGCATTCCTCTTGCATAGCATGTGTTCTTTTCTTTCCATGTGTGTTTATTTGGATGCTTGTTTATGTTGGGTAGCACTGGGAGATGAGTTTGAGTCCGAGGTCGAGACAGCCGCTGAATACGATTACGAAGAGCCAGGTCCCGATAACATCGAAGACTTACCAGGGAAGATGACCATTCCTTGATATCACCACTATTGTTGCTATGCTAGATGCCTCACTCTTTTGCTTTGTCACGATACCTATCATTTTGGATGTCAGCCCCCACCTTTGCCATGAATCCTCTAACTACCCACCTAGCAAACCATTGATTGGCTATGTTACGCTTTTGCTCAAGCCCCCTCTTATAGCACTGTTAGTTGCAGGTGAAGATGGAGTTTGCTCCATGTGGATTGGGTTTTTGGGAATAACACAATATCTATGATTTACATTAATACACCTAATATACATGGAAATGGGTGGAAGGCTTGGCCTTTTGCTCGGTGTTTTCCTCCACTCATGCCGCCTTAAGAACCGATAAACTGGTGTTATGCTCCTTAATTTTGCGTTCCTAACGCGGTTGGGTATATGGGGACCCCTTGATAGTTCGCTTTGAATAAAAGTCCTCCAGCAAGGCCCAACCTTAGTTTTACCATTTGCCTAATAACAACTAAAATTTGCATAGGGACTAGCTACCCCGAGGACATAATTAACAACCCGGGCCAGTGCTCCTGATGAGTGTTGGTCCAAAATGGCAGTAGCCGGGGCCACCAACGGGTGTGCCAGCCGGAAACTTAGCCAATTCGATCGAGGCCTAAGACGAGATACGTGCGGCTCCTATCAGGGTGTCGACACGTCGGGAGGTCTTGCTGGACTTGTTTTACCAATGTCGAAATATCTTGTACACTGGGATTCCGAGTCTCATCGGGTAGTCCCTAAGATAAGGAGTTTTTACCTGTGTTGATCAAGAGAGCTTGTGATGGGCTAAGTTGGGACACCACTGCAGGGTTATGATCTTTTGTAAGCCGTGGCTACGGTTATGTGGCGGATTGGAATTTGTTAATATCCGGTTGTAGATAACTTGACACAAAACCTCAAACATAATACACTACCGTATGAGTAGTGGTGATGGTCTCTTTTCGAGGAAGTTCGGGAAGAGAACACAGCTGGGTTATTGATGACTCGTAGGTAGACAGGATCATTTAGTGATCATGATTTAGCTCACGACCGATGGCTTTACCTTCTCGTCTCGCTCTGATGATACGTATGCTAGCCACCTCATCTATACTTAGCGCTTGCAGCAGCCCACTTATACACTTCTCCTTACCCAAAGGCTTTGATAGTTTTGATACCCGGGAATGGGATTGTTGAGTCCTCGTGACCCACAGTTTACTACAAACACAGGTGCAGGGTCAACCGAGTACGATTCTGTTGATGCCCCGGTACTCAAGTGGGAGTTCGATGAGGAACGTGGGCGTATGTACGTGATGTTTCCCAACGATCAGTAGTGGTTCCTACTAGGGCCGATCGGGCATAGTGGGTGGTTATATTCTTTTCATTTGGATTTTGTCCGTTGTTGGACCATGATTGTACTTGGATGAATGTATGAGTTATTTATGCATTGTGTGAAGTGGCGATTGCAAGCCAACTATGTATTTTCCCCTCCTTTGTTCTTGTACATGGGAATGCGTGAAGATAACCTTCTTGCGATCATACCAAAATACGATTATGCCTCTAAGTCGTGCCTCGACACGTAAGAGATATAGTCGCATCTTGGGCATTACAAGTTGGTAATCAGAGCCTTCCCCGACCTAGGAGCCCCTGCAGTTCTGGAACACCAGATGTGGCTGACATCGAAAACACTTCTATGCATGTCTAGTGATGAGATAACCCTGACGTCACCCACTACTAGGGGGATAGTTCGGGAGTATTGCCACAACTAGTATAGCGGATTGTTTTTGAAGGTCTGAGGAAAACGGTTTCCGAAGGAGCCTGGTTATGTGTTAACGGATGGATACAGCTGGATGTAAGATTTATTAGTTGTGTGATATGAGGTGCTTCCCCTGTATGCCCAACACAAGATTGCATAACCAGAAAGCTTCGGGAATTAATAGGTGGGAATTCAAGTAGCTCTTAGGAAATCTTCCAACGGATGCATGATATGAGGTTGGGGTCTATCATGTATTTGTTCCATCTGTTACCTTGTTGGTTTATTCTTCAATCATTCATGTGGCTTCTCAACAAGTTGATGTGTCATTTAAGCTTATGGAATTCATTCGTTTATTGCTCTGTTCGAATGATTTTGTGAAGATTTATGTTTCAACATGTCTAGCCTTTGATTCAGCTTATCTATCTTGCAATTGGGATTCTAACGGTTGTTGTCATCTCCAGGATGCAACCTAAAAGAGTTCCCAACCAGAACCCGGAGGTTGATGATGAAACACCACCATCCCATCCTCCTCCGCCTGAGGTATCATGGGCTGTGATGCAAGCCACCATCGCCTATACTCAGATGATGCTCTAGATGATGCAAGCTTTTCTATCTATTCAGAACAACCAGAACAATCAAGGGAATCAAGGCCAAGCTAACTTCAACAACCAGCCTCACTTTGCTACTCTGAATCAATTCCATGCAAATCAGCCCAAGTCCTTCAGCTACTGTGTTGATCCGCTCGATGCTGAGGATTGGCTCACTGACATCAACAAGCATTTCGAGTGCAGTAATGTCAACCTAGTGGACTATATCAAGTTCGCATCCTTTCAACGGAAAGACTAGGCCGCATATTGGTGCCAACAATACTAAGACTCCAGAGCGGGTCGTGAGATCTCTTGGACTGACTTCTGCCATGATTTTCCTTCTCACCACATCCCTACCAGTGTCATTGAAGGCATGCGTGAGAAATTCCGCAACCTCAAGCAAGGCAACATGTTTGTCTACCAGTACAATGTCAAGGTCCAGAATCTGTCCCGTTATGCTAAGCAAGATATTCCCGATGCAAAGAGCAAGATCAACCAATTCCGAGATGGTCTGAAAGATGAACTCCAGCTTGCTCTGACTCTCTTCGAGCCTGCCGAATTTGATCAATTCTACAACATGGCTCTCAAACAAGAAGCTGCCCAACTCAAGTGTGAGGCTTCAAAGAAAAGAATTAGAGATGCAGTCAGCTCCTCTTCCTCCTCACATGTAGTTGCTAAGAAGTAAAAGTTCTGGCTTCCGCCACCTCCAATGTTTCGTCCTCCAAGTCATAACAAGTACTCATGTGGCCGTGGATCTTCCCACCCACCCAACCCACAGAACTAGAACAAGTTTCAGCCTCAGGCTTCAAGGTCAAGTGCTCCTCCTCCTCGCCTAATTTCAAAGGTCACTTTCTATGAATGTGGTCTAAAGGGCCACTACTCCAACAAGTGCACCAACCAGAGGCGCCTTACGCCACATCTTCCTATCAAGTCATCAAGCAACGCTGTGTTGACGCTCAAAAATGGCACAATCGTAAAAGTTGCTTTAATCTATGTCAAGATTACTTCAAACTTATGATTGGAAGTCACCATGAGATGGCTTTCTTTGAGAAGATCAAGATGGATATGAAAGTGGTCTAAAACGGATTCCGGATGCAAAAGTTATGACAAGTTCAGAGATGCTCATGGTGACACAAGATTAAAGAATGGCTTGGAACCCAGTTAAGATGACTTCAAATGGAAATAGTTTCAACATGAAAGTTGTGCATCTCGTCGAAACGGTAGATTTTGATATAAAAGTCGTACCAATCCGAGTTCATACGCAAAAGTTACAGCCATCCGAATGCAGCCCTGTCACGGTGCCATAAGTGGCGCGCCCCACCAGCCACGTGTGTGATGGGTAGCGCGAATAATAGCCTGTTTTGCGTGACCGTTTTGGTCTAGAAGCTGGCTTCAAATAAATAAACGTTCAACATGAAAGTTGTTCGTCTCGTCGAAATGGTCAAGATTTCTTTTGAACTCTTTTCCATCGAAGAACGTTTACCACCTCAAAAATTACCCGCAAGGTGAAGCCAGTTTAAACCGAACAGATTTGGAAAGTTCGAACAAAACCAATCAAAATTTGGCTAGGGTTTTGGACGTGAATCCAAGCCTTTTCCTTGCACGGGAAGTCCAGCCGCCTCTTATATACCTAAGGGGTGACGGCCGATTGAACAACACACAACCGATCAATTCATCTACCACTTTTTATCTTTTACCTTTTCTCCTTAACCCTAGTTCTTCTTCTTCCTCGTTCTTTGTCTGTTCTTCTTGTTGCAGGGCGGTGAACCTCGAGGCCCTAGGGGCGATCAGGTCGACCTAGGGCAGCCCGTAGCCGCCGCGCGTCCAGACGGGGTCCCTCCCGGGCGCGTGGGGTTTCGGGTCTACAAAAGCGCCCGCCGGATTGCTTGCGTACCGCACTTCCGGACGTGCCTCCTTCGACATGAGCTGCGGTGCATCACCCTCACCGTCGGAGGTACACGGTGACGTGTTCGTGTGCGAACACACTTTTTGGCGACTCCGCTGGGGACGAAGCTTTGAACGGTCTCCGGCCCGTTCTTGCTATGAAGAGATCGTCATCTAGGGTTTGCAATCTACAAAGGTAATATGAATACCCAATTGACATATGTAGATGCAAATAATGCATATGTTGTTGCTAGATCATCTAATGAGAATAATGTATCGGCTAGCCCTAGCTCTATCAATCATGGATCTAATTATGTGCAAGGGCCGATGCAACAAAATCTCCATGATTCTACTTCATATAATTTTAGCAACATGCAACATATGTATCCCAACTCCCATGCATCGGCAACCCTACAAATCCATATGCCGATGAACAACATGATGAGTTCAGTTAATCAAGTTGAAACACCCCATGTAGGATCTTTCAATGGCATGCAACATAGTGTTTCATCTTTTTATTCATCGGCAACTAATTTGCAACATGTTAATCCAAACATGGTGGTGGATAGGGGAATTGGCCATGCTACTACTAGTTATTCGGCCAATTACCCTCAAACATCATATGCTACACCTCATGCTACTAGTTTTTTGGCACCATACGCAACTGTTGATGTCCATAATTCGGCTCCGCACCTTAATGGTCATGGCCGAATAAGTGAAACTTCTGCAGAAGCACAAATGCCTTCACCTACTACCGTGGCATATCATGCTCCCCCTTCACATTTACAGAATTTCGGCAACATCTCATTGCCGAAAGAGTCTAAAAGCATTGGGTGCAACCATATCCAGACTGGGTAATTGAGAACAAGCTTACATTCTCTTGGGATTTGTGCAACTCTATTCGCGAGGAACTAATAGAAGGCGGGAAGCCTCATGATTTTGCTGCTGTAAAAGCTAGAGTTGTGCAAATGATGCAGTTGCGCAGTGTTGTACCATCCAGTCTACCACCTAAACAATCGCAAAGTTTCGGCACCTCATTGCCGAAAGAGTCTCAAAGTATTGGGGGGCAATCTCATGACGAGTGGATGGAAATTGAGATGAAAAGGTTTAAAGCTCGCCAAGCTGAGATGTGGGCTAAAATTAGACGAGAGCGAGAAGCCTTGCAAATTCAAAAAGATAAAGTTGTTGATTCAGGTAACAAAGAAAATTCGGTTATTAGAAAAGCCGGATCAAGTAGTATATATTCTGAGTCCATCAAATCCAAAGAGGCAAGCATTGTTGAGAAAGGGCATGGAAAGCATAGCAAAACAGTCATGCTTGATTTTTCTGAAGATAATGGAACCTACTTCCTGCCCTATGAGTTCCGTGCCATAGAAATTGACAAGCTTCAAGGCCAAGAACAAGTAGTCGAACAAAGTTCGGCTGACAAAAATCTTCAGTGTAATGATGCACGGAATAAAGAAAAAGATGATGAAGAGGCGTTGGGGAGCCATCCAAAGGCGGAGCAAGATATTGTTCAAGTCACACCACCATCATGCTCTCCCAACATATTTTAAGAGGTATGTTTAGCAAGTAATTTACCTATTTTCATATTTGGTCAAAACTATATTGTTGATGCATCTATTAGAAAAATCCTCTTAAGTAATTTTGAAAGACCAATGAAGAAGGGTAATTTACTTGTTAGCAATAAAATCGTTATAGAACATATCGGTCAACCCATTGCACCATTTATAAAGACCGATAATGACTTATTGTTGCGGCCAAAGCTTGCCCGGTTGCTTTATTTAAAGTTCATATCCACATGGGTAGCTTTGTTTATTTCGTACATGGCTTGAACTTGGTCTCAATTGAGGCATGTATGTTCTAACTATTTTTGTTTCAGAAACTTAAATTCAAGGTTAGATTCTTTTCAGAAAATCGATGCTAGTATAATATCTTATCCAAAGACATCGGGAAAAGAATGCAAAATAAAATTCATAGCCGAATGGAGTGATATAAAATCTGAACCATTCGTATGCTTAACTCCAAATCCGTTCTCACAGCAAGATCGGCTAGAAAATAAAGACATTACCTTCAATTCAAACATGTGTGATCAAATCTTTGATTTGTTGTTGAGAAATAATTATATTAGAATTCTTGATCAACATGTCAAGCCATCTATTCAAGGATGAATGTATTGTAAGTTGCATGATTCGTTCAAGCATAATTTTGAGGATTGCAACATGTTTCATCAAATAGTTAAATCGGCCACTGATAAAGGACGATTGAAATTTGTTGAGACACCAAGAGATGACCAGTCTATTCCGATTGGTCCCGATGGCAGAAAGTTTTTTCATCGTCTGCTTCAAGCCGATCCATCTAAAGAGAAGGTAAAAAATGCAGGTGATGGGATCAAGCTTTCAAGTAAAGAAGTTGTTGAAGAGCATAATGAGCATAATCTTGAGGGCGAGAATTCCATCGAAACTACAATGGAGATTCCAAGGACTGGGGGGCAACAAGCAAATCCAATGATCGATGAAAGCAAACCAAAAGAAAGCAAAGGCCAAAATAAGCGCAAGTGTAAGAGATCGAAAATCACTTTCGCTGAACTATTGGATAAGTATCAAAAGAAGAGTGAAGAGAAGAATGCTTATCGGTCAAATCATGCAAAGAAACCAAGATCACCCCCAAGGCGCAAGTATGAGGATCGGTATTGGCAAAGTGACAATTTTTATGCAACATATTCATATCCTTATTTTGGGCCGCCAATGCCAATGTCGTGGATGCCTCCCTATGCTCATATAGATTCATATTCATCACGGTACAGGTATGATACAAGGGCACATTATCCATCTTATTTTAAGCCATCTCACCAATATTATGCAGCTCTGAGAAGATCAACATTTGAACAATCACATGTTAAAGACCGTCTCAATCATAAGGAATCGGTCCAGAGCTCAAGGAAGAAGAAAGAGGTGGTCAACCAAGTTTACCGTGTTAAAAGAGATGGCCGTAAGAGTGCAACTTCAGATTTGATCTCAAATTAAAAAGAGCCAATTAAAGTGTTGACATTGGCTATTAAAGGCAATAAGACGAAACAACCAATTATTGATAGTCAAAGTGCCAAATCTGAAGAATAGAAGTTGAGAATGCACAATGTAAAACAAGAATTGCCATTACTTTAGACAAAATCGCAGTCGGGGTGTCCACTCGGCTTATCATATTGGCAAAAGAAGAAATTACAAAAACTTAGTGCACAAGAACTTGAAGAAAGGAACATGACATCGGTTCCCAAAGGAAGTGCTCAAAATAAGAATTATGTGCAAGCTTCCATTACAAGAAGTGCGGCAAAGGTGAAGAAGGAAATGAGTGAAAATTATGAAGAACCAAGCCGAAGATTTCAGCATCTTCGGTCTACACATTATCCATATTCTTCAACTATGCCATTAACGCATGTGCCATGGAATTCGTCACCAGGTATGATTGGTAACCCTCAATGGGCTTATTTTAATCCATGGATGCCATATAATTTCTTACATCATGAAAGGGTATTACCAAGTCACAATACATTAGATTAGCTACAAGTTTGTTGCTAATCCAAAGGGCCGGAATACTTGATTTGTCATTTCATTTGTTTATTTCGGCTATATGTGCTTTGAATGATGTCTACCTGGTAATGACCGATATTTATCTATCGTCCTAGGAATATGTTAATGCATGGCCGGTGTAGTATTCTAGCATCGTCCTTAGTTTGAATGGAGAGCGAGACAAAGTATGTGCTCATGAAAATTCATATGTATGCCTATATTATGATTGAATGGAGTTGAAACATCATGACTGATGTCATTGAGTATACGTTGCATAGAGCAATTTATAGTGCATAATTGGCTAGTGGGCTTATACTTTGTTTGGATATGATTTGGCTTATGCATCTTTGAGATCTATAAGAGGCCAAATCATAGCTGATTTAATTACTGAATATCGGTTTAATGACATGCATAATATTGATGTTAGCCTTGTCTCTCTAGTACTATGGAGATTATGTTTTGATGGTTCAATTCGTAGCAATGACCAAAGTGTTGGTGTTGTTTATATATCTCCTTATGGTACTATTTTTTGAAGCCTCGTGCCGCAGAATATTTTTATGCATGATTAATCAAAGCCGAATATACATTGTTATTCGGATTGAATCTTTTACTTACTATAGGTGCTATACATATTGAGGCTTTCGGTGATTCGTTATGAGTAGTGCAACAAATATCCAAGGGTTATCAATGTTTTGACGAATCGCTTATAGTTTATCTCGGGGTATGTCTAGATGCAAAATTTACCTTGGGTTGCATTTAGATTGTTCTTATATTTAGACATGACAATCCAAAAGAGTTGGCACAACAAGCATCCGGCTACTACGTTAATCATGGTGTATTGCATTTCTCTCGATAGCCGATGCTTCGTCTCGTCAACATAGGTAAGGCCGAACCGAAGTTCACAGCTTCGACCATTAATGAATTTTGATGCAGGTGATAGTAAGGATTGGAGAGAGTTTATTTTTGATTATCTAAAAAATCCTAGCAAAAGGGGGAACAATATGGTTCGGAGGATGACCTTAAGATACATATCTATGGAACTTTATCATCGGATTGTTAATGAAGTTGAGAAGGTTTGGCCCAAGTTTGCATCAAGGGTTCAAGAACAATAATGGCCGATATATAATTATCGTCCTAAGCATATAAATGGTCGATGGGGTGTTGACATTATCCATAGAACCAACATGGTACAAATTATTTTTCGGCACGCTTGCTTTGCCGAAAAACAGGGGGGCATGTGTTGACGCTCAAAAATGGCACAATCGTAAAAGTTGCTTTAATCTATGTCAAGATTACTTCAAACTTATAATTGTAAGTCACCATGAGATGGCTTTTTTGGGAAGATCAAGATGGATATGAAAGTGGTCTAAAACGGATTCCGGATGCAAAAGTTATGACAAGTTCAGAGATGCTCATGGTGACACCAGATTAAATAATGGCTTGGAACCCAATTAAGATGACATCAAATGGAAATAGTTTCAACATGAAAGTTGTGTGTCTCGTCGAAACGGTTGATTTTGATATAAAAATCGTACCAATCCGAGTTCATATGCAAAAGTTACAGCCATCCGAATGCAGCCCTTTCACGGTGCCATAAGTGGCGCGCCCCACCAGCCACGTGTCTGATGGGTAGTGCGAATAATAGCCTGTTTTGCGTGACCGTTTTGGTCTACAAGATGGCTTCAAATCAAAAAACGTTCAACATGAAAGTTGTTCATCTCGTCGAAACGGTCAAGATTGCTTTTGAACTCTTTTCCATCCAAGGTCGTTTACCACCTCAAAAATAACCCGCAAGGTGCAGCCAGTTTAAACCGAACAGTTTTGGAAAGTTCGGACAAAACCAATCCGAATTTGGCTAGGGTTTTGGACGTGAATCCAAGCCTTTTCCTTGCACGGGAAGTCCAGACGCCTCTTATATACCTAAGGGGTGACGGCCGATTGAACAACACACAATCGATCAATTCATCTACCACTTTTTATCTTTTACCTTTTCTCCTTAACCCTAGTTCTTCTTCTTCCTCGTTCTTCGTTTGTTCTTCTTGTTGCAGGGCGGCGAACCTCGAGGCCATAGGGGCGATCAGGTTGACCTAGGACAGCCCATAGCCGCCGCACGTCCAGACGGGGTCCCTCCCGGGCGCGTGGGGTTTCGGGTCTACAAAAGCGCCCGCCGGATTGCTTGCGTCCCGCGCTTCCGGACGGGCCTCCTTCGACGTGAGCTCCGTTGCATCACCCTCAGCGTTGGAGGTACACGGTGACGTGTTCGTGTGTGAGCACATTGTCAGGCATAGTCCCAAGTTGGCGAGAGATAACTTGGTCGACGCAGCACAAGCAAAAGATTCTTCTCAAGTGATCATGGGTACTCTTCTACTTAACTCTTTTCCTGCTAAAGTGTTATTCGATTCTGGTGCGTCACATTCTTTCATATTAAAACCGTTTGTGGCGAAGCATGATTTCTTCCTGGACCAGTTGCCTATACGATTGACAATTTATTTTCCAGGTCTGATGATGAATTCTCGCTTAATGGTTCCGGATGTTTCCATCAAGATGGGCAATTATAAATTTCGAGCTTCCCCAGTTGTTCTCGGCAATTCGGACATTGATCTTATTCTTTGGAATGGATTGGCTCTCTAAGCACGATGTTGTTTCTTGATTGTGCAAACAAGAAGGTCAATCTAACTCATCCTTCTGAAGACGTGATTATCTTCGCAGCTCGAGATAACACAATCAAGGTATTCTCTCTCAATGACAAGGGCGAGATTATTTCCATATCCCAGATTCCAGTGGTTTGTGAATATGAAGATGTATTTCCTGAAGAATTGCCAGGGATGCCTCCCAATCGTCCAGTTGAATTCGTCATTGAACTTGAACCTGGTACGGAGCCAGCCTGTGGGCGTCCGTACAAGCTATCTCCTAAAGAGTTGAAGGAGTTGAAGAAGCAACTGGACGAGCAAGAATGCTTGGGTCTGATCAGACCAAGATCTTCACCTTGGGGATGGTGTGTTCTTTTTGTCAAGAAGAAGGATGTTACAGTACGATTGTGCGTTGATTACCATCCATTGAACAAGAACACAATTAAGCATAAGTACCCGCTCCCCAATATCAATGAAATGTTTAAGCAGCTCAAAGGAGCCAAGGTTTTCTGGAAGCATGATCTCCGAACGGGCTACCATCAAGTTCGTATCCATGAGGAAGATATTCCCAAGACCGCACTCAGGACAAGTTATGGCTCCTACGAGTACATAGTCATGTCCTTCGGGCTTGCAAATGCACCTCCTACCTTCTCCCAAATGATGCATTTCATATTCAACCCCTACACCAATGAGTTTGTCCTCGTCTATCTTGATGATATTTTGGTATTCTCCAAGACTAAAGAAGACCACTCCAAGCACCTCCATTTGGTTCTTGACAGGCTCAAAGAGCACCGCTTTTATGCGAAATTCTCAAAGTGCGAATTCTGGCTTGACGAAGTTCTCTATCTAGGTCACATTATCTCTGCCAAGGGCATTTCACTTAACCTCGAGAAGGTTGAAGCTATTGTTAAGTGGGAGCCTCCTCAAAATGTCAAGCAACTCCGAAGCTTCCTCGGGCTTGCATGCTATTGCCGAAGATTCGTCGAGAACCTCTCCAAGATTTCCAAACCTCTGTCCAACTAGCTGCAAAAGAATCTCAAGTATTCTTGGACTCCTGACTGTGATGTGGCATTCAATACACTCAAACAGAAGCTTGTCTCAGCTCTAGTTCTGACTCCTCCTGATGAATCCAAACCATACCAAGGTCTGGGTGGTGTCCTTATGCAAAAGAAGAAGATAGTGGCATACACTTCTCGGCAGCTCAAGCCAAACGAGAAGAACTACCCCACTCACGATCTTGAATTGGTGGCAGTTTGCCATGGCTTTATCACGTGGAGACACCTCTTGTTAGGCACGGAGGTTGACATGTTCACCGATCACAAGAGTTTTAAGTATATCTTCATACAAACAAACCTCAACCTCCGTCAGACTTGTTGGGTTGAAATGATTCAAAGGTACAATCCAAGCATTGAGTACACTCCTGGCAAGGCCAACGTGATTGCAGACGCCTTGAGCAAAAAGGCTTATTGCAACAGCCTCATCCTCAAACCATTCCAACCGGATTTTATGATGTTTTCCAGAAACTCAGCCTTCAAGTTGTTCCGCAAGGATTTCTTGCCAACCTTCAAGTCGCTCCTACCTTGGAAGAGCAAATCCGCGAAGCTCAACTTCTTGATGCTATGGTGAAGAAAGTGAAGCATGGTAATACCAAAGGTACTCCAAAATACATGTGCTACCGCATTCATGACAAGGACACCTTATTCTTTGAGGACCGGATTGTGGTTCCAAAAGGTGACCTACGAAAGGTCATAATGAACAAGGCTCATAATTCCCTTCTCTCGATACATCCAGGAAGCTCCAAGATGTATCATGACCTCAAGCAATCCAATTTGTGGACTCGCATGAAAAGAGAAATTGCTCAATTTGTGAACGAGTGTGATGTCTGTCGCAGAGTCAAAGTAGAACATCAACGTCCAGCCGGACTTCTCGAACCTTTATCTATTCCCGGGGTGGAAATTCGATCACATTGAGATGGATTTCGTCACCGACTTCGCCAAGTCCAAGCGAGGGAACGACAATATATTTGTGGTTATTGATAAGCTCATAGAAGTGGCTCATTTTCTTCCAATCAAGGAATCCATCAATGCAGCACAACTGGCAGAGCTGTATACCTCCAGAATTGTCTCTTTGCATGGTATCCCTCAAGTCATCTCCTTAGATCGTGGAAGCTTGTTCACTTCCAAATTCTGGGATTCCTTCCATTCAGCCATGGGTACCAAGATTCGCTTCACCATAGCTTTCCATCCTCAGACAAGTGGTCAAGTCGAGAGGGTGAACCAGATTCTCGAAGATATGCTCAGGGCATGTGTAATCTCCTTCGGTATGAAATGGGAAGATTGTCTTCCATTTGTAGAGTTCTCCTACAACAACAACTTCCACGCAAGTTCAAGCAAAGCACCATTTGAAATTCTCTATGGCACAAAGTGACGTACCCCTCTCAACCGGTCCGAGTCTGGTGAATGTCAACTCCTCGGCAATGATTTGATCTCAGAGGCCGAAGAAATATGCAAAGTCATATGTGAGAATCTCCAGGACGCACAATCGCACCAAAAGAGCTACTTTGACAGCAAGCATCGTGACTTGACTTTCGACATTGGTGATCATGTGTATCTCCGTGTTTCTCATATGAAGGGCACTCAGATGTTCGGTATCAAGGGCAAGCTAGCTCCAAGATATATGGGTGCTTTTATGATTGTTGGTAAAAGAGGCGACCTCGCCTATCAACTTGAGCTTCCTCCAAACTTCTCCAGCGTGCATGACGTGTTCCACGTGTCACAACTCCGCAAGTGCTTCAACATGCCCGAGTGCACCGTCGCCTTCGAAGAAATTGATCTTCAAGCTGACTTGTCTTATCATGAGGATCCCGTTGCTATCCTTGAAGAGACTGAGCGCAAGACTCGTAACAAATCAATCAAATTCCTGAAAGTGAAGTGGTCACACCATACCGATCAAGAAGCTACATGGGAACGCGAGTATCACCTCTGTTCCGAATATCCGGAGTTCTTTCAGTCCTAGATCTCGGGGCAAGATCTTTTTGTAGTGGAGGATAGTTTGTAACGCCCCAGGTGTAACAATTCCCAATATGGCAATATAATCATCGTTGACTTAATCAATTCCATTATGGGTTCCTTCTTCATTTTAGGTTTTTGCGTTTTTGCTTTGTGCATGTGTTGCATATCACCATGTCCTTTTCACCATGTGCACTGCATTCGCATAGTCTCACTTGCATCCGTGTGCAGTTGCATCATCTCCATCCTCTCCATTGTCCATTTCGAATTCCGACTCTCTCACACGGTACACGTCGCACCTCTCAAGCCTTGTTTCATGAGTGGGATAAAAACATCCTCGGAATGGGCTGAGAGTTGTCGAGTGGTCTTGGTATATCACCGGCAGATCGCCTGACTAATTTCGTTCCATTTGGTGGTCGTTTGGTGCCCCAACAGTTAACCGTGTTAACCGCCGGAAGCCCTTTCTCTTTAGGCCAAGCACCCCTCCACAACAGCCAACTAGCCCATCCAGGCCCCCTCCATGCTCTTCGCTGTTGGATCACGATCGTGTGGGCGAAAACCGCACCTCATTTGGAATCTCCTAGCTCCATCTACCTATATAAACAGCCCCCACGTCTAAATCCGGGTAAAAACCCTAGATCCAACTCCCCTCTCCACGCCAGACACATTTACTGCCGCCGGACGTGTCTGTTGTCATCCTCGTCGCCACATGGCAGTCTGCTAGTGGCAGCGCCAGCCCCCGTGCCCACTTCCCCGCCGACCGGGCCAACTGCGGCCCGTGGCCGGCCCTCCCGGCCCGCGCCTCCGCTGCCGCGCCAGCCCGCGCTTCCGCCGCCTCCCACGGCGCTCCGGCCGGTCTCCTCCGCCGCCACTCGCTGCCACCAACCACGCCGCCGCACCCGGCCTCATCGCCGCCGAGCTCCGGCGCACCGCCGCTACAGCTCCGCTTGCCGCCCCGCGGCACGACCTCGCCACCGGCCGCCCTCAGTTGTGCAGCTCCGCTCGCCGCCGCCGTCGCCGGCTACCTTGCCGGACGGCACGACCCCGCCGTCGGGCCACTGCCCCGCCTCCGCCGGCCGCCGTCTTCTCCATCTCTGGCGTCGTCGGGGCCGGATCCCGATCTGGATCCGATGGTGGACGAGATCTACCAGCCCCACGATGTAGACGCCTCCCGTCCTCCCGGATCTCCTTGTCCCATTTCTCTCTATCCCGATTCGCGATGTGAAAAATCTACTAAGTCCCAGATCTGTGTTATTTTGTTGCCTCGTTTATCATGTCATATATACGTGCTCGCAGCTTCGATTTGCGTGTATGATATATGAAAATGTTCGTCTCGAAGTGCTCTATGTGTTGGCATGAGTTTTGTGCATGTTGTTATCCATCTATATGTCTTAATATTCATTGCCAAACTGCTATGTGATGTTACTTGTCAGCTCTAGTTGTCTGTCAACAATATGTTAGCATGTTTGTGAGCTCGTATTTTTGTGCATGTTGGTCCAAATGGAGTGTATGATATGTAAAAATGTTTGTCGTGTGATGCTCTTCATGATGGATGAATTTTCATACGTGTTTCGTTTCATCATGCCATGATTATCCCTATTAAAAAAGTGATTTGTCTTTTTCGTAGCATTTTGTGTGATTTTCTTTTGAGCCACATGTCAACATGTTTTAGGAGCATAATCACGTTATCTTAGAATTGCTGTTTTTTTTCATGATATGCCCTGTGGTGACTTGAACAAGTTTGTAAACATGCCATGTCAATGTTGCTGTTTTTATACTTAGTGAAAAACTGCTAAGTCTGAAATCTATTATAACATGTTGCCATGTAAACTTGATGCCACAATCTTTTGCATGCATGTTTTGGAATAACTAGTGAGCATGTCTTGATGTCCATGTTTTTATCTATCAATCCATGCCTTTGTTTGCATATATGCCCTGTTGTAGCTTGTTGTTATCTTTCTCTCAAAATGCTTGAAATCTGAATTGTCGGCCTGTTAACAGAACATTCAATTTGACAAAGCTCATGTTAAGCAACCCTTGCAATGAGTGAATTTTTTCTTTGGATGAATTGGATGTATTTTATGTCTTCTTCTTGCTCATATAATTTTCATGCTTGTTACAATTGTTTTGCTTGCTGTTATGTGCCTCCAAAGGAAGCAATATATTGTTCCTAGTTGCATGCCCAGTAATTGTCACTAAGTCTGAAAACCTCTTAACTTATTGAACCTTTCCATGTTAGTTTAACTGTGTTCCAGTAAGTTTTTGGGTGTGCTCTGAGTGCATTTATGTTGAGAATTATGTCTACTTCACATACATTCCAGTAAGTTTTCGGCACGTCGGGAGGTCTTGCTGGACTTGTTTTACCATTATCGAAATATTTTGTACACCGAGATTCCGAGTCTGATCGGGTAGTCCCTAACATAAGGGGTTTTACCTCTATTGATCGCGAGCGCTTGGGATGGGCCAAGTTGGGACACCCCTGCAGGGTTATGATCTTTCGAAAGCCATGCCCGCGGTTATGTGGCGGATTGGAATTTATTAATATCCGGTTGTAGACAAGTTGACACAAAACCTCAAACATAATACACTACCGCATGAGTAGCGGTGATGGTCTCTTTTCGAGGGAGTTATGGAAGAGAACACGACTGGGTTATGGATGACTCGTAGGTAGACATGATCATTTAGTGATCATGATTTAGCTCACGGCCGATGGCTTTCACTTCTCTTCTCGCTCTGTTGATACGTAAGCTAGCCACCTCATCTATGCTTAGCGCTTGCAGCAGCCCACTTAAACACTTCTCCTTACCCAAAGCCTTTGATAGTTTTGATACCTGGGAATGGGATTGCTGAGTCCTCGTGACTCACAGTTTACTACAAACACAGGTGCATGTTCAACCAAGTACGATTCAGTTGATGGCCAGGAACTCAAGTGGCAGTTCGATGAGGAACGTGGGCATACGTACGTGACATTTCCCGATGATCAGTAGTGGTTCCTACTAGGGCTGATCGCGCATAGTGGGTGGTTATCTTCTTTTCATTTGGATTTTGTCCATAGTCGGACCATGATTGTACTTGGATGAATGTATGAATTATTTATGCATTGTGTGAAGTGGCAATTGTAAGCCAACTATGTATTTTTTTCCCTTTGTTCTTGTACATGGGAATGTGTGAAGATAACCTTCTTACGATCATACCAAAATATGATTATGCCTCTAATTCGTGCCTCGACACGTAGGAGATATAGTCGCATCTTGGGCGTTACATTCTGCCTCCCGCGCGGAGTGCGCCTGGCCTTGGAGCGGCCATCTTGACGGCGACCATCGGCGCGTCCGGCCACGGCAGGCGACGGGCGACCTACCCACGAGCCTAGGAGTGAGCGGTGCATCTCGTGGTGCCCTCCGTTGCCGGCGAGGAGCACTAGAGAGGGAGCAGTCGAGCTCGCGGTGGGGAGGGGCTTCGGATGCCGGAGAAGATGGAGCTACGGTGGTGGAGAGGAGGGGATGCGGCTATAGGGAGGTCCGCCGGGCTCCAGCGGTTGCAATGGTGGAGGAGGAACGGAGGAAGGTGTGCGGCATCACTGAAATCGAGCGAGACCTGAGGTGGCGGCCGTGGCGATGGTGGGGGTCGGGGAGGAGCTCCGGGGCGAAATGAGGAGCGTGGGGATTCGTAGACAAGGGCGGGGGAGCTGCTGATGAGCTCGGACGGGGCGTGAGGGGGCTACTTATAGCCAGGCGAGGAGCACATGAGCCGGTCGCCGTCGAGCGAGTCTGGCCATGGCTCTGCCGGCTGCAGCAGTCATGGGGGGGCACAGGAAGACGTAGAGGAGGAAGCAAATGAGCCCTAGAGGGTCACAGAGATGAGCAACGCTCGAAGACGAGAGGAGGAAGAGGACAGAGGGGAGGAAGGAGACGATGGCCACGGGAGCGCACTATGCGGCCATTGGAACGACTCACTTGAGAAGAAAACGGAGGGGGAGAGGGTTCTAGCGAGAAGACGATGTTGAGGGGGTGCTGTAGGACACGCGCAGACGAGCCATAACCAGCCGGAGCAGACGTGCCGACGACAACAAAGAAGGCGGAAACTTGTATCGGATCATGTGCCCAATTTTTGAACTGTGGGTCATGTGGTTTGGATGGAACTAATGAAGATATAGCAAGGACAAGCTGCAAAAATTATTTGGGAATTTTCTCTAGTATAAAAATGGTAGATTCTTTAGAAAGTGGCAGAAATGGAACATTCGCTTAAAATAAGAAAAGGCAATTTTCCTTATTTAATTATGGTTAATTTTTTCTAGAGCTTGGATCAGGCATAAATATCATCTCCATAAATTTTCAACAATTTTCGAGATGGCTAGCTATGCCTTTGGATTTTATTCCTCATTTAGACAAGAATAGGAATAAATCACAAATGAAAAATATTGCATAGGACTTAGCAATATTTTTGCATATCCATGGTTTGAAATGGTAGGAGGATATCTGATAAGAGCTGGAAGATCAACAGATCAAGGGAAATGATGGCTCCTTTGTAAGCACAATGGAAATATTCAAATTCTAAAAATTGGAATTAGGGTTTTGATGGATTTGAGATTATGCAAATGGGGTCTTGCCCAGTAACAAAGACATGAGCAAGGTTTTGAAAGGTTGAAAATGACAAGAATGGTCAGTGTCATCCAGCAACTCAGGAGAAAGATTTGAAAAATGATTGCCAGGAAGGAATAATAGCAGAAAAAATGATAACCCAATTTTTGGGGCTGTTACGACTCTTCCCCCCTCCCTTAAAAAGAATCTCGTCCTCCGGATTTCTAGTGTTACAGCAGGGATGAAATGATAGCCACTCCGGGGACAAACTGATGGGTTATATTTTAATCCTTTGATCGGAAACAAACGAGTTGGGGCACCAATAATTGGTACACCTAGGGAGAGATATGGGCAAAACAAGGTTACCTCCACGGCTATTGGCACTCGAGATCAAATTCCCCAAAAATGCTAGACGCACCCAATGAACAGTGGTTTCTCTTGCTGACACGTGGGTCTAGGGCCCACTAGCAACCTCCTTCTTCTACCTCCAGCTTGCTACTTCTCCTTCGTCGCTGCTCCGCGTGTGTCTTGGTGTAGGGCGCATCTAGCTCCTAGGGCGATGAGGACCCTAGTAACTTAGTGCGCGTCGTGCATGGCGCCAGTGCAGAGAGGACTCACATCGCGGGCCAGCACCTTGTCAGCACTGCTCGCGGATTCGCCTCCTTGGCACCGGTGATCGAGCGATGAGCAGCTCTCCTGGACCTCGCTCATCGTACACCGGGGTTGGGCTATAAAAATGGCAGCGTGTCTCTCCTCCAACTCACACTATGCCACTCTACAATCTCTTTGGTTTGGACGGGATCGAGCCGAGCTCCCTCAGCAAGGCCGTGTTCTTGGTGGGGCTGCGATGGTTCCTTGCTGCGCTGCTGGGCACGTTGATTAGCTCATCGACCCTCCTAGTAGTGCTCATAAAAAATGATTCGTCTCAAGGCAATGTGCTACTAGATGTGGTGGCTCTAGATGCGAGAGATGGTGGCGCACCGGGTGGTCCTCCACCATGATTGCTCCTCAGTCTCTTTGCACCAGTGGAGTAATAGTGTGCCGTGGTGGAGCGGGATGGCAACTTGCCTACCACACGCAAGACATAAATGGTGGTGGTGATGGGGTCCAGATGCAGATGAAATGGCTGCGCTAGCTCATGAATCACGCTATTGTACGAGGAAAATTTCCCAGATAGTTCCACGAAATGTAGATGTTGAGGTAGAATCGGGTTTGAAATATGTATCAAGTAGTTGTACTGGATCGAATGAAATAAAATTGGGAGTGTTCCTCCGGAAATGCAATTGAGGCTATCGATAAAGAATTGAGGAATGGCCAGATGGAAATACCTCCGCGAGGTTCTAGATCTGGAAATCTAGCACACGGGGTATGCACAGGTAGAGATGGATAGGTGACTCTGCATTCCCCCGAGTACTGCCCAAATGTACTCGTGGGTGAATCGGGTATGTGTGCAGTAAGCAGTACAACCTAAACTGTCTAGCAGACAGATGCAACGAATATGCAAAGGAATAACACATCAAAAAAGTCATATACATATACCTATACCAGCGCATATGTTATTAAAGACTCGGGACGAGTCAATGTTGTTTAGTGTATGTGCGCTACTAATTAAAATATTGTTAGAAACACGTTGCCAACCCTAACATACATTTTTGCTTGACATAGAGACAACCAAAAACAAAACAAAAAGCAAGAAAGCAAACACAGCATATGGGTCACAAACAATACAAGCATACAACAAGGCACGAACGCGCTATGCGCTAAAAGAAACTACTCAGTCCAGGATACATAGTTCTACCCTCATATCAAGGATGAACAGACAGAACGACCTACTCGCAGAATCACCTGACTGTGTGACTGAGGTCAAACATAGGCCTATTCTTGTTGGTCCTCCCCAGGAAAACACAGACTGAGCCAATCTCCATCTTCGTCGTCAGAAACCTCTATAGGTTGGGGCTCAACTGCTGGAGATGCGGCTGGACCTGATCCAAACAAATGTTTATGGTGGGTGTGGTAAATAGCCTTGTTGAAGGAATCAGTCTGGATAATGCTTGGTTTTAGCCACGAGACAAGCAGAGGGGCTAGCACTGGTTCGGATGCTATGGAATGGTGGCTGGAGATGCAACTTGGCGAGCCTCATGTTATGCCTTTGTGACTACTCGAGTAGCATCGCGGTCCAAGGCTCTAAACTCGGCAATCATCATTCCAATCATCATCCCTTGGGCAGTGATAAACTGCACCAGGCAAGCGATTGTCGGGTCGTCTTCCTTGATAATGAGGTGGTTCTCACTTCCTAGTTCGGTTGCAGAGGGGTAGAAGCAGAACTTTCGCTTCTTAGCTATTTGTGGGAATCGAGAGTGGAGGTATATGATAGCCTCCACAGCAGCGGCCGATATGGCCATCTCAGTAGTAGGCATGGGTCTGCACTTCAAAAACAGGGGCTGACCATCTTCCGCGGGACCTGGGCTGATATGCATTCTTTCATCGTATCGGTGGAGGTGAGGGACGGGTTCTGATTGGAACACCAGGTAATCAGGGCTGGCATTACAGCCAAGGGCTTTGTTGAGCATATTAGTGAGAAGAGGTGGAAATCCAGGATGATTGACTACAAAGGTTCGAGTGTAGAATTTGGGTGCTTTCAATGATTTAGCCATGGCTTTGGAGTGACTAGCTTGGCTTTGCTGCAGGGCTATGGCATACTGAATTGGGTGTGCTACGGCTAGCAAGACATAGTTTTATAGATAGTCGTGCGAGACACAACCACATGGCGTGGCCCCTTTCCATTAATGGCGAGGGGTACGCTGTGCGGCCGACTAGAAAGGATAGGGTTGCTATCCGATCCATGGAGTACCAGGCGGTTACAACGGGGTCGGGACGTGTCAATCTCGGCTACACCACCTGTTACTCAACAGTGGTCATGTTGGATGCCAGGGATGGGTCAATTCCCTTAGGGTCATTACGGGTTGAGGGTAATGGGGTTTAATGCTAAGGTAATACTATGCCAGCCTGGCTGCTCTGATACCATCTCCTGTGGCCAGGAACTCAAGTGGGAGTTCGATGAGGAACGTGGGTGTACGTACGTGATGTTTCCCAACGATCAATAGTAGTTCCTACTAGCGCCGATCGGGCATAGTGGGTGGTTATCTTCTTTTCATTTGGATTTTTTCCATAGTCGGATCATGATTGTACTTGGATGAATGTATGACTTATTTATGCATTGTGTGGAGTGGCGATTGTAAGCCAACTATGTATCCCCCCCCCCTTGTTCTTGTACATGGGAATGTGTGAAGATAACCTTGTTTCGATCATACCAAAATGTGATTATGCCTCTAAGTCGTGCCTCGACACGTAGGAGATATAGTCGGATCTTGGGCGTTACATTCTTCCTCCCGCCCGGAGTGCGCCTGGCCGAGGGAGCGGCCATCCTGACGGCGATTATCGGTGCGTCCGGCCAAAGAAGAAGACGGACTACCTACCAATGAGCTCAGGAGCGAGCGGTGCATCTCGTGGTGGCCTCTGTTGCCGGCGAGGAGCACTGGAGAGGGATCAGTCGAGCTCACGGTGGGGAGGGGCTTCGGACTTCGGAGAAGATGGAGCTGTGGTGGTGGAGAGAAGGGTATGAGGCTACGGGGAGGTCCGCCGGGCTCCAGGGGTTGCAATGGTGGAGGAGGAACGGTGGGAGGTGCGAGGCATCGCTGAAATGGAGCGAGACACGAGGTGGCGGCTGTGGTGATGTTGGGGGTTGGGGAGGAGCTCCGGGGCAAAATGATGAGCGTGGGGAGGCGTAGACGAGGGTGGGGGAGGTACTGATGAGCTCGGTCGGGGCGTGAGGGGGCTACTTATAGCCGGGCAGGAGCTCCACAGCCGGTCGCCGTCGAGCTA
>LR738711.1:372237504-372280004 GCA_902687465.1 Secale cereale
CGGAGGAGGAAGCTGAAGAGCCCCAGAGGGTCACGGAGACGAGCAGCGCTCGAGGACGAGAGGAGGAACAGGACAGAGGGGAGGAAGGAGACGATGGCCACGGGAGCGCACTGTGCGGCCATTGGAACGACTCACTAGAGAAGAAAACGGAGGGGGTAGGGTTCTAGCGAGAAGACGACGTCGAGGGGGAGCTGTAGGACACGCGCGGACGAGCCAGAACTGGCCGGAGCAGACATGTCAACTACAAAAGTGGCTAGACAACCGTTTTTGCTGGCATAGCCCATGGTCACACCGGCAAGGCACGCTCTGGCTTCCTTAATAATGGCAGCTCATATCTACAGCGTTATCCGTCCAAGATAGAGTAGTATTGCGATAAAGAGGCAAGCCAAGACACATGGAGTGGAGTAAAACAAGCTCCACAAGTTTGCTGTAGCAATCTTGGCCACATCCTTGAGATCAAACCAGGGAGGCTAAAAAGTAAACTTCTGGTCTGGGTGTCTTAGGCTAGTAAGGATTACGATCCTGCTAAGTTTGAGATGATTTTGACAACTATTTAACATAGTTGTTGTGCAACTGCCAAATCTAGCCAAGAAGCTAAATCATGAAGTCACACTCACTAGGCTTGTTGGATTGGGCTAAAACTTTGCAAAGCTTTATGATTTGATCATATAATGATGCTGTAAGAATTTCATACCAAATGGACTTGCCAAAATGGTACTTCCTTCACAGCTATTATTTCTGCCCAGAAATTTGAGAAAAATCCTCAAGGCAAATGGCTAAATGGAATGAGACAAAATCTTCTAGAGAGGGGTTATATGGATAGGATAAGGCTTAGGAATATTTTCAGCAATTATGCAGCAAGATAAAATATACTTGCTTCACAAACTAAAAATTTGGACAGAAACAAAGAATTGATCCTAGGCTCACGTAGATCAATGTAATGAACTTAATTTTGGTGGGCACTAATGATTTGGGATATGGGAGAAGCTGGTAAAGTTTCATCCCATTTGGACATTCCATGAAGGTACTTCCTTCACAAAGTTGCAATCTGGTCAGAAACTTTGAAAATTGCACAGGGATATAGGATGAAGGGATTGGACTGATTTTTGGTATCCAAGGGTGATTTTTCAATGTTAATCACCCTACAAAATTTCAGCTCAAATGGAATTAGGAATAAAGCACTTCCTTTGCAAAATTTCAGAGAAGGTAAAAACTTGCATAGGATCATGTGCCCAATTTTTGAAATGTGGGTCATGTGGTTTGGATGGAACTAATGAAGATATAGCAAGGACAAGCTTTAAAATTATTTGGGAATTTTCTCTGGTATAAAAATGGTAGTTTCTTTAGAAAGTGCGAGAAATGGAACATTGGCTTAAAATAAGAAAAGGCAATTTTCCTTATTTAATTATTGGCAATTTTTTTCCAGAGCTTGGATTAGGCATAAATATCATCTCCATATATTTTCATGAATTTTGGAGATGGCTAGCTATGCCTTTGGATTTTATTCCTCATTTAGACAAGAAAAGGAATAAATCACAAATGGAAAATATTGCATTGGACTTAGCAATATTTTTGCATATCCATTTTTGAAAGGGTAGGAGGATATCTGAGAAGAGCTGGAAGATTAACAGATCAAGGGAATGATGGATACTTTTTATGCACAAAGGAAATATTAAATCAAAAAATTGAAATTAGGGTTTTGATGGATTTGAGATGATGCAAATGGGGTCTTGCCCAGTAACAAAGACATGAGAAAGGTTTTGAAAGGTTTAAAATGACAACAATTGTCAGAGTCATCCAGCAACTCAGGAGAAAGATTTGAAAAATGATTGCGAGGAAGAATAACAGCAGAAAAAATTGATAACCCAATTTTCGGGGTTGTTACGACTCTTCCCCCCTTAAAAAGAATCTCGTCCTCGGGATTTCTAGGGTTACAACAGGGATGAAATGATAGCCACTCCGGGGGAAAACAACTGGGTTATCTTTTCATCCTTTGATCGGAAACAAACGAGTTGGGGCACCGATAATTGGTACACCTAGGGAGAGATATGGGCTAAACAAGGTTACCTCCACGGCTATGGGCACTCGAGATCAAATTCCCCAAAAATGCTAGATGCACCCAATGAATAGTGGTTTCTCTTGCTGACACGTGGGTCCAGGGCCCACTAGCAACCTCCTTCTTCTACCTCCAGCTTGCTGATTCTCCTTCGTCGCTGCTCCACATGCGGCTTGGCGTAGGGCGCATCTAGCTCCTAGGGCAATGAGGACCCTAGTAACATAGTGCGCGTCATGCACGACACCGGTGCAGAGAGCACTCACGTCATGGGCCAGCACCTTGTCGGCACTACTCGCAGTTCGCCTCCTCGACACCGGTGCTTGAGCGACGAGCGGCTCTCCTAGACCTTGCTCACCATACACCGAGGTTGGGCTATAAAAACGGCAGCGTGTCTCCCCTCCCACTCACACTATGCCACTCTACAATCTCTTTGGTTTGGAACGGTTCGAGCCGAGCTCCCTCAGCAAGGACGTGTTCTTGGTGGGGCTGCGGTGGTTCCACGCTGCGCTGCTGGGCATGTTGATCAGCTCATTGATCCTCCTGGTGGTGGCCATCAAGAATGATTCAGCTCAAGGCAATGTGCTACTAGATGCCGTGGCTCTAGATAAGCGAGATAGTGGCGCACTGGATGGTCCTCCGCCACGCTTGCTCCTCAGTCTCTTTACACAAGTGGAGTAATCGCGTGCCATGGTGGAGCGGGATGGCGACCTGCCTACACTACGCAAGACAGAAACGATGGTGGTGATGGGGTCCAGATGCAGATGAAATGGTTGCGCCAGCTCATGAATCACGCTAGGGTACGAGGAAAATTTCGCGGATAGTTCCATGAAATGTAGGTGTCGAGGTAGAATCAGGGTTGAAATCTATATCGGGTAGTTGTACCGGATTGAATGTAATAAAATTGGCAGTGTTCCTCAGGAAATGCAATTGAGGCTATCGATAAAGAATTGAGGATTGCCCAGATGGAAATACCTCTGCGAGGTTCTGGATCTGGAAATCTAGCACACGGGGTATGCACGGGTAGAGATGGATAGGTGACTCTGCATTCCCCCGATTACTGCCCAAATGTACTCGTGGGTGAACCGGGTATGCGTGCAGTAAGCAGTACAACCTAAACTGACTATCAGACAAATGCAACGAATATGCAAAGGAAAAACACATCAGAAAAGTCATATACATATACCTATACCAGCGCATATTTTATTAAAGACTCGGGACGAGTCAATGATGTTTAGTGTATGTGCTCTACTGATTAAAATATTGTTAGAAACATGTTGCCAACCCTAACAAACATTTCTGCTTGACATAGAGACAACCAAAAACAAAACCAAAAGCAAGAAAGCAAACACATCATACGGGTCACAAACAATACAAGCATACAACAAGGCATGAACGCGCTATGCGCTAAAAGAAACAACTCAGTCCGGGATACATAGTTCTATCCTCAAATCGAGGATGAACAGACAGACCGACCTACTCGCAGAATCACCTGAATGTGTGACTGAGGTCAAACACAGGCCTATTCTTGTTGGGGCTCTCTAGGGAAACGCAGACTAAACCATTCTCCATCTTCGTCGTCACACACCTCTATACGTTGGCGCTCAAGTGCTGGAGATGCGGCTGGAACTGATCCAAACAAATGTTTATGGCGGGCGTGGTAAATAGCCTTGTTGAAGGAATCAGTCTGGATAATGCTTGGTTTTAGCCACGACACAGACGGAGAGGGTAGCACTTGTTCAGATGGTATGGGATTGGTGGCTGGAGATTCAACTTGGCGAGTAGCATCGTGGTCCAAGGCTCGAAACTCGTCAATAATCTTCCCAGTCATCATCCCTTGGGCAGTGATAAACTGCACCAGACAAGTGATTGCCGGGTCGTCTTCCTTGATAATGAGGTGGTTCTTACTCCCTAGTTCACTCGCAGAGGGGTGGAAGCAGAACTCTCGCTTCTTAGCTATTTGTGGGAATTGAGAGTGGAGGTATACGATAGCCTCCACGGCAGCGGCCCAGATGGCCATCTCAATAGGTGGCATGGGTCAGCCCTTAAAAAACAAGGGCCGACCTTCTTCCGCGGGACCTGGGCTGATATGCATTCTTGCATCGTATTGGTGGAGGTGAGGGACGGGTTCTGGTTGGAACACCAGGTAATCAAGGTTGGCATTACATCCAACGGCTTTGGTGAGCATATCAGTGAGAAGAGGTGGAAAGCCAGGATGATTGACTGCAAAGGTTCGAGCGTAGAATTTGGGTGCTTTGAATGATTTAGCCATGGTTTTGGAGTGACTAGCTTGGCCTCACTACAGGGATATGGCATACTGAATTGGGGGTGTTGCGGCTAGCAAGACGGGGTTTTATAGGTAGTCGCGCGGGACACAACCGCATGGTGTGGCCCCTTTCGATTAATGGTGAGGGGTATGCTTTGTGGCCCACCAGAAAGGATAGGGTTGCTATCCGTTCCACGGAGTACTAGGCGTGGAGAACAGGGTAGGGACGTGTCAATCTCGGTTGCGCCACCTGTTGCTCAGCAGTGGTCATGTCGGATGCAAAGGATGGGTCAAATCCCTTAGGGTCATTACGGGTTGAGGGTAATGGGGTTTAATGCTAAGGTAATCCTATGCCAGCCTGGCTACTCTGATACCATGTCAGGACCCCGATCCTAAGTCACACCGATCTAACTGTAACACGTCATATCACTTTGCGGCCTCACGCACGGTAACCCCACGGGTGCCACCTTACCTGGCCCGGGACCGTTTGCGCATTTTGGCACACATATATGACAGTGTCGCTAGCATCCATATGACAGAGAACCCGGGCCGACATGGCTAGTTATAAACCAAAAGTGGCACTAAATTACAGAGACAGGCATCCATGACCCAGCAACGAACGTGTCAGTCATCAACGTATGAACCCAAGTCGTAGCAAGCTACATGGACTTAAAGGAACAACGCGTGACATTTCCCCTAAGGGACAGACACAGGAACGAAGAAGGACACATGCCGGCCAGCCTATGTGTTCCGAGCAGTAGCAAGCTACCAAGGCTCATTGGAATCACTAGGAGGCATTTCCCTGTAAGGTAGGCTACCAAAGGAAAACAACTAGGTGTCGGATCCCACACATACCAAGCATTTCAACCATACACACAATATGCTCAATATGTGCAAATACAACATTGCATCACAACAGAACTCTATGACTCAAAGTACTTTATTTAAGAGGCTCCAAGAGCCATACATAACATATCCATACAGGTAGGGGTCACATGACCCAACACTCAAGTCATACAGTCATACAAGCACAAGCGGAAGCTACATGTCTGAGTACAGACAACTTAGAAAATAAAACAGGCTTGGTGTAGCCTGACTATCTACAAGGCCCTTCACAAGCTCCAGATCTCTGTCTGGGTGTCAAGCTACTCGTCGACGTCAACGTCTATGTAGAACCCATCAGCAGGGGTAGGGTTCTCCTCTGCAACAGTTATTAAGCAAACATGAGTACAAAGGTACTCAGCAAGTCTTACCACAGAACCTATCATACATGCAACATTATCAACAGGGGGCAGTGGAGTTTATAGCAGAAAGCCAGCTTTGACTCTTGTCTAACCTATACTACAACTCTCAACGGATTGCAAGCTGTTATTACGAACACGAGTCCTCTACTCACCACAACAATACACTACCGAGGATCCTCTTCCGTCATCCTACGGATGGGCCATCCACGGCACTCACACTTATCTTGAGGCTTTTAGTAGTATCCATCAACTTGTCTATGAACTGTAAGAGTAACCAAGTAGTCCGTACCGGAAACAACGACTATTCGAATAGATCGATAACCCTGCAGGGGTGTACTTCTTCACACATGTTTTCACCACTTAGCGTCTGCACAAGACATGTGCTCGGCAGACTTCAAGCGAAAGCCGACGTGGGTGTAGACCACGACCTAACCAACCACTCAAGTCTCTCGTCCAGGTTTATCGCCTATTTGGGTTCCATCCGTGGGGAGATCCGGCCGGGGTGTCGCTCACGGCCCCAAACGATGTGTACAGGGTTCCCGAGTCACCAAACGGGCAACCGGTACACCGTGCCACGTACCTGTCGCATCACAGCCCACCCCGAGGGTCAGCGCTGTGCACGACCTCCAGTAAACTATAAACACCAGAAACTAGTTGCAACTCCTGGACAGAGAACATGGCAGTCGATAAGTCGAGCGGGGTCATATTTCAGGGCCCAATGTGTGGTAGTAACTGTAACTTGAATCACACACACAGATCTCGGGTCCTATGGATGATTCCAATGAAACAACCCACCACGTACACCTACATGGCCTTTCATCGATACCTTTACCAAGCATATTCCACACTTCCTTCTCTTTATCGGTATGATCATTTCACTCTGATCCATCACCCAGATGAACCAGACCAGACACAACTCTAAGCATAGCAGGCAACAGAAGCAAATAGAATGGTGGATCACACATCACATGGCTCAATCAACTCCTACACATGCTAGTGGGTTTCAACTATTTACTATGGCAATGACAGGTCATGCAAGGGAATAGGGTTCAACTACCACAGCAAGTAGCAGTTCACACGCTATTGCCTTAATGCAGTAAAAGAGAGCAGGAGCGAGAAGATGGGTTCGTATCGGAATGATCAATGATTGCTTGCCTGACAGAGTGGTTGTCGGGTACTGCTCTTCAGCTGGATACGCTGGAGTATCCTCGGGAGCAGGACCTAACACGGAGAATACCGGCGATACAATCATTAAACAAACAAATGCAACAATATGATGCATGCTCATGACATGGCAAGATGCATGTGTTTTGGGCTAATGCAACTATAACCAGAAGGGTTTGAGCCTATTTGAATCAAAGATTCAAATTGGCACTTTAGCTATTATTTAATTAAGTGCATTATCATTTTTCATATATAAATTATTTCCATCTGAGCTACGGTTGATTTTATATGATTTCTAGAAGTTTTGAGTATTTTCTGAAATTCATAAATCATTTAAGATTTAAATTAAATTCCAGAAACTCTTTACTGCGTCAGCATGACCTCATGCTGACGTCAGCAAGTCAACATGAGCTGGTCCAGGTCAAACATGACATGTGGGCCCGGCATGTCAGTGTCATAGCTAATTAGCAAAGTTAATTAGTGTTAATCTAGGAACTAATTAGCTGTCAGTGGGGTCTGGGCCCACGGGCCAGTGACTAAACTAACTAACTGATTTAATTAACATTTACTTAACTAAACTAGCTAATTAGAGGAGGGGTGGCCCACACGTCAGCGACCCAGGGGTGGTCAACCCCCCGGTCAAACGAGTCAAACTCGCCGGCGAAGTGACGCCGGCGAGGCCAAACGCGGCGGCGAGCTTCGGAAATCGCCTACAGGGCACAGTTCGAGCCGCGGTTGGGCGCGTTGGAGAGCCCTTGCTGGCGCGCGTCGAGAGGTGGTAGCCGCCGGGCCTGTTGTGGCCGGAGGAGACGGCGACGAGCTCGGCAGCGGCGGCCGGCGTTCAGGCGTGTGTGGAGACGCGGCTACGGTGGCCTAGGCGATGCGTGCGTGGCACCTAACTCATATACGTGCTGCGGCGAGCGAGATGGACGTGCGTCCATGACCAAATGGTCACCGGAGCATCACCGGCGGCAAGCACGGCGGCGGCGGGTTTCAGTGATCAACGGAGCAGCAGCTACACGGCGCAAACGAAGCGGAGGAGGGAGGGATTCGGCGTAGGGGCTCACAGCGGTGCTAGCGAGCTCGACGGAGAGGTCGGGGACGCTCTGCAACTTCTTAATCGACGGCGAGGAGCTCCGGCGATCCAAGGAGGGGGACGACGGCGTGAAGGCGTTGCAGGGCTCCCGGCGATCCGTGGCTCAGCGAGGAGGAATAGGGCGTCGCGGCGATCCTCTGGACACTCTCACGGGACGAGGGGGAGGCTCTAAGTGCGGCAACGGCGAACGACGGCGACGGGCGGCCTCGGTGATGAGAGGGAGAGAGCCAAGGGAAGGAGATGATGACGAGGGGAAGTGAGAGAGAGGTCGGGGCAGCTGCGTGGCGACGCAAGGAGGCTTCCAGGCCGTCGGGGATGTAGGCAAGCAGGGTGGAGGTGGCCAGGCGCGTGCCGGCGCGCGGTGGCCAGGCGCGCTGCCTACTGGCGCGAGGAGGAAGGCGATAGGAGTGGCGCTGGTGGGCTCGGCCGGCCTGCAACAGTGCTGGGCTCAGGTAAGTTCTTTCTCTCTCTTACTTTTTTTCCTATTTCTTTTCTGTTTCATTTCTTTTGCAACTTTGTTTAATTAATAAAAATGCCAGAACATTTTTATAACTCATAAAACTAATCATGCCCACTGTATATAATATGAACAGCATGGAACATTATAGTTTATGATTATTTGAGCATTTAAAATATTTTATAGCATTTGAATGCCCAAACACAAATACCATATGATTTAATCCAAAGACCTTAGAGGTCCTAGAAAATTGTGCACCTTTTTTGGCAAAGGTTTGAGACCAAGGCAGAAATGATGAACATTTTTGAAGGGCATTTTGGGTACATTGGAAAAGATTTTATCAAACCCTAGTTGTTAGGAGAGGGGTGCTGGGGTTTCTATCATTCCCATTTCAAATTTCTTTGATAAGTAGACATGATGCACACTCTAGCTAGACCTAATGCAAGTGCTAACTAGGGATGTGACAACTCACCCCCACTTAAAAGAATCGCGTCCCGAGATTCGGGTTCCTCCGGAAAGAGGGTGGGGTACTCAAGTCGAAGACGATCCTCCCTTTCCCAAGTAGCTTCACTCTCGGAATGATGTGACCATTGAACCTTGAGAAACTTGATATTGTGGCGTCGAGTGGTGCGCTCGGTTTGATCAAGAATACGAACGAGGTATTCTCGATATGTGAGATTGTTCTGGAGATCAAGCGTTTCGTGGTCCACTCCGCGGATAGGATCCGAGAAGCAACGCCTGAGTTGAGATACGTGGAACACGTCATGAACTCTGGATAGGTGCGGAGGTAGTTCCAATTGGTAGGCAACTTCTCCTCGTTTGGCAAGAATGCGAAATGGACCGATGTAACGAGGGGCCAATTTGCCTTTGATACCGAAGTGATGGGTTCCCTTAAGAGGAGTAACCCGAAGGTAAGCCTTATCGCCGACTTCAAAAGTCACGGCCTTATGATGACTATCATATTGGCTCTTCTGGGGAGACTGGGCTGTTTTCAATTTCTCACGAACGATGCGAACTTGCTCTCCTGCTTCCTGGATCATATCCAGGCCAAAGAATTGTCTTTCCCCGGTTTCTGACCAGTTAAGAGGTGTTCGACACCTTCGTCCATATAGAACTTCAAATGGGGCTTTACCTAGGCTGGCTTGATAACTATTGTTATAGGCGAATTCGGCAAATGGAAGACACTTCTCCCATTCCATACCGAAAGAGATGACAGAGGCTCAAAGCATGTCTTCCAGAATTTGATTGACTCGTTCCACTTGACCACTTGACTGGGGATGGAAGGCAGTACTGAAGGAGAGATGAGTTCCCATAGCATTCTGGAAACTTTCCCAAAATTGTGAAGTGAAAAGACTTCCACGGTCTGAGTTAATCTCCAACGGCACACCATGAAGTGATACTATCCGAGAGACATACAAGTCTGCTAGCTGGCTAGCGGTAATACTCTCTCGAACAGGCAGGAAATGAGCTACTTTAGAGAGGCGGTCGATAACGACGAAAATAGCATTATTCCCTTTCCTGGTCCTGGGAAACCCGGTAATGAAGTCCATACCGACTTTGTCCCATTTCCATTCAGGAATAGCTAAAGGTTGAAGGGTGCCAGCAGGCCGTTGATGCTCTGCTTTGACTCGACGACAAACGTCACAGTTAGCAATGAATTGAGCGATTTCTCTCTTCATCCTAGTCCACCAGAATCTTTAACGTAGGTCCTGATACATTTTGGTACTACCGGGATGAATTGTGAGAGGAGATTCATGAGCCTCCTTAAGGATTAACTGCTGTAGATGGTGGTTCTTGGGAACCACTACACGGTTCTCAAAGAAAACAACACCTCGATCATCCATAGAGAAGCTTTTAGCGAGTCCGCTAGCAATGCTCTCTTCGAGTCGGGATATACCTTTATCACGCTTCTGGGCAGCTATAATTTGATCCATAAGGGTAGGTTTCAACACCAAGGTGGAAAGGAATCCTCGAGGAACAATGTGAAGGTTAAGCTTACGAAATTCCTCGTGGAGAAGTGGTTGCCCTTGTTGTAACATTAAGTTGTTGCAATAAGACTTATGACTTAGTGCATCAGCCATGACATTGGCCTTTCCAGGGGTATAAGTGATTCCTAAGTCATAGTCTCTGAGCAACTCAACCCAACGTCTTTGCCTGAGATTTAGATCCGGTTGGGTGAAGATGTACTTCAAACTTCGATGATCAGTGAAGATTTCACAGTGATTACCAAGGAGGTAATGTCGCCATGTTTTGAGTGCATGGACTACAGCTGCAAGCTCTAGATCATGTGTAGGATAGTTATCCTCATGTGGACGCAACTGTCGAGATGCGTATGCAATCACTTGACGATCTTGCATGAGTATGCAACCTAGTCCTTGTCGCGAGGCGTCGTAGTAGATAATAAAATCCTTGGAGAAGTCTAGTGGTACCAGTACAGGTGCAGATGTTAGGCGTCTTTTCAGTTCCTGAAAACTGGACTCGCACTGTGGGATCCACTCAAACTTTTTATCTTTCTTGAGGAGCTCAGTTAGAGGTTTAGCAACCTTGGAGAAATTCTCCACGAAGCGTCGGCAATAGCTCGCTAAGCCAAGAAAACTCCTAACTTGCTTGAACGATTCAGGGGGAGTCCAATCAAGGATGGCTTGAACTCGCTCGGGATTGACAGCAATACCCTTGCCAGAAATCACATGCCCTAGATAGGTTACTTCCGATAACCAAAATTCACATTTGTAGAATTTGGCATAAAGGCGGTGCTCTCGAAGTTTCGTCAATACCAGCCTTAAATGCTCGGCATGATCTTCCTTGTTCTTGGAATAGATGAGTATATCATCGATGTATACCACGACGAATTTATCCAAGTACTCCATGAATATAGAATTCATTAGCCGGGAAAAGGTGGCTGGGGCATTGGTTAATCAGAAGGACATGACGGTGTACTCATATTGGCCATAACGAGTAACAAAAGCCGTTTTAGGAATGTCCCCGTTCTTGATTTTGATTTGATGGTAACACAACCTCAAATCCATCTTAGAGAAGACTGAGGATCCAGCGAGCTGATCATACAGGTCGTTGATCCTGGGGAGCGGATACTTGTTCTTTATGGTGACCAGATTGACAGGTCGGTAATCTACAACCATCCGCTCCGTTCCATCCTTCTTCTTGACGAAGAGGACGGGGCAAGCCCAAGGGGAGGAACTAGGACGGATGAAACCCTTTTGCAAGGACACAACGATTTGTTTCTTAAGCTCAGCTAATTCTAGGGGTGTCATCTTATAAGGTCTCCTAGAGATTGGGACAGTTCCAGGGACAAGATCTATCACGAATTCGACATCTCTATCAGGTGGAATTCCTGGCAGTTCTTCTGGAAAAACATCCGGAAAGTCACGGACTACCGGAATATCTTCGATTTCTGGTAGAGGGCTGGCATTAAGAGAGTAGAGCTGACGCTCAGCCATTCGGGTCAAGACATTGACTATCTTGCCGGATGGGTGTGTTAGTTGAACGGTCCTAGTATAACAATCAATCTTGGCGTAATGAGTTGTCATCCAATCCATACACAAAATGATGTTTATGTCCGAGGACTTGAGAGCGATTAGAGATGCTAGGAAAACAAGTCTATCGACAAGGATTTCATTTCCATGGCTTACCCTAGAGGTTTGCCACTTTGAACCAGGAGTTTGAATAACCATAGAAGTAGGCATGTCACAAAAAGTCATGTTGTGCATTCGAGCATAGCTCTCAGATATGAACGAATGGGATGCTCCAGTATCGAAAAGAACAGATGTCGGATGGCAGTTAACGAGAAGCGTACCAAGGACGACGTTAGGATCCTCATAAGCTTCCTCAGCAGAGACATAGTTGACATGACCACGTGCAGTGGGGATTGGCTTGACATAATTCACCTTGCCGGTTGGCTTACCACGGCCAACGAGTTTTCCTGGTTGGTTCTGAGGACACTCACGCATGTAGTGTCCCAGTTCTCCACACTTGAAGCAAGTCACAGTGCTAGTACGTGGAACAAAGTTGGAAGGTGGTCCTCCATAGGTCTTAGCAGGTGCAAACTGTTGAGTTGGGCGAGGCGCCTCATAGGATGGCCTCGGTATGTACTTGGGTGGCAGAGCAGTGTTAGGAACCCACACACGACGCTTGTGGGAGCCAAATCCGGATGAGGAACCAAAGTCTCGAGTATGCTTGCGTGTGGCCTCGAAGTCGGTCTGGCCCGTTTCAGCACTGATAGCCTTGTTTACCAACTTCTGGAAGGAAGTGCACTCGTGCAGACGTAGATCTCGGCGGAGTTCAGGTCTGAGTCCCTTGCGGAACCTTGCCTGCTTCTTGGCAACGGTGGATACTTCCTCAGGTGCATAGCGTGCCAAGTTGCCAAACTCGCGACTATAGCCATCCACAGTTAACCGGCCCTGGGTGAAATTGCAGAATTCCTCCCGCTTGCGATCCATGAGACCTTCCGGAATGTGATGTTCACGGAATGCCTCACTGAACTCAACCCAAGTAGTGATTTGGCCAGCAGGACGCATAGCTTCAAAGTTTTCCCACCAAAGACTGGCAGGGCCCTCAAGATGGTAGGCGGCGTAGTTAACCTTGTCAGCTTCGGCCACACGGGCAGAGTGTAGCTTGTGGGTGATACTACGTAGCCAGTCATCCGCATCCAGAGGTTCAGTGGAGTGATGGAACTTCGGTGGGCACATCTTGATAAAGTCATTGATTGACACCACGTCATTCCTCTGGCGGAACCCAGTGTTCTGTTGTATGCGTTCCAGCAGACGGTTGGTCTCTCTCTTGTTCCGTTCTGCCTTGAACATAACTTCCGCCAAGGAGGGTGGCTGGGGCAGATTCCCATATCTAGCCCCACTATCCTCACCCTGCTCCTGAGCAGCAGGAGTGTTGCGAGTGTTGACCATCCTAAGAAAACAAAGCAACGGTTTAGTCAAGGATGGCAAAAATTTGACATAGGAGTGCAGAATGTAATGGATGACATGAAATGCAGAGATGTTCATCCGTACGACATGGTAATATAGAAACTGCTATATATACACCAGTGGTCATACACACCATACATAGTTTAGTACAAGCCAAGGCTCAAGTACAACTACGGTGAAAGATGATACATCCCATCAGAGGCATTCCAAGCTCCTATACATTATTTAACTACACCTCTGGAACTCAGTACACACCAAGTCATATTCCACAAGACGCGCAGGACTGTGGGAATACAACTACTACAATACTACTACTACCACGGTATAGCTCAGACATTCCCGTAGTAATCTTCGTAAAGATTACCACCATAGCATGGAAGTGGAACAGACGGATCTTGAAACTCGCGAGCACTCGAAGGCTGTGGACCATAGGGACATGGATGTGGCCTCGGTCCCGATGCTAGTGGTAACCGACACCCACGTGGAGGTGTAATACCCCCCAACGTCACGCCAATCCATGCGATCAGGCAGACGAGCCCGCACGGGGTACAAATCCCGCATGTCCAGATATTCGGTGTGCACAGCAGGTGCAAGCCGTGTCAAAGTAGTCCAGTGGGCGGCTCGAGTGTTATACAGCTCCATTCGGAGGGAACGGACCTCACTGTCCCTATCCTCCAGCATCTGAACAGTAGTCTGAAGCAGTGGCTCTTCATGAGTAGCATCAGTATACAGACCAGTGTAATAGCCTTCCTCTCCGGGAAATGAGGCTGGCAAGTAACAGAACTCAGTGTTCAGCAACAGGGCATGCCTAGCCCGGGGAATGGTCATCATCGAATAGGCGGCGTCCTGTACTGCCATCTCGATGGTAACTCCGATTCCATAAGACCAATGGATGGTGTCGTTAGCTCCGGGATATGAGGGGAATATCCGTACTGTGCAGAAATACTGACTCTGATTGAAATCCCGGTACTGTTCCTCCACGGTGTACTCAGGATACCAGCGATAATCGGTCTCAGTCAGCACACGGACTAGCATGGCCGTGTGTCCGGGCACATTAATGCACCGAGTCAAACGAACCACTGGGTGAGGGGTGCGGCCAGACATCTGAAACATGAAGTAATGCAAAGGCATTAGTGTTTCTGGAAGAAATCGGGCAGCATAACAACTGTAAATGCTCAAAAAAGATTTGAGACATCATACAAATGATAGCATAGCCACTCAACAATTCCATATCAAGGTTCCGGGTCCAACAATCATCATACTAAAAGGATAGAAACTGAATTGAGGCTTGAAACTAACAATCCTAAGAGTCTATGGATTAGTAACACGTGAACCTAGTAAGGATAAGAGGCCTAGTCCTAAATCCCCGTAGAAAGAATAGACTGACTCAGATCAGAAGGGCATAAGGTAAAGGAGTGAAAAGAGCCTTACGTTCCCTTCCACAATCAACTCCCCTACATATAACTAAGAATTTTTCTAGACTCAACATCGACCAGTTTGGCTTGAGAAACCTACAGGCAGTCCAGCTCTGATGCCAACGCTGTCAGGACCCCGATCCTAAGTCACACCGATCTAGCTGTAACACGTCATATCACTTTGCGGCCTCACGCACGGTAACCCCACGGGTGCCACCTTACCTGGCCCGGGACCGTTTGCGCATTTTGGCACACGTATATGACAGTGTCGCTAGCATCCATATGACAGAGAACCCGGGCCGACATGGCTAGTTATAAACCAAAAGTGGCACTAAATTACAGAGACAGGCATCCATGACCCAGCAACGAACTTGTCGGTCATCAACGTATGAACCCAAGTCGTAGCAAGCTACATGGACTTAAAGGAACAACGCGTGACATTTCCACTAAGGGACAGACACAGGAACGAAGAAGGACACATGCCGGCCAGCCTACGTGTTTCGAGCAGTAGCATGCTACCAAGGCTCATTGGAATCACTAGGAGGCATTTCCCTGTAAGGTAGGCTACCAAAGGAAAACAACTAGGTGTCGGATCCCACACATACCAAGCATTTCAACCATACACACAATATGCTCAATATGTGCAAATACAACATTGCATCACAACAGAACTCTATGACTCAAAGTACTTTATTTAAGAGGCTCCAAGAACCATACATAACATATCCATACAGGTAGGGGTCACATGACCCAACACTCAAGTCATACAGTCATACAAGCACAAGCGGAAGCTACATGTCTGAGTACAGACAACTTAGAAAATAAAACAGGCTTGGTGTAGCCTGACTATCTACAAGGCTCTTCACAAGCTCCAGATCTCCGTCTGGGTGTCAAGCTACTCGTCGACGTCAACGTCTTTTTAGAAACCATCAGCAGGGGCAGGGTTCTCCTCTGCAACAGTTATTAAGCAAACATGAGTACAAAGGTACTCAGCAAGTCTTACCACAGAACCTATCATACATGCAACATTATCAACAAGGGGCAGTGGAGTTTATAGCAGAAAGCCAGCTTTGACTCTTGGCTAACCTATACTACAACTCTCAACGGATTGCAAGATGTTATTACGAACACGAGTCCTCTACTCACCACAACAATACACTACTGAGGATCCTCTTCCGTCATCCTACGGAAGGGCCATCCACGGCACTCACACTTATCTTGAGGCTTTTAGTAGTATCCATCAACTTGTCTATGAACTGTAAGAGTAACCAAGTAGTCCGTACCGCGAACAACGACTATTCGAATAGATTGATAACCCTGCAGGGGTGTACTTGTTCACACATGTTTTCACCACTTAGCGTCTGCACAAGACATGTGCTCGGCAGACTTCAAGCGAAAGCCGACGTGGGTGTAGACCACGACCTAACCAACCACTCAAGTCTCTCGTCCAGGTTTATCGCCTATTTGGGTTCCATCCGTGGGGAGATCCGGCCGGGGTGTCGCTCACGGCCCCAAACGATGTGTACAGGATTACCGAGTCACCAAACGGGCAACCGGTACACCATGCCACGTACCTGTCGCATCACAGCCCACCCAGAGGGTCAGCGCTGTGCACGACCTCCAGTAAACTATAAACACCAGAAACTAGTTGCCACTCCTGGACAAAGAACATGGCAGTCGATAAGTCGAGCGGGGTCATATTTCAGGGCCCAATGTGCGGTAGTAACTGTAACTTGAATCACACACACAGATCTCGGGTCCTATGGACGATTCCAATGAAACAACCCACCACGTACACCTACATGGCCTTTCATCGATACCTTTACCAAGCATATTCCACACTTCCTTCTCTTTATCGGTATGATCATTTCACTCTGATCCATCACCCAGATGAACCAGACCAGACACAACTCTAAGCATAGCAGGCAACATAAGCAAATAGCATGGTGGATCACACATCACATGGCTCAATCAACTCCTACACATGCTAGTGGGTTTCAATTATTTACTGTGGCAATGACAGGTCATGCAAGGGAATAGGGTTCAACTACCGCAGCAAGTAGCAGTTCACACGCTGTTGCCTTAATGCAGTAAAAGAGAGCAGGAGCGAGAAGATGGGTTCGTATTGGAATGATCAATGTTTGCTTGCCTGACAGAGTGGTTGTCGGGTACTGCTCTTCAGCTGGATAAGCAGGAGTGTCCTCGGGAGCAGGACCTAACACGGAGAATACCGGCGATACAATCATTAAACAAACAAATGCAACAATATGATGCATGCTCATGACATGGCAAGATGCATGTGTTTTGGGCTAATGCAACTATAACCAGAAGGGTTTGAGCCTATTTGAATCAAAGACTCAAATTGGCACTTTAGCTATTATTTAATTAAGTGCATTATCATGTTTTAATGTATACAGCAAGGTTAACTTGCTCAAACATGCATGAAACCAGTGCCATTGGAAAGATTGGATTTTTCTGATCATTTTTCATATATAAATTATTTCCATCTGAGCTACGGTTGATTTTATATGATTTTTAGAAGTTTTGAGTATTTTCTGAAATTCATAAATCATTTAAGATTTAAATTAAATTCCAGAAACTCTTTACTGCGTCAGCATGACCTCATGCTGACGTCAGCAAGTCAACAGGAGCTGGTCCAGGTCAAACATGACATGTGGGCCCGGCATGTCAGTGTCATAGCTAATTAGCAAAGTTAATTAGTGTTAATCTAGGAACTAATTAGCTGTCAGTGGGGTCTGGGCCCACGGATTAGGCATAAATATCATCTCCATAAATTTTCATGTATTTTGGAGATGGATAGCTCTGCCTTTGGATTTTATTCCTCATTTAGACAAGAAAAGGAATAAATCACAAATGGAAAATATTGCATTGGACTAAGCAATATTTTTGCATATCCAAGGTTTGAAAGGGTAGGAGGATGTTTGAGAAGAGCTGGAAGATTAACAGATCAAGGGAAATGATGGCTCCTTTGTAATCACAAAGGAAATATTCATATTCCAAAAATTGGAATTAGGGTTTTGGTGGATTTGAGATGATGCAAATGGGGTCTTGCCCAGTAACAAAGACATGAACAAGGTTTTGAAAGGTTTAAAATGACAAGAAATGTCAGAGTCAACCAGCAACTCAGGAGAAAGATTTGAAAAATGATTGCCAGGAAGGAATAACAACAGAAATAATTGATAACCCAATTTTTGGGGCTGTTACGAGTCTTTCCCCCCTTAAAAAGAATCTCGTCCTCGCGATTTCTAGGGTCACATCAGGGATGAAATGATAGCCACTCCGGGGAAAAATTGTTGGGTTATCTTTTAATCCTTTGATCGGAAACAAACGGGTTGGGGCACCGATAATTGGTATACCTAGGGAGATATATGGGCAAAACAAGGTTACCTCCACGGCTAGGGGCACTCGAGATCAAATTCCCAAAAAATGCTAGATGCACCCAATGAACAGTGGTTTCTCTTGCTGACACATGGGTCCAGGGCCCACGGGCAACCTCCTTCTTCTTCCTCCAGCTTGCTGCTTCTCCTTCGTCGCTGCTCCGCGTGCGGCTTGGCGTAGGGTGCATCTAGCTCCTAGGGCGATGAGGACACTAGTAACATAGTGCGCGTCGTGCACGGCTCCTATGCAGAGAGCACTCACATCGCGGTCCAGTACCTTGTCGGCACTGCTCGTGGATTCGCCTCCTGGACACCGGTGATCGAGCGACGAGCGGCTCTCCTAGACCTCCCACTCCGTACACCGGGGTTGGGTTATAAAACCGGCAGCATGTCTCGGCTCCAACTCACACTATGCCACTCTACAATCTCTTTGGTTTGGACGGGATCGAGCCGAGCTCCTTCGATGAGGCCATTTTCTAGGTGGGGCTTCGGTGGTTCCTCGCTGCGCTACTGGGCATGTCGATCAGCTCATCGATCCTCCTGGTGGTGCTCATCAAGAATGATTGAGCTTGAGGCCATGTGCGACTAGATGTGGTGGCTCTAGATGCGGGAGATGGTGGCGCACTGGGTGGTCCTTCGCCATGCTTGCTCCCTCGTCTCTTTGCGCCAGTGGAGTAATCGCGTGCCGTGGTGTAGCGGGGTGGTGGGTCCAGATGCAGATGAAATGATTGCGCCAGCTCATGAATCACACTAGGTTACGAGGAAAATTTCGCGGATAGTTCCATGAAATGTAGGTGTCGAGGTAGAACGGGGTTGAAATCTGTCACATCCCTAGTCAGTGATTGCATTAGGACTAGCTAGAGTGTGCATCATGTTTACTTTCCACAGAAACTTGAAATGGGAATGACAGAAACCCCAGCACCCCTCTTCTAACAACTAGGGTTTGATAAAATCTTTTCCAATGTACCCAAAATGCCCTTCAAAAATGTTCATCATTTTTGCCTTGGTCTTAAACCTCTGCCAAAAATGGTGCACAATTTTCTAGGACATCCAAAGGTATCTGGATTAATTCTTATGGTAATTGCATTTGGGCATTTAAATGCTATAAAATATTTTATGTGACCAAATAATCATAAACTAAAATGTTCCATACTGTTCATATTATATACAGTGGGCATGACTAGTTTTATGAGCTATAAAAATGTTCTAGCATTTTTATTAATTCAACAAAGTTGCAAAAGAAATGAAACAGAAAGTAAATAAACAAAAGAGGAAGCAGAGACTTACCTGAGGCCCACTTACCTGCCTGGCCCAGCACGGCCCAGCCCACCAGGGACACGCCCGTCTTCTTCCCCGTGCCAGCGCACGAAGCAGCTCGGTGGCGAGCGCCGACAATGCGCCGGCCACCTCCTGCCTGCCTGGCTACTCCCCCCGACGCCCTGGACGCCCCTAGGCGTCGCCACGCACCCCCTGGCGCCTCCCTCACTCTCCCCCGTGTCTTCCCCCTCCTCTTTCCCCTCTGCCGAGCTCCACCGAGCGATCTCGTCGCCGCCGATCGGTGCCACCGCGCCCTAAGCCACCCCCTCGCCTCCCCGACGCACCCATTAGCTCCACCGCATCATCCTGAAGCTCCCCACGGACGCACACGACGCCAGAAGCCCCATAGCGCCGTCCTCGCCATCGTCTTCAACCTTCGGCACCGGAGATCGCCGCCGCCCATACGTCGCCGCCCAACATCCCCAAGCCCGCGTCGACGTCCACTGCGACCGCCGTGAGCTCATGCTTGGAACCCCCCCTTCCCCGGGCTCGATTACGCCTTGTAGCCTCCGCCCCCTTGCTGACCGAAGCCCACCACCGCTGGCCAACTCGCCGCCGTGGCCACAAGCGCTGTGCCTCGCAGCCGAGCACGCCACTAGGATCAGTAACTCACCAGCAAGCTAACGCCACCCCTAACTCCTCCTCCCGTGCACCACAACGCCGTTCCGGCCAACCCCGTGTGAGCGCCGCCGCGGATGTACTCGTCGCCATCAACTCCGGCGACTAATCGAACAACCAGTGGCATCGTTGGATGCGGTGCATCCCCAGGAGCACATAGAACCCATCCGTGCGACAAATGGTCGCCGGAACAGAGATTCCGGCGTGTCACCGCCGTGCGAAATGGTCGCCGCCGGCCAAACTCCGGCGGGCTGGCGTAGCCTGTTATTTAGGAGCTAATGGTGATTAGTTTAACCACCACAGCCACTCAAAGTGGGCCCCACCACATAGTCAAACCCAGTCAACTCCAGTTTTGACCGGGATTAGCCTCTAAGACACTGACATGCGGGACCCACCAGTCAGGTTTGACCTGGACCAGGTCTGTTGACCTGCTGACGTCAGCATGATGTCATGCTGATGCAGTAAATGATTTTCTAGGATTATTTGATTTAAATACGATTCAGTAAATTCCAGAAAATGCTCAAATCTTCGAAAAATCATATAAATTCAACAGTAGCTCAGATGGAGAAGATTTATATATGAAAATTGATCAGAAAAATCCAATCTTTCCAATGGCACAGGTTCCATGCATCTTTGAGCAAGTTAATCTTGCTGTTCACATTAAAACATGATAATGCACTTAAATAAATAATAGTCTGGGTTTCAATTTGAAACTTTGATTCAAATGGGCTCAAACCTTCTGTTTATAGATGCATTAGACCAAAACACATGCATCTTACCATATCATGAGCATGCATAATATTGTTGCATTTGTTTACTTATTGATTGTATCGCTGGTGTTCTCCGTGTTAGGTCCTGCTCCGGAGGATACCTCTGCGTATCCAACCGAAGAGCAGTACCCGACAACCACTCTGTCAGGCAAGCAATCATTGATCAGTCTGATACAAACCCATCTTCTCGCTCCTGCTCTCTTTTACTGCATTAAGGCAACAACGTGTGAACTGCTACTTGCTGCCGTAGTTGAACCCTATTCCCTTGCATGACCTGTCATTGCCACAGTAAATAGTTGAAACCCACTAGCATGTGTAGGAGTTGATTGAGCCATGTGATGTGTGATCCACCATGCTATTTGTTTATGTTGCCTGCTATGCTTAGAGTTGTGTCAGGTCTGGTTCATCTGGGTGATGGATCAGAGTGAAATGATCATACTCGGTAAAGAGAGGGAAGTGTGGAACATGTTTGGTAAAGGTATCGATGAAAGGCCATGTAGGAGTACATGGTGGGTTGTTTCATTGGAACCGTCCATAGGACCTGAGATCTGTATGTGCGGTTCATGTTACAGCTACTACCACACATTGGGCCCTGAAATATGACCCCACTCGACTTATTGGCTGCCCATGTTCTCTGTCCAGGAGTTGCAACTAGTTTATGGTGTTTGTAGTTTACTGGTGGTCGTGCGCAGCGCTGACCCTCGGGGTGGGCTGTGATGCGACAGGTACGTGGCACCATGTACCGGTCGCCCGTTTGGTGACTCGGAAACCCTGTACACATCGTTTGAGGCCGTGAGCGACACCCCGGCCGGATCTCCCCACGGATGGAACCCAAATAGGCGATAAACCTGGACGAGAAACTTGAGTGGTTGGTTAGGTCGTGGTCTACACCCACGTCGGCTTTCGCTTGAAGTCTGCTGAGCACATGTCGAGTGAAGATGCTAAGTGGTGAAAACATGTGTGAAGAAGTACACCCCTGCAGGGTTACCAATCTATTCGAATAGCCGTTGTTCGCGGTACGGACTACTTGGTTACTCTTACAGTTCATAGACAAGTTGATGGATACTACTAAAATCCTCAAGACAAGTGTGCGTGCCGTGGATGGCCCTTCCGTAGGATGACGGAAGGGGATCCATGGTGGTGTATTGTTGTGGTGAGTAGAGGACTCGTGTACGTAGTATTATCTTGCAATCTGTTGAGAGTCTTAGTATAGGTTAGCCAAGAGTCAAAGCTGGCTTGCTGCTATGAACTCCACTACCCTTGTTGATAATGTTGCATGTATGATAGGTTCTGTTGTAAGACTTGCTGAGTACCTTTGTACTCAAGTTTGCTTAATAACTGTTGCAGAGGAGAACCCTGCCCCTTCTGATGGGTTTTACATAGACGTTGACGTCGACGAGTAGTTTGCTACCCAGACGGAGATCCTGAGCTTGTGAAGGGCCTTGTAGATAGTCAAGCTACACCAAGCCTGTTTTATTGTCCAAGTTGTCTGTACCCAGACATGTTAGCTTCCGCTTGTGCTTGTATGATTGTATGACTTGAGTGTTGGGTCATATGACCCATACCTGTATGGATATGTTATGTATGACTCTTCGGAGCCTCTTAAATAAAGTACTTTGAGTCATAGAGTTCTGTTGTGATACAATGTTGTATTTGCACATATTGAGCATATTGTGTGTATGATTGAAATGCTTGGTATGTGTGGGATCCGACACCTAGTTGTTTTCCTTTCGTAGCCTATCTTACAGGGAAATGCCTCCTAGTGCTTCCAATGAGCCTTGGTAGCTTGCTACTACTCGGAACACGTAGGCTGGCCGACATGTGTCCTTCTTCGTTCCTGTGTCTGTCCCTTAGGGGAAATGTCACGCGTTGTTCCTTTAAGTCCATGTAGCTTGCTACGACTTGGGTTCCTACGTTGATGACCGACAGGTTCGTTGCTGGGTCATGGATGCATGTCTCTGTAATTTAGTGCCACTTTTGGTTTATAACTAGCCATGTCGGCCCGGGTTCTCTGTCATATGGATGCTAGCGACACTGTCATATACGTGTGCCAAAATGAGCAAACGGTCCTGGGCCAGGTAAGGTGGCACCCATGGGGATACCGTGCGTGAGGCCGCAAAGTGATATGACGTGTTACAAGCTAGATCGGTGTGACTTAGGATAGGTGTCCTGACAGCGTTGGCATCAGAGCCGGACTGCCTGTAGGTTTCTCAAGCCAAACTGGTCGATGTTGAGTCTAGCAAAATTCTTAGTTATATGTAGGGGAATTGATTGTGGAAGGGAACGTAAGGCTCTTTTTACTTCTTTACCTTATGCCCTTCTGATCTGAGTCAGCCTATTCTTTCTACGAGGGTTTAGGACTAGGCCTCTCATCCTTACTAGGTTCACGTGTTACTAATCCGTAAACTCTTAGGATTGTTGGTTTGAAGCCTCGGTTCAGTTTCTACCCTTCTTTTATGATGATTAGTTGGACCCGGAACCTTGATATGATATTGTTGAGTGGCTACGCTATCATTTTTATGATGTCTCAAAATCTTTTTTGAGCATTTACAGTTGTTATGCTGCCCGATTTCTTCCAGAAATTCTAACGCCTTTGCATTATTTCGTGTTTCAGATGTCCGGCCGCACACCTCACTAGGTGGTCCATTTGACTCGGTGCATTAATGTGCCCGGTCACACGGCCATGCTAGTCCGTGTGTTGACTGAGACCGGTTACCGTTGGTACCCAGAGTACACCGTGGAGGAACTGTACCAGGATTTCAACCAATGTCAGTATTTCTGCACAGTCCGGATATACCCCTCATATCCCGGAGCTAACGACCCCATCCATTGGTCTTATGGACTCGGGGTTACTATCGAGATGACAGTGCAGGATGCCGCTTATTCGATGATGACCATCATCCGGGCTAGGTATGCCCTGTTGCTGAACACTGAGTTCTGTTACATGCCAGCCTCACTTCTTGGAGAGGAAGGCTACTACACTGGTCTGTATATTGATGCTGCTCATGAGGAGCCACTGCTTCAGACTACTGTCCAGATGCTGGAGGATAGGGACCGTGAGGTCCGTGCCCTCCGGATGGAGCTGTATAACACTCGAGCCGCCCACTACTAGGAAAAGGCCAACTAATGGCGCACCTATTTCGGCCATTAATGGCGCATTAGTGGTGCGCCATTAGTGCCACGCCATTAGTATATTTTACTAATGGCGCACCTCTGGTGCGCCATTAGTATCTGGTATACTAATGGCGCACCTCAGATGCGCCATTAGTATATACAGCAGTGCGCCATTAGTATGCCTCCCAGGGGGGCATGTATACCCAAGTGCTTTGGCATACTAATGGCGCACAACAACAAGATGCGCCATTAGTAACTTCGGCATACTAATGGCGCACTTTTTAATGATGCGCCATTAGTATCCTTTGGCATACTAATGGCGCACTGTGATGTGATGCGCCATTAGTATGAATATTAGGTTTTTTATTTATTTTTTAATTTTCTGTTTTTTGCACAGGTTACAAAATGTATTATTGGACAGAATATAGACAGCACACATCAACAACAGATTCATCGAATACAATAGAAGATTAGTCTCTGAATACAATTCATCATATTAGTCTCCGAATACAATTCATCATATTAGTCTCCGAATTGAAAAGACCGAACAAAGATAGAACATTATATTACAAGTCCCGAGACCGCGAGTAGCGAGTTTGTCTTCACATTACAAGTCGATATCGATCATCTAAACTACCATCACATAGAAGAGAGCTGCGGTCATCACGATGAGCATCATCACGACGAAACTCGTCTTCATCTGGTTCCTCCAATGCTCCCTCCCCTCTCCCGCTAGATAGCGGGCGTATCTAGATTCCGCCTCGGCCCTAGTGGTGTACCCTTTGTAAATGTTATCGCTGAATCACTGAACCTGTCTCCGACACACCTCCCAGTCATCGTAGACTCTGGGAACCTTACCCTTGTACACGACATACAACGGCATCGCTATGCACTAGCCAAACGAAACGTTAGTACCAATTCACAGACAATACATAAGCAATATATAAGTATGCAACAGAACGATCGGAAGAGAAAAGCAAGACATTAATAGCATCGATTACATCTAAGTTGAACGACTCTCGAAACCAAAGACACATACTACAAGTTCATTAAAGTTTAATTACAACATGAGCCAATCAATGTTTCAGAACTAGACACAGCATGACTACTTTCGACTCGACTCAAGGGACCGGAGCGTGGATGAAGCCGCTGTCTATCGTGGTAGTCATGAAATCACGGGCGTTGTCTGCCTGCATTTGTAGCATTGTGTCGATGTCACTGTTGGACGGTTGATTTCTGAGGTAGAACTGCCCCGAGGTACGAAGGACATCTTGATGGATGATTTCCGCAAACTCCGACTGGATGCGAAAGAATTCTTGTCTGATGTCCGCGTCCTGGATTGCCGACACGCTCGTTGCCCAATCTTTGAGTTTACTCGGTAGCAGAAGTTGATGATCGTCCTGTCGGTAGCAGAAGTTGATGTGTCCAAACAGAACATCGGAGGGGCATCGTCGTTTATAGAATCAAAATAACTATATAGTCTTTCTTGTAGCTTCGATTGTACTTCAGGTTCTTTATACAAAAGGAAAAGGCGTCACGACCGAAGATAAGGAAAGATCCCAGCTTTTCATTGCTCTGTCGCGCCACCCCTCCTCCCAGAGCCGGTTCTTATCCATAGATTTTTCAGCTAAAAGATACGGTATATATATCAATGAAAGCTGGCGCCTTTGGTTCTTGGTACGACTGGTACTTTTTCTCATTTATCGGTCTAGTTGGAAAAATTTCCCCTCAAAGATCAAGTTTTTCTTATATATTATGCTGCGCCCTTGCCCTTAACCTTCCTTTCTCTTCTATAAAAAGGCTGGACGTCAAATGTAACTGATGCTTATATTCTAAATATGACAAGCAAGAAACCTACTATTGCCGTAAACAAAAACCCAAACATTAGTAACTAACAGAGCTTTCCTATTCTAACTATTTCCCTATAAACCATGATTGATATACCAATCAAAAAAGACTTCTGAAACTAAACTATTCTATTGATTTATGCCCGTGCTTCTTCTTCTGTTTTTTTACGCAGAAGGATGTCTAGGAGGAACAGATCACTGAGGTTAAGGATGAGAAGGTGAAAAGTGAAGATAGAGAATAGATGCCATGAACAAGTGTATCAATTCAAGAGTTAAGGAATACTATTGGGAAGATTGGGCATTGGGTTCATCTTGTTATTGACCATCCCTTTTCAACACATATCTTTTAGTATACGTCTTTTTTAGTTGCTTAAAGATTTCAGATATTGCTTTTTCTGTTATAGGAAGTGTTGCGTTCCCCTTTAGGGTGTTTGTCAGTGGCGTCACCCGATAGGGTGTGTGCCCGGAAGAGAGAAGAAAAACATGTTGCTTGCTATTTCTGGTTGAAGAGCTATTTTTTCCTATCGAACAGGAATTCCGAGGGATGTTTTTTGTTGTCGATTTGTAGCAATAGAAAGATAATGGAAGTGATTGAATAAGTTGGGTCATGAGAATGGAAGTTGGGTCATGTTGATACTAGATCCATGTCTTGATTATTCGACTTTTCCATTCCAATGCACAATACTATGCATTCCATTCCAAAGAGCGGTTTCGGTGGGTTGATACGATTTCCACTTTGATGGTCCTAAGTTGGCATTCTTTGCAGATAACTTCCATCTCGCCATAGACGAAAAGTACCCAATTTCATGCCAAGAGACCATGTAAGGGTTGTACGACCCATCCATATGATAAAAAGACTCACAAGCCTAAGAGCAATTCCTTCCTTCCCTATCATTAATTAAGGACTGGCTTGCTTCGAGAGAAAGGAAATCTGAATTCCATAGTCGTCTTCCTCACGAGCTGGAACTAGGGTTTGGTTTCATAGACAAGACTTTCGAGCGCGACGTTGCGCACATCCTCTTGCTTGGTATCTTTTCTAGTGTACATCACATGAATTTTCCTTTCCATGAATTTTCCTTTCATGTAGATATGATAATCTTCGTGGCATCAACCTCATATAGGAGCTGCCAGTAGTACTTTCGCGGGATTTTAAAGCAGGCAAACTTATGATGCGAGTCTAGTTAGAATAGAACCAGTGCACTCTGAAATCCGAACCAACCAATACGCTTCGCTTTCCTCTGCTCGTATAGACTCCGTTCGTGTTAGGACATCCATAGCCAATAGTAATAGTAGCTAGTAGCTTCGCCCCCCCTTGCCCCCGGAAAGGTTCTCATTCCTCACTGGATCTAGTTGACTTGCTGCTACAGCAATCAATCTATCTATATGTTCCGGACGGAAGAGAGAGTTTCCTACATTCCCATTCCCATGAACTGAACATCGGGTACCAACGATCTTGAATCCCGTGCTGAAACCTACAGATATGCACCTGTGCGGACCAACCTGGCAATCCTCCTGTCTATTCTTTCTATCTGGACTAGCGCTTCCCACTGGAGCTTACTACTTCACTAGAGCACTTGAACTTGTTAGTTTCATTAGTAAGTTTCCTAGCATAGCAAATTGAGTTTCCCATCAACGGATTATCATCCTGTTGTTTCCATGAACATCAGGTACATATATGAACCTGTCAACGGAGCGGAACATATTATATGAACCAAGTAGATTCGTCTTTTTGCTCGTAACGTTAGTAGTTACTCGCTCATTAGTAGTGAACTATGATCATTTGTGAGGAGTATGTTTTCAACTCTATGTATGTCAATTCGAGAGTAGAGCGATCTATGTCAACCAAGAGTAGAACTCTCTCTATTTCCGGCACAGGCTTTCTTTCAATCAAGAAGAAGATTATTTCAGATTTTATCACTATCCGGACTGCTATCTACTATCTACCTATCTAGCTACCCGGGCTCGTTGTGAGGCGGGACCCAACCCTCCTCTTCACTCCACTGCTTCAACAGAAATGGATCCATCATCTGCTACCCATGAGTAATAACGTTACGAATCTACCACTGATCCCGAGGGCAAGTATGAAAAAGAGAGTCAAGCAAGGTTGGATTCGTATGTTCCATTTGAGTAAGCCTCTGTGCCCTTCTCTTTCTCCTGCAGCAATATGAACTCAAAGGGATCCTTTCCTACCCGGGACAGCTTCATAGCTCCTACCTTTACTCTTGATTTGCGCAAGAGTGCTCGTCAGTGATCTCCATTCAAAAAAGTGGAAAGGAATGTTCCATTGCCACGAACAATATGGGCTTTCTCATGGATTCCCCTTTTTCTTCTACACATTATACTAATATAATTGGATTGGGAATTCGCAGGAATGGGTATTGAGAGGAGGATCACCATGGCCAAAACAGCTCTTGTCAGTGACAAACTCTATGATTTACCAATTCCAATCGATTTGCATATCAGCAAGCAGGGATGAGCACATCTGGAAACCTTGACTTCCTCTGGATGCGGACCAATATATGCATAAACCTTCGTTGGCTGGGTTCTCGTTTCTCATCGAGAGTGTTGAGACTATCTTTCAAGGAAGCTTCCCAGCATGACCTTTCCCTGAATTGGCGTATAGTGAGGTGAGTATCCGGGTATCATGACAACTCCAGTCAAGCACTGGGCAATACCGGCACTTAGATGGATTAGATGACTTTTGATGATCAGCCTTTACCCGCGGGCACTGGCCACTTACATACAGAACCTATACATTTCCAAATAGGAGATGAGAGAGCCCTTGATCCGGCGCATGACTCTCACGAATGAGAAGCTCAATAGCCATCTATCTAGAGAAGGAACTAATGCCACTGATAGGAAATCCATAGACCGTACGCCCACTTACCACTCTACCACTTCAATTCAATGACGGACTTCACCGATACCTAGCTTGAGAGAGATCGATCACTGGCATGTGGCGTATATTTCCGAGAGAAAGAGGACTAAAATTCACCTTTACCCCTTCTATCACAGGTCTCACTAGAGATTCCCACAAACAAAAGAGAGATTAGGAAGACCGCTCCTTTGCGAACTTGGATGGCATTTTCCGCAATCTGTTTTGTGGATGATATCCTTCCATACCAGGAGGATCTGCTGGAGAATCAAGGGTCCATTCCAATAGACATAGTGCAAGAGAAGAGAATTGGGTGACTTGAATATGCAGCAATTTGCCCGGCTATGGATAGGCAGGCATTCCTTTCTATGGGCCACCCACTGCTCCTAATCAAGAAATTGCTTTAGGGCAAGAGTCATGTGTGACCAGATTGAAAACCGAATTCCATTCCTGATGAGAAACTATCTGATATTCCTCCTATTCCGGAAGGTTTTCTAGCCACCTGCTTAGAGATTTGACGGACTACCAATCCAAATAGCAGTCAAGAAAGAATCCAAGTTGCAGTCAAGATAGATGGAATGGACTAGGGCGCAAGGAAAGAGATCCAGAACGAGACCGATAATTCATTCCCTCTTTCTCTGGCTGTAGAATTGACATAGAACTAGTTTTTCTTCCCAAGGCCCAATTCTTAATGATTGAGGAAATGCACGCTCACATAATGGGAAAATCACGTATAATCCTTACGAGAAATCTCCTACTTTCCTCTCTACAGGGAAGTGCGCCAGTTCGAGAAATATCGTTGATAGAATGAATGCTCTTACGCGCTAATGAATGATGACTTATTTAAATAATTTCTTGATATCTTGCAGAATGGTTTTCATGCTAATCAGAATGAATTTCTACTTATGCGCTAAGAGAGACTCTGGTGGAATCAAACCAGTCTCTTGGGAAAATCAAATGGATGGATCTCTTTGTCAGCTTCTTGTTTGAGAAAAAGAGTAGTGACTCGCTGGATTGAGATTTCTAGGAAAAAGAGTTGCGAACGAAATCCTACACTCCCTGTAGGTAGGGCTGGGCGAGAAAGGGTCCCCTCTGAAGCCTATAAGTTAGTAAGCAGGCCAAATATTCCACCGGGGTCTTTCTTAGCAAACTCATTGATGGCAGTACCTAACTAAAGAAGAATAGCGCTCTTTCTTTCTTTCAATTACGTTTCTTGAATGGCTCTGCACTTAGATCAGTCAGTACACACGAAACCCTTTAATCAAGTGAGTGCCACTTTAACTCAGCTCTTTCCTAGTGATCTTGATTGTCCCTAGAAGCATCTCTTATTTTCATATAGAAATGAAATGGTTTAGTGGAAAAGAGGGAGATCCGGACTCACTTCTACCAATCGAAGATTATCATATTTTAATTAAAGGCAAATGAGAGTCAGAAAATCGTATAAAAATGCAGAAGTTAGGCTTCTTCCGGTTCTAGAGTAGTGGCTTCAAGCTCCTGTCTTAGTTTGACTGGAGATCAAATCTAAAAAGGCTCCCCGTGGACTCTACGCAGGACTTTTTTCTCAACCTTACATAATTTGAATTTCTCTGACATTCCATGTTTCCGAAACGGATCCTATCAAATATATCACTTTTTCTATGATCATCTCTATTTTAGGTATTCGGGGAATCCTCCTTAATAGACGAAATATTCTTATTGTGTCAATGCCAATTGAATCAATGTTATTAGCTGTCAATTTGAACTTTTTGGTATTTTCCGTTTCTTTGGATGATATGATGGGTCAATCATTTGCTTCATTAGTTCCAACAGTGGCAGCTGCGGAATCTGCTATTGGATTAGCCATTTTCGTTATTACTTTTCGAGTCCGAGGGACTATTGCTGTCGAATTTATAAATTGCATTCAAGGTTAAACATAACTACAGGAGAGTTACCAAATACAAAGTTCTGTTCTCCTTTCGTTCTCTTCTTTCTTTTTGCCTGAGTCAGACATCAAATAGCTTCGATTTCCATTATCCGTTGGAATGTATCAAAATCAATAAGATGGTCTTGTAAAAGAAAAGGTTGTGTCAGTTTCTCTCGATCTGCGGATTCCTCTCTCTACGATAAAATGAGATTCAAAGAGCCAAGTCGTGAGTAAGCGTTTGTCCATCCCATTAACCGCTGGGTTCAGTAGCGTACCGACGCCTTTGCCTCTTCCAGCTTCCCCGACCGATTCTTATCTTTTTAGAAACGAAAAAAAAGGCAAGGGAAAGAATGATCCTTAGATTTTGAGATAGAATAGCTTAATAAACGGCTTGCGCCTTAAGCTCAAAAAGGGCTTTCGCGAGTCAAAACTAGGACAAGCTGCTAATCTTTCTCCTAACGGAGAGGGACCCAGCCCTCCTGCATGGTATTGACGACCTCCATACAATCGGAATTCACGATCAGCTTTGAACACCAGGTTCTCCCAGCAAGGATGAGACCATCTTTAAGCGCCCTTGCTTCTGCCATAGCTGCCGAGTCGACATGTGGGATCTTGCTGTTACTTGCACCCAGGAACGCTCCATGTTCGTCTCGGACAACTGCTCCAGTTGCTCCTTCTTCCTGCTCAGAACAGAAAGCTTCATCAATATTAAGTTTTACTTACCCTTATCTTGGTTTTGTCCACCCATGCCTTTGGATTCGCCTACTGCCCGAGACCGTCTCACCCCCCTACTTTCCATCCTTCTTTTTTTTACCTTTATCAAAAAGCGAGAGGCACTATTTCATAAGTTTCCCTAGCAAGGGCGTAGTTCTCACACACAAGAAACAAGGCCTTTGGAACTACCCGACCTGGGCTTTTTTACTTGACTGAAAACCAGAATTCGTTGCACGTAGATCTGCGGCAAGTCCTTTTACAGCGGCAAATAAGCAGTTACCTGATCCTATCCTGATCCTACTGACCCATATCTTACTCGCCCAAAAGCCCAAGAAGTTGTTGAAGTGAAAGAAAATAAAGTCTCCTACTCTAGTCTTAACACTCGTATTCTATATGCGGGCGGAGCCCTTTGAGGAAGCAAACAAGAAATGAAAAGAAATAGTGAGGAAACCGTATCCAAGTTCGGATTGACCTGGCTGCTGACTGCTGGCAAGTAAGGACGCGTGAGGAAAAAGAAAGAAGGACTGGGTTACTGGATGGAATCAGTGACTCTACATGGCAAAGGGAGCACGAGTTCCTAAACGATTGGGCTGGATTGGAAATAAGTAATACATTGGAATAAGTGACGCGTGAAAGAATACGAGTTGACAGGCTTCCCCGAGTAGACAAAGGAAATGCAATCGGATCTTCGAATCATCATATCAAAAAGAAATGATAGCTCGCTGCTTCAAATATCAAATAGGAATTCCAATCGGTATAGCTGGTGCTTCTGCCGAAAGAAAAGTAAGATGGTGCTATCTTATTTGAAAAAGAACGTATCTGTGTCGAGATCTCGTTTCTATTCCAGGGAGTGGATCCGACTCGCCCTTGGGACAAGAGGATTGACTATCCGATCCCAGCGAATGAGACCTTTCGGCTGTCGCAGCTCATTCTTGATCTTATCATTCGGAAGGTTCCCATCTCACCGAATGAGCAGGAGGCCGAGCTCCCATCCAACCGTAGGGGACCGAATCGTAAACCAAAGGACTGAGGCATCAAAATCTTTAGCAGATCTTCCTTCCTTCTGCTTGATCCTTTTTCTACAGGTCGGGATGTCATCAAAGCCAGGGCTTCTCGCCTTTCCTTTTGACGGCTCCCATCCCTAGACACCGGCCCCCGATACCAATACTAGAGATTTGCCTTGGCTGTAGTTCAAAGAAGTTCTTCGGCTTTGGGAAGATGCGAACCTTATACCATTGTCCTTGGACAGATATGAACCTTACGCGGGCAGCGGATGAGCATATCCCTAGAATACCTGCCTATCCTACCTAACGCTGGATTTCACCTAACGCAAGAGCTAGTACTACGATGCGAGCTCCTTTTACGAGTGATACCTTTGTCTTTGGTGCTTGAGTTGTCCTCCTGGTCCTCGATTTCGGAAATGACATATTGAACCGGTATCTTTAGCATATAAAAAATCCGGCATACCCCTTTGACGGCATCCCTCCTCTAAAGCTGCTTCCTTCCTTCAAGCAACGCATTCGCGAACCAATACGTAGTACACGACGTAGTAAATCAATTCAATAATGCAATCCGGGTTAAAGAAATGAAATGGTTGTTGCCTTCTCGGACAAGAACGATTTCTTTTACGAGCGCTAGAGGGACGAGCTAGATACCTTTTCTATATGACGAGCGCTAGAGAATAGAAATATCATACTTTTTGCGTTGGATCATCCGATGAAGTGGATGCATACATGTACCTCAAGTGGCATTTTCCTTGTGGTGTAATGTGTTCCCATATGGTATATGTAGGTTACAGAACCTTTTCTCTTCCAATTTGGATACTAATTTCTTCTTCAATAGAACCATCCGCTTTCTTTTGAATCTTGTATACCAATTGAAATCCCATAATGTTTTTGGAGTCGGTGTAAGGAGCTAGAACCCATGTTTGATTTTGGGCTAGGGCATCTTGTTCTTTCCTAGCCAGTCCCAAGAAAAGGACTGGAGACATAGCTTACTCTCTTATTAAGCAGTAAGTAAAGAAATTTATAGACAAGCAAGCCAGTGAACCAATTCCATATGCTTGTTCTGCTTGTCCGAAAGAGACTTCACTATTCTAGTTACGTTACGAGTTTAGGAAAAAAACACAATAAGTAGCTTTCCCCCCTTCCGATGCTTGTTTTGCTTTCTACTTGTGAATGAACCCATTCCGTTTTTTGAAAGAAGCAAGCATAAAAGGCTATCGACAAAAGTGGTATGCCACGGAAAGTGCAAACAAACTTATCAAAACCCGGTGAGTGAATGCCTGTGCCTATGAGCTTTTACGAAAGCCCAGGCTTTTCTCTGATCCAGTGAGTGAAATCCAAGCCTATTCAAAAGCCTATTGAAACTTTCCTTGCTTTAAGGCCTATGACCACCTATTAGGTTTACTTTACTAGGTCTCCTTCATTCCTTTATTCAAATCACTATGTAACCTTTATACAATTCACTATGTAACGAAGTTGATAAGCTCACGCAACCCTTTCTAGAATATTTAATGTATAGAATATTTAGTGTATAGAACTGCCACTATTACAGCTATCTACAAGAAAAGGAAACGATCAAACAGCCTACACCTATTCCATTGGTTTGGTTAACTATTCTGGTTCTAACCTTGAATCCTATCAGGTTCTAATCAGAAGATCTAAGATCTTAGCCGTCGAGCTCTAACGTTTGGTTTCTTCCGACCTCTCCCCAAGTTGGGTTAATGACATAGTTGCAGGGAAACAAGCCTCCCGAGGGAGGTTCTGTATCTCCCCCATGTCCTAATGAGGAGGATAAATCAATTGGTTCGAATCCACCTCGTGAGAAAGACTGAGCTATCTCGTACTTTTGAAGTTGTTGATGATCAACCGAAGTGAGCAGCCTATCTCGAATAGGAGACGTAGTGGTCAATGCGCCTCAGTTGGGGAACTTCTATCCAGCTTCTGGTGATTCACCCTCCACTTTCACTTTATCCTTTGGACCAGGGCCAGCAACTTCCAAAGAAGGGGCATATGCAAGCGGCGGGAGACCGTGGATACCTTTTTTTTATGTCTCATTTTGGTTGAAATGGGTAAACAGCTCATAGAGAAGGAAGCCCTCGGTATCCTGATATTTCTGAACTCCGCGAAGAACAATTCCATGAATATGGATAAGCAGAAGTCTTTGGGCTAGAGCGCACTAAAGAAGACGAAAGTGATGACTTGCCAGCGTTGGACGTTTCTCTCCTCTAGCTCTGTGCAAGCTGAACTCCTTGGCGAAAAAGGAGTATGCCAGTGGGTAGCTCTTCTAGAACCTCCGTTTGAGTTGTTGATGTACGATTTCCTATGCCGATGCCATTTCTATACTCAGAATAAAAGCCTCATAGCGAAGTCGAAGTAGATTATCCAACCGAATGCCATTGACTTTAGTCTTTAGTATCTGCCAATTCCAGGTATGTTGAATCTCTAGAGGGATTTCCTCGAGGCGAAGGGCCAGCTTCTCTGATTGATCTTGAATTTGGATATGACTGCGCTAGAGCAAGGTAAACCTAAGGCCTAGGCCTGACGATGAAGGCCAAAAGTGTAAATTCTTTCCTAATGACCCTGTGTCCGAGGGCTTCAAATATGTGTCCCTCATACCTGCCGATCCTTCCGCAAAAGGAAGATGTTTTGCTCGAGCAATGCGTTATATCCAGATCGATGAGACAGATATGGGACTTCTACTAAGAGAAAAAAGGATGCGATTCTAAGGCCTATTTCTAATGGCGAGAATTGGCGATAGGGACCCTTGACGATAGATCGGCTTACCGATGGTTATAATGGTAGTAAAGAAGAATGCATTCATTCTGGGTTACTCGAAAACGTATGCAAGCCCAGATCTTTCCGTAGGAAATATTATCAATTGGATGGCTGTTTACAATTACTTTCTTATCACCTCCTGCCTGCCATAACTGTTATAAGGTTTACTGACATGGTGAGTGGAGTCTCGAAGCAATAGATATTCATAAATCTTTCCTTCTCCTGCTCATCCCTTGCTTGTGGGAAGTGCCATATGAATTTGCATGGGAAAGAAAAGGCACCGATTTCACTCCCTTCGGTCGGGGTATGCCCGAGCCAGTGAAAAACGAAGTGCACTTTTGGAAATGACGAAATTGCTCAGTCAACTACGGAATTGTGAGTGAAACAAGAGAGCGGCGCCTAAGGTGGATACCTAGGCAAGTCGCAGTCAGAGACAAGGCAAGCAAGAACCCCGGTATCTGCTGCTTCATCGTTCGTACTAACCAAAAGATCAAGATGATGAACTGGCCTCGGGGCACAACTTGAGAGGTACGCCAGTACCATAGCTCGTACAAGTAAGAGGTTTTTCAACATGGGCAGCAGATTAAGTGATTTATTATTGGAATACGGGTATTATACACCATTTCTTTGTTCCATATTCTATGCTTTGCTGGTGAGAAAGATAAACTACTTTGGATCCCCGACAACCATGACATCTTCTCAACGAAATCCGCTTTTGATTAGGGGAATCCTTAATCTAACACTAGGTTTTCCCTCAATCTAACAACCGGGGACCTATCAAAGATATCACCTATCCCTATTCGAATCAGCATTCCTTTCCTTTAGTTTCAAACAACTATGCATTCTAATACAAACAAGAATTGTAGTTGCCTAAACTATGAAACCTTAAACAAGAGGGCGTACGGGTTAATAGCTCTATCTTTATTCCATCGACGAGTCGAGCCCCGAAGCTAAGCCACTAACAGTAGGAGAGTGCTCGCCACAGCCAGTTGGAATTCTTTGTTCCCTTCTCGAGCTATCTCATCCAATATCAACAACCGACGCGGGTCGAACAGCCAAACAAGTTCTATTCCTTGCCTTTGAGCCTACTGACGTTGCAAGAATCCAGTTCCAGCACCATCCTATCATATCAAAACAGCGGGCTTACGCCTTAGGGTTCATGTCGAGAACCATTCGAACCACTCACAACTTATTGCATGACAACAGCTAATCAAAGCAAAAGGAAGGATGGCAGAAAGTTGGGAATAATCCAACCTAATGGCTTAGCCAACCATCTATCTTGAAGCAACACAGGACTATGAATACATAGAGAATCTGTCTCCACCGCAAAAAAGGGATCGGTCACTTTCCGAAACGGCCTATCCTCCACTACGTAGGGGACTGGCGTGTTGGTGACTCTACTTTTTGGAGTGACGATTGGGAAGGAACTGGCACATTGGAAAACATCCTGCCTTCGCTGAAACTAGTCTTCCTTTTTGTTTGCTGCATCAGTCCAATATGGCAAGCAACAGCCAATGTCATGCTATTTGCATAAACTTGTATGCAAGCTAGGCCTTTTCTTTCGTATTGAGAAAGCCGCTTCATAAAAAGAAAGCGGCGGAGCTGCTATAGACGCTTTGATTGGCTGGAGACAGAGATCTCTCAAGTGTGCAGTGATAGATCTTTAGAGATAGCCATACTGAAGTCGGCCCAAGCAATGCCCAAAGAATCCCATTTCTTTCTTGGTTGGACTAACCCAACCGGCAATTTCCTTCTTCCTGAATTGGGATAGTCAGATTCAGTCTTTCTTTCGTATCAAAGTAAGTTCTTTCCTTGATTCTTTCTTTTCGTGCATGACCTTTCTCGAACTTTCTAAAAATGATAGAATTGACTTTTCCGCAGCCACTATTTGGACTTCTCCTTTTAAGAAATTATGAACGGAACGGGCAAGAGTGATCTTCAAAAGCCCAGGTTGGCTTTCCCACTTCCAAATCCGTAATAGTAAAGTAAGAGTAAGGTGCAGATAGCGGACAATTTCCATAATAGATAAGTGCTTAATCCTGAGAAGATGGGAGACGTCGATTGTTAGAGTACTCTTGACAAGTGCATTTCTCAAATTCTAGCCAACAGATTGAAAGCATGCCTGCCTGTTTGTTCTTTTCAGTTCCAATCAACCTTCCTTTTCTTTTTGAATCCAAGCAAGAAAACGGATGCGCTAACGCGCAACGGCTTTCGCGCTAGTTGCTCAATCCGTTGCTTGTTTGGTAAGATTACCGAAATAGGATTTCCTATGCTTGCTAGATTGATAAGCCAGAGAGGTAGTCGGGGAATTGGTAGTCAGGGTCGGAAAATCATCTGCTTGTAAATTCATTTTGTAAAAAAAAGTAGTACTCGCCCCGGAATAGGCGTTATGACAAAGAACAAGAAGAAAAAGGGTTTTGTTAATGGGAACAAGGAAGTAGGACTCGGGGATCGGGTGCAAGAAGCAGGTTGTAGCTGGGAGGAAGCTATAAACAGGTTGAGGAGTTGTTTGATAAAGCAAAGAAAGCGGTTGGCGTCCCTCGTACCTGTAGTTGGAGAAACAGGATGCTGGAAGTAGATTGAGGAACAAGACTTGAAAGCTGTAAACAGGGATGTAGGAGAACTATGTAACAAGAAGTTAGTAGGAGCAGGTTGCTTATAATATAAGGATAGATGTCTTATCAGAGGGTTCACAGCGTGTCATACGTGTTATCACTTACTACCAGGAGTACCCCAGAATTGAAGGGTTAGGAATAGGTGAGATCTTAGAGGTGTTGAAACAGCTCGGAGAAACCAGCGTTCATACTTACGCGGATCAGACAGGTGTTTACGTCCAGAGATTTTAGGATTCGGATTCCTATTGAATTGACTTTGCCGAGGAGCAGAAACCGAGCCCTTTGATTCAATCCTTCTTCTCCTTGAAAGCTACAACTAGAAAATATATTCTTCTTTGCCTGTGCGAACCCTTCTTTTGAATAACAACCATTGGCAAGACCAGCGAAATCCGAATACTAATCCGAGGAAAGCCCATCCCTACTTCCCTTTGCTGTTGTTCCTCGAAATCCTCTACTAGTCATTGGTTTCAAAGCAAAGGTATCCGGTATAGGGGGTCGTGGGCAGGTTAGTGTTTCATTTCGATAGGTGATAGTGGTATACCCAAACCATATGATATAGGTCTTGGAAAGGAAAGTAAATCAAGTCCATCTTACAGGATTTCTTCACTTGCTTGGGCTTAAGCGGTACCAGTACCCGGAGAATAGTTCAATTCTCTTTCTCCACATGACACCCTTGTGTTGTCAAACTAATGAATCCCTCTCCGCCCCTGCTCCGACAAAGCAATAAGCACTAGGGTATCCACCCACCCGCCAGTTCGAATAGCCGGTTTCCTCCCCTTCCGCTCAAGCTAAAGGTTCTGGGCTACGGCTTCCGGTTCCGTATTCCAATTCGTCTTCGGATAGCATTAGAAAATCCCTTTCATGCCTTGCCAATACAACTATTATTTTTCTTAGCCGAGGAGCCTTTGGAAGTACCGTTGTTGGATCGGATTGAGCCATTATAGGATCGGATAAAGATTCACTCTTTGCCAATGCCTGCTTCCTTGGTTTCCTACTTTTTGCATCGAAAGTGACTTTTTGCTCAGTATCGAGAACCACTTCTTCTCCTTTTCGAGGCGTAGATCGCCCGTCATCTGATTTGCTTCGTCAAAGCGGATAGCATTATGGAATTGATTATATTCGTAGAAAAAGCACCCCTATTTAATAAGTCCTCGGAAATGATCTCATCCAGTACTTCTCTCAGCCTATTTGCCAAGACTTTGGAGCATAGCTTGTAAATGACATTGAACAAAGATATCGGCCTATACTATGATATTTCTTGGGGGTTCTACTGTCAGCAAGTGCACTATTATTTACTTCACCGCGTACTTAAAGAATTGTTGGTAGCAAAGAACAGCACCTGATAGAAAGGATGCTAACCAAGCCTCTTCTGTTTAAGCAAGGCTAAGCCAGAATAAGGGGTACAGTAGGCTGGTGACCCTGACGATAGCACTAAGACTGCCTCGGGAATCTCCTCAATCGTTGAAGAGTGCCTCGGGAATTGAATAAAAGCACTGATATCCATATAATCCTACAAGTATGCTCTATTCTCTTGAAGAGAACACACTTGAACTTCGTCATGTGCTATTGATCCTTTTGAACCTAAATTCACATTGGCTCTTTTTGGCATACAGCTTTTGTTTTTCTGTGAAAGTCCTCCTTCCTCTGGACAAAGATTACATTAGAGGTGCCTCGACCCGAAAGAGCATGATACAATCAATTAGGACGTAGCTCTGCTACAAGAAAGGATAGGACTTTTGCCAAGTCTAGAGTTCGACTTCTAAAAAGAGAAAGCCACTAACAAAAAGAAAGAAAAGAGGAGGAAGCTGGACTTACCTCTGTTCGAGATACAATGAATCGAATAAATAAGTCTTATGGATGAATGTCGAAGACGGACGATACAATCCTACTAAAAGTCACAAAGCTCACTTCGCTATCAGGCCTAGCAGCTGCTTCATAATATAGGTGAGATAGATTAATTGCTTCCTAATATAGGTGAGATAGATTAATTGATTTTTTCTTTTTTTTGTTATAGAATTCTAAATCGAGCATTAGTTTGAACGACATAGAAAACTCTTTTCCAACTAAGCACTCTTGAGCATCAAGCAATTATATGGCTTGGATTCGGAATGGTCACAGCCCTTTCATGGCTGGATATGCACACCTACAGTTCATTAATGGAAATTCACTTTTCTTAGCGCCCTAGTGTTCCAAAGCACAGGAGATATCTGTGGAACTGTTGTTTTTCTTAGGGCAAGCTAGCAGATAGAAGTAATCTATCTGGTTAGCAAGGCGAAGCATTTAGGGTTCAGTGCCTGGTTTCAAGTGTTCTTCTTCATCGTTTGGCACTTCACTTTTTGTTGAGTAATCCAATGGCCTAATGACACATGCACATCTTTTGGTGATGTCGCCTTACTTAGTGACTAGCTCAAGTGCATTTGATCGCAAAAAAGACTGGCATTGGCTCCGGGTCAAATCTACAGGGGGCATGCAAATCAAATGCGAAAGAAAGGAAAACATTTCTGTTTCTTCTGCTTCAATGCCGTGATACACTCAGGATGTTTACGATACCTACCCATTAATTGCTCTAACTTCTCGTGGTTCACCCCTAGCTATGCCCGCTTCTATGAAATTCCAAATTATGCTTGCAAGCTCATCGGAGCTAGGCAACTCTTTGTCAGTGATTTCATGCCTACCAAGCAGGTACACTCTAATGTATACACCCTTTAAGAAAAGAAATCCTTCTCGTATTCTGCTGCTTTTTTGATTCATTTTATCCCAATAATAGCATAGACATCATATATTTATTCTTGCAAGCTCAAGTGCTTGATTGTTGACAAATTATTCTCTCAGCAGGGCACCTCAGGTACCTGTCTATAGTTTCCTGTCTTGAAGGGGGGCGATGCAGCTATTTTCTTTAACAACACGTCATTCAACGAAGTGTTTTCGTTATTTGGTCATCACTAAAAAGTTTATAGTGATAAAGTGAGCCTATTATATTAAGTTTAGAGGATTCTCCTAACGTGATGAGTTTAGTTTATCACTTTTAAAGATCACTGGTGGCAATGGTACTTCCTTTTATGCAACAACTCCTGTATGTACCATTTGGTAATTGGAGTTTGATAAGACCATGGATCCTTATATACAAAACATACTTGGCCAACTAAGGCCCTGCAGTCCAATGTCCGATATATTATCGTCAGCTGAGGAGGTGTTTGGCAAGGGTGTGACCGTTGTTTTTGGGACAATGTTCAAGCAGGAGGCCATGAATCTGTCTAGTCTCGCCATGGGGGGTGAGTTTATCTCATTGCTCCTTCCTGGTGTAAAGCCTTTCACTGAGGTTTATGTCTATCAAACCGAGCTCTTGAACCCAATGTTTGGAACATCAACGTCCCTCTCCAGTCGTAATCAGGATTTGATCTATCATGAAGTTTTAGCGCCACATAAGATCCACGGCAAGTTATCTGTCGGTGCAGCGGCTTTGAGTTGTCGGAAAAAAAGCGAGGAGCTTAAGTAATTCCTGAGTTTAGTATAGGGTGTCCAGGGAGAGCTGCTGAAGGGAAGGTGGGCGAACCCACACGAGTGAAAACCCTACTTTATTAGTCATCAATGCGATTTCTCGCACTTTTTGATACCTCCGAGGGGGTACACTTTAAAGGCATGCAAAACGTGCCTTACAGTCATGTTGGACGAGGCTAGGCGGTGAATGCAACGCTGGGAAGTTTTGTCCCGGTTCGAGAGGTTGAGCGAGCCAACCAATTCGATGTTTTGAATGGCCAAAGAATAGGTGTTTACTCCTCTTACCAATTGAGGTTTCGCACAACTTTTTGACTAGGGATTCAGAAAGGTTGTAGTTTCACGAGGAGCCCATAAAGCGACTTGTTTTACCTATGGGATGTGAAGATTGGCTCTGTACCTGACACGGATTGATTTAAGAACAGTGATGAAAGAAATCAATTTATGAGAGACCATATTTCTGTTGTTTCGGTACAACTCAAGATCAGTTAAGGAAATAGGGAATAACAATAGTGAAAAGAATAGAAATAGCATGACCCTTGCTTGGGACTTCTTTCTTCTATCTCTATAGAGATGACCAGGAAGCAAATGAGAAAGGGACTTCTTTTTTACTACGGTCAAACTATGATCAAACTCTCTAATCTTACTTCCGTGTGAAAGACCGTCCTAGGCGTGAGTACAAATGTGTCGAGGCGTTCTAAGTGCCGTAGACGAATGCTTCTTGGCGGAATAAATGGTATGACACGACCTCTTTTTGCTCCATATAAACGAATTTGAAAAAGGAAGAAGGCTTTAGCTCCCTTCCATTGTATTGGGTCGAAGATCAAGCGTGAACTTCTCCCTCATCTAAGGTTGGGTTGTGGATAACAGACTTCCCCTTGGGCCGGATCTTCCCAAGTATAACACGATCCATGAGCGATATCAATGCAGTGACAGTCCTTACTATTGAGTCCTGTGCTGGTAAGATGACAACGCTCTAAAAGGTTTGTTTAAGAAAGCAATCATATCCCGTCCCCAAGTGCGGTATGGACCCCAAAGAGTTATATAAGTAGGAAAATGGGAAGAATTGAGGCACCTACAGAAGTAATGGGTCAGCTTATGATTTTAGGCATGGTTACTGGAGGGATCGTCCCTACCTATCTGCGCAAGATCGGATCAGTATGGTTTTGAGAGGAAGGCTGGTGGCATACGAAGAGAGGGCGACACAACATCTGCATTCCCTTTCTTTGATTGAGAGAAGGATAAAGCAGAAAAAAAGACTTGACTGAAATTCCATTCGCTTTTTTTCCTTCCTGAGATATGGAATGTCATTAAATTAAGTAGATGAGATGCCAAATATAGGCAGGAGTTATTTCGCCAAGCAAAGCTTTGTGTTCTGAAGGTAAAGAAAGACGGTAAAGCCCATTAAAAAGAGTGCCACGCAGAA
>LR738711.1:372287504-372358781 GCA_902687465.1 Secale cereale
TTGGGCCTGACAAATTCCGTCCATCTTCTTTGCCTCATATTCAATTCCTTTTGAGTGAAAATATACTTCACACTTTTGTGATCTGTGTATATCTCAGAGAGTTTCCCTAGGAGGTAATGTCGCCATGTCTTGAGAGCATGAACCACTTCTGCTAACTCAAGATCATGAGTAGCGTAGTTCTCTTCATAGGACATAGGTTCCTTGAAAGGTAAGTTGTCACTCTACCTTCTTGCATCAGAACACTTCCCAGTCCGGTTCAAGAGGTATCACAACATATCACAGACTCCTTATGAATGTCGGGTGTCGCCAGAACTGGGGCGGTGGTCAATCTCTTCTTGAGTTCTTGGAAGCTTTCTTCGCACTTTGGCGTCCATTCAAACTTATTCTCCTTCTTCAAGAGTCGATTCATTGGCCGAGAAATACTGGAGAATCCTTCCTGGAATTTGCGATAATAGCCCACAAGTCCTAGGAAGCTTCTAACCTCCTAGACGGTAGTTGGGGATTGCCATTGGGTCATGATGTCGCTTAAAGTTATGTCTGTTTTTCCCCAAAGAGGAAGGGATGATGCAGCACAACGACGGTAGGTATTTCCCTTAGATGTGAAACCAAGGTTATCGAACTAGTAGGAGAACCAAGCAACCCAACGTAAACAACACCTGCACACAAATAACAACTTCTCGCAACCCGACGTGTTAAAGGGGTTGTCAATCCCTTTCGGGGTATGTCGCCTCAAGATAGGCAAAACGGACGTGAGGAATTTGTAGTGCATTGGTAGATCGAATGCCAAATAAAATAAATAAGAATAAATTGCAGAAAGGTATTTTTGTATTTTTGGTTTATTAGATCTTTAAATAAATGCAAGGAAAAAGTAGATCGCAAAGGCAAATATATGAGAAAGAAGACCCCGGGGGGCGTAGGTTTCACTAGTGGCCTCTCTCGAGAAAAATAACAAACGGTAGGTAGACAAATTACTGTTGGGAAATTGATAGAACCTCAAATAATTATGATGATATCTAGGCAATAATCATTACATAGGCATCAAGTCCAAGATTAGTAGACCGACTCCTGCCTGCATCTACTACTATTACTCCACACATCGACCGCTATCCAGCATGCATCTAGTGTATTAAGTTCATGGAAAAACGGAGTAATGCATTAAGAACGATGACATGATGTAGACAAGATCCGTTTATCTATGGCGGTAGATATGGATCTCATCATTTTATCCTTTGTGGCAATGATACATACATGTCAGTTCCGTTTCTGTCACTGGGATCAAGCACCGTAAGATCGAACCCACTACCGGGCACCTCTTGCCATTGCAAGATAAATAGATCAAGTTGTCCAAACAAAACCCATATATCGGAGAAGAAATACAAGGCTATAAGAGATCATGCATATAAGAGATCAAAGAAACTCAAATAACTTTCATGGATATAAAAAGATAGATCTGATCATAAACTCAAAGTTCATCGGATCCCAACAAACACACCGCAAAAAGAGTTACATCATATGGATCTCCAAGAGACCATTGTGTTGATAATCAAAAGAGAGAGATGAAGTCATCTATCTACTAACTACAGACCCGTAGGTATACAAAGAACTACTCACGCATCATCGAAGAGGCACCAATGGAAGTGGTGAACCCCTCCGTGATGGTGTCTAGATTGGAGCTGGTGGTTCCGGAGTCTGCGGCGACTGGATGAATATTTCGTTGACTCCCCTAGGGTTTCTGGAATATTGTGGTATTTATAGAGCAAAGAGGCGGTGCAGGAGGCCACTGAGGTGGGCACAACCCACCTGGGCACGCCAGGGGGGCCTGGCGCGTCCTGGTGGGTTGTGCCACCCTCGGGGCACCCCCAGGTGCTGCCTTGGCCCATCAGGTGTCTTCTGGCCCATAAAATTTCTCTAAAAAGTTTCGCGGTGTTTGGGCTCCATTTGATATTGATTTCCCGCAATGTCAAACACATGCAGAAAATAGCAACTAGCACTTGGCACAATGTCAAATGGTTAGTACCAAAAAATGATATAAAATGATTGTAATACATCCAAGAATGATAATATAATAGAATGGAACAATCAAAAATTACAGATACGTTGGAGACGTATCAGCATCCCCAAGCTTAACTCCTGCTCGTCCTCGAGTAGGTAAGTGATAAAAATAGAATTTTGGATGTGGAGCTGACTGTCATGTCATATCATATTCTTTTCTTTATCGCATGGACATTTGGACTTTTATATGGTTCAAAGCAATAGTGTAGTTTTGACATAATAATTTAGATACTCAAGCATATCAACAAGCAACCATGTCTTTCAAAATATCAATGCTAAAATAAGTTATCCCTAGCCCATTATGCTCAACCATTGATCCATTCATGAAACACATTCGTATACTAGTTACACCCAACGCTCAAGTACGATCATAGTGTTTCCTAGTTGGTGCATGTAAGAGAAGATGGAGACTCAAATTCAAAAATAAAAATTGCATAAGTAAACGAAAGGCCCTTCGCAGAGGGAAGTAGGGATTTGTAGAGGTGCTAGAGATCAAAGCTTAAATTGAGAGATAAAAAATTTAGGAGGTATACTTTTCCCACCAACGAGAACGACTTGAGGTTCCCAACAGTTTCCATGCTAGATATATCATAGGCGATTCCCAAACTGAAAATAAAGTTGTCGGCGTTTCGGAATGGGGTGCCTGCCTGCGGCCCAGGACGTGGCTCATCAGGCGGCCTGGTACGGCCCAACATCTTCAGCAACCACTCAAGACCCTCGTGAGGGGACAAGCCTCGCGAGGCGAACGACGCAAGACATCCCATGGGGCGGCCTCACTATGCTGGCTCATGAGGATCAAAGATATCAAGGCAAGGGGTACCTCGCGAGATCCTCGTGACTTGAGCAGTGACGACCGAGGCCAGGCGGGTGCCAGCGGGCGCAGAGATTCTCATAGGCTTGGGTTTTCCATTCATCAAGTGAGCTAATGTCACATAACCTCTTCTCACCGGCAAGTTTGAAATCATAATTGAGCTCTTTGATTGCCCAATAAGCTTTATGTTCTAATTCAAGAGGTAAGTGACATGCTTTTCCATAAACCATCTTATACGGAGACATACCTATAGGGTTTTTATATGCAGTTCTGTAAGCCCACGATGCATCATCAATTTTCTTAGACCAATTCTTTCTAGATCTGTTAACAGTCTTTTGCAAAATCAATTGAATCTCTCTATTTCTCAATTCTACTTGACCACTAGACTAAGGATGATATGGAGATGCAATTCTATAGTTGACATCATATTTAGCAAGCATTTTGCAGAAAGCACCATGAATAAAATGTGAACCACCATCAGTCATTAAGTATCTAGGGACTCCAAACCTCGGAAAAATAACTTAATTTAGCATCTTAATAGAGGTGTTAGGATCACCACTACTAGTTGGAATAGCTTCTACTCACTTAGTAATGTAATCACAGCAACTAAAATATGTGTATACGCATTAGAGGAAGGAAAAGGTCCCATATAATCAAAACCCCAAACATCAAATGGTTCAATAACAAGTGAATAGTTCATAGGCATTTCCTGGTGTCTACTAATATTACCAATTCTCTGGCATTCATCACAAGACAAGACAAACTTACGAGCATCCTTGAAGAGAGTAGGCCAATAAAAACCAGATTGCAATACCTTGTGTACAGTTCTATCTCCATCATGGTGTCCTCCATAGGCCTCGGAGTGACACTTGCGTAGGATCTGTTCATGTTCATGCTCGGGTACACAATGTCTAATAACACCATCTACTCCTTCTTTATAAAGGTGTGTGTCATCCCAAAACTAATGTCTTAAATCATAGAAAAACTTTTTCTTCTGCTGGTATGTGAAGCTAGGTGGTATAAATTTTGCAACAATGTAAATAGCATAATTAGTATACCAAGGAGCATTACGAGAAGCAATTATGACAGCTAATCATTCAACAGGAAAGCTATCATCAATAGGCAGTGGGTCATAAAGAACATTTTCTAACCTAGACAAGTTGTCTGCAACGGGGTTCTCATCTCCCTTTCTATCAATAATATGCAAATTAAATTCTTGCAGCAAGAGAACCCATCTAATAAGTCTAGGTTTAGCATCCTTCTTTTCCGTAAGGTATTTAATAGCAGCATGATCAGTGTGAAAAGTTACTTTAGAATCAACAATATAAGATCTGAACTTATCACAAGCAAAAACCAACTGCTAAAAATTATTTTTCAGTAGTAGCATAATTTCTCTGTGCACTGTCTAGAGTTTTACCAGGATAATGAATAACATTCAATTTATTATCAACTCTTTGTCCTAGAATAGCACTGGCATCATAATCACTTGTATCACACATGATTGCAATGGGTAAATTCCAATCAGGTGGTTGAACAATAGGTGCAGAAATCAAGGCTTTCTTAAGTATTTCAAATGCTTCTACACAATCATAATCAAAAACAAAAGGAACATCTTTTTGCAAGAGATTAGTGAGAGGCCTAGAAATTTTAGAGAAGCCTTTAGTGAACCTCCTATAGAAACCAACATGACCAAGAAAACTTCTTATACCTTTAATATCTTTAGGACACGACATCTTTTCAATAGCGTCTACTTTAGCTTTATCAACTTCAATACCTTTCTCAGAAATCTTATGCCCCAAGGCAATACCTTCATTAATCATAAAGTGGCACTTCTCCCAATTCAAGACAAGATTAGTTTTGTCACACCTCTGCAAAACTCGATCAAGGTTGCTTAAGAAATCATCAAAAGAAGTCCCGTAAACGGAAAAATCATCCATTAAAACCTCGACAATATTTTCACAAAAATCAGAGAATACAGCAGTCATACATCTTTGAAAGGTAGCAGGTGCATTGCATAAACCAAAAGGCATACGTCTATAAGCAAAAGGACAAGTAAAAGTGGTCTTTTCTTGATCCTTTTTTGACACGGGTATTTGAGAAAAAACAGAATAACCATCTAGAAAGCAAAAAATGAGTATGATTGGATAGTCTTTCTAGCATTTGATCAATAAAAGGTAGAGGGTAATGATCTTTTCTAGTAGCATTGTTCAATTTGCGGAAATAAATTACCATTTTATAACCTTTAACAATTCTTTGTGGAATCAATTCATTCTTATCATTAGGAACAACAGTAATACCTCCCTTCTTAGGGACACAATGAACCGGACTTACCCATCTACTATAAGCAATAGGATAAATTATACCTGCCTCCAGAAGCTTTAGTATTTCATTTCTTACGACTTCTTTCATCTTAGGATTCAACCGTTGTAGATGATCAACAACTGGTTTAGCATTAAGTTCCATATTAATTTTGTGTTGACATACAGTGGGGCTCATGCCCTTAAGATCATCAAAAGTATATCCAATAGCGGCACGGTGCTTCTTTAGAGTTTTTAATAATCTCTTTTCTTCATGCTCTGAAAGGTTATCACTAATTATTATACTTTTGGGCCACATGATGCCTTGTAATAGGCTAGTTGAAAACAATGCTCTGCCATGCCATCGTGCATGCTTTGAATTGCAATCTGATGTTGAAGACCTGCTGCTCAGGCTGACAATATCATCCGGTTTATCATGCAGGTCATATTATTATATCTTCTGCATATCAATGGATAATATGTGCCCTGGCGGCTTACCCCAGGGCGGGTCATAATGTCCCATATCAAAATTGCTGGTGACTGTGTAGTCCATAACCAGGGCGGGTTATAAAAACCTCACATATTTACAAAACAAACAAAAATCATGCATGTTGAAAGTGTAGCTTCTCCCCGGGTGGTTTTGGTAATTAATAACAACATATTGCTCATTGAACTAATATCCTTTCAAGATAAATATTTCAGGAAGTTCAATGGTTGGCTGGCATGGATTAGAAATGTGGACCCCTCAAAATCAAAGGACAAAGATTGGCAAAATCTCAAGACTCTACATTTTCATTTTAGTGGTCCAAGATCACATTGAGTCCATAGGAAAAGCCAATACTATTAAAAGGGGATGAGGTGTTGCTTAATGGTCTACTTGCGCAAGTGCTTAGTAATATGCTCCAAATCCCTCAACCACTTTCTCATTTCCACATATGTCCCAAACCTAAAAGTCAAACTTGGCCCCACCGATTCGATCTATCCGGCGCCACCGAGTTCACATGACATAGCCACTGCCACAAACCCTAATCAGATCGGTCTCACCGATAGGGATCTCAGTTTCACCAACATGGGAATGTAAACTTTATGTTTCCTTTTTGCAATGTTTCGGTCTAACCGAGATGTGAGAATCGGTCTCACCAAGTTGGCATGTCAAACTTTCCATTTCCTCTTCGTAACGTTTCGGTCCCACCGAGACGAGCAAATGGGCCCCACCAAGTTTGCCTGACCAACACTCTGTTAGCCTATTACCAAAATTGGTCTCACCGAGTTTGTGTAATCGGTCAAACCGAGTTGAGGTATTGGCCTAACCCTAATACATCGGTCTCACCGAGTTGATAGTATCAGCCCCATCGAAATGTCTAACGTTCACATTTTAAACTGCGTCGTTTTGACCAAGTTCGTTTATTCGGTCTGACCGAGTTGGCTCAAATGTGTGTAATGGCTAGATTTTGTGTGGAGGCCATGTATACCCCTCAACCCCCTCTCCATCTGTGAGAGAGGCATCAGAACGTGCCTACACTTCCACTGTTAATTTTCTGAGAGAGAACCACCTGCTCATGTGTTGAGACCAAGATATTCCAATCCAACCACAAGAATCTTGATATCTAGCCTTCCCCAAGTTGCTTTCCACTCAAATCTTCTTTCCACCATATCCAAATCTGTGAGAGAGAGTTGAGTGTTGGGGAGACTATCACTTGAAGAACAAGAGCAAGGAGTTCCTCATCAACACACCATTTATTACCTTTTGGAGAGTGGTGTCTCCTAGATTGGTTAGGTGTCACTTGGGAGGCTCCTACAAGATTGTGGAGTTGAACCAAGGAGTTTGTAAGGACAAGGAGATCGCCTACTTCGTGAAGATCTACCCTAGTGAGGCAAGTCCTTCATGGGCGATGGCCATGGTGGGATATACATGGTTGCTTCTTCGTGGACCCTTTGTGGATGGAGCCCTCCGTGGACTCGTGCAGCTGTTACCCTGTGTGGGTTTAAGTCTCCATCAATGTGGATGTACGATAGCACCACCTACCGGAACCACGCCAAAAACATCTGTGTCCCTAATTGCATTTGCACTCTCCAACTCCTCCCTTTACCCTCATATGCAATGCCTTACTTTCCGCTGCCACAACTCTAGAATTGCAAGTGTAGGAAGATTGCTTGACTTGTGCTAAGTTGCTAAAATCTGCCAAAACATCAAATTGGGAAAAGGCTAAGTTTTTATTTGGTCAAGTAGTCTAATCACCCCCCTAGACATACTTTCGATCCTACAAGTGGTATCAGAGCTCTGGTCTCCATTTTCCTTGATTTCCATAGCTTTGGTGATCATAGCCTTGGTTTCAGAACCTAGGAGAGTATGACGTCTAGCGAGGGAAGTTACCACCGAGAGGTCCTTACTTTGATGGTCCTAATTTTGCTAGTTGGAAGCAAAAGATGAAAATGCATATTCTTGGACATAACTCTGCTGTTTGGGCAATTGTGTGTATTGGTTTGCAAGGTCAATTCTTCGATGGGAAGGAACCAAATCATGAAGCTACCATTGAAGAATTGAAGATGTTGCAGTACAATGCTCAAGCTTGCGATATCCTGTTCAACAGATCGTGTCCTGAAGAATTCAACAAAATCAGCCGTCTTGAGAATGCAAAGGAAATTTGGGATACTTTGATTGATATGCACGAAGGTACCAACTATGTCAAGGAATCCAAGTTGGATGTGCTTCAAAGTCAACTTGACAAGTTCAAGATGAAGGATGATGAAGGTGTCGCTAAAATGTACTCTAAGCTTGCTCTCATCACAAATGAGATTGCCGGCTTAGAAAGGGAAAAAATGACCAATAGATTCATCATCAAGAAAATCCTAAGAGCCTTGGATGGAAAATATGACACCGTGTGCACATTGATCCAAATGATGCCCAATTACAAAGATATCAAGCCAACGGAAGTCATTAGTAGAATTGTTGCTCATGAGATGTCACTCAAGGATAAAGAAGAGCTTCACAACAAGTCTAGTGGCGCTTACAAAGCTTCATGTGATGCTCCTACATCATCAAGTGAGAAACAAGTCTTCAATGAAGAATTGAGCTTAATGGTGAAGAACTTCAACAAATTCTATAAGGATAGAAGAAAAGAGAGAAACTCCAAATCAAGGTCCTACAATGACAAAAGATCTTCTAGTCGTGATCAGAATTCCTATGATTGTGGGAAGCCCGGACACTACTCAAATGAGTGTACGACTCCTCATAAGAGAAGAGAAGACTCACCCAAAAGGAGAAGTAGAAGAGAAGATTCACCACCAAGAGAGAGAAGGAGTAGAGATGATCGTTATGAATGAAGACCCTCTCATAGAAGAAAGTATTCGGAAAGGAAGGATAAATCATCAAGGAGCTATACAAAATGAAGACAGCAAGCTCATGTTGGGGAATGGGTATCCGTTTCCGACTCCGATAACCACTCCGAGAGAAGCTATTACTCCGACTCTGTTGGGGATATAAGTATTTGATATGACCCGCCCAGAAGGGGTCGGGTTACCCAATGGCGGTTCATGGGCCAAGCCCAGAACCATGTTTAAGATGGCGGTTCAATGAGAGGGCCCAAGGCCCGGAGCGGCTTAAGGCCTCCAAGTATAAACCGCCATGTATGATAACTTGTATTCTAAGGCATGTAACAAGAGTCACCAAGACGGACATGATTGTATGAGCCGGCCGGGATTCCGTAGGCCGCAGGGCGTCAACCCGTGTATTTAAGGGGACGACCCGGCAGCGGCTTAGGGCAAGAAAAAATCGATCGAGGGCTAGGCAAGCGTATTCGCTCCCTAGCAATCAACACCCCAGCAATTCCACCTCAAACTGGATTAGGTTTTACCCTCACCGCAAGGGGCCGAACCAGTATAAACTTCTCGTGTCTCTTTTCCCGTTTAACCCCTTTAATCTAACCACGTCGCTATGGCTCCGCAATTAAGTCCTTACCCTAGGACATCTGTTGTGACAACTCCATGACAGTTGGCGCCCACCGTGGGACTTGCGGCTTGTGGTTTCGAGTTCTTGAAGGGAAACTCCGAAGGTCTCAAAAGATATGGTGTGGGCCGGATGACCAAGAGTCATCACGGCAAGCTCTACATCGACGATGCGGGCTGGGGTCCTGAGGCTGGCTCAATTGAGTATGGGTACCGGGTCCCATTCGGCAGAATCCACGTCTTCATCGGCAAGATCGGCGAATCGGGCCCTGAGCCGGACACCTGCACCGACATCTTCGAGACGGCTCAACGTGTGCGACCTACCCAGATTCAGCCCACCGTGAAGCATGCCTTTGTTGGATGCATCTAGGGCGCTGGAGGCTTCGGATCTCGTGGGGATACGGTCGTTCTCTTCGATGGTGAATCATCCACGGGTGAGACTAATTCAATGTATCAAGTGTAGAGCGGATGGCTTGGGGGTTGGTCCGATGGTAGCAGTATTCCGGACCCCTGTGAGCCAGCGAGCAGGGCAGCGATCTTCATGACTAGCACCCAGCCGGCTCTCGGCTCAATAGTCGCCGGGGCTATAACACCTGGGGCGACGGCAACCGCGGTAGGCGTGGGCGGATCAACGCGCCCGCCGGCTCAAGTCTTGATAGATCTATTGGAGGCTCTGGCGATTCTGATGGGAACAGAGGTGACCCCAGAGAACCAGGACCTACACAAGGCGGATATGTATAAGCTGCGACAGGAGATAGCACAAGCCAAAGTAGACCTGTCGGCGGAGAATGCCAGGATGACTGTAGAACAGACTGTCTTGGACACCTAGGCTCAGCAGAGTCAGGCGGATTCTTACCGGCTCTTGGTGGATCAGAACGCAGCTAATGACGTCATGAGGAGGAACCAAAGGAGTCGTGTGCCTTTCGTTTATGAGCCAAGGAATCTTTTCAACACAGCTGGAGCGGGGGGCAGTAACCCGCCGGGGGCAAACCGGATGGCTGAAGCACCTAGGACCGGAGGGCTGGTTCAACCGCGTATGATAGGCTCTCTTTATGCAAATCAAAACCGCACAACACCTCATTACCCAGCGACGCCGGCGGGTCACTATTCCAACCCTCTGGATAACATGATAGCAGGAGCAACGAGATTGGCAACTTTGCTAGTTGAGGGCGAAACTCCGGTGGCGGTGGGGACCCGGACAGCCTAGGAACTGCTTCAGACGGTGTTGCAGCAGCAACAGGCTTATTCTTATAGTCAAGACTGGATTCACTCAACCCCCTGTCCAAGTGCCAACTATAGCAGGCATGTTGACTCGGCAGAGGTTTCAAGCACAGAGCGGCACCGTAACCTGCCCCGTGGGCATAACACGGTGCAGCATGACGCCAATGCATAGGACTTAGTGGATCAGGGCAGGATGCGCCAAGAGGCCAAGCTGGTAGCTCAGGCGACTGATCATCAGCCAGCGCCATATTACCCGATGACTTTAGTGGAGACATGCAAGACTTCTAGAGCTTGGGGCGTGCCATGCTTAACGGTAGCTATACGGAACAAGCGGTTGCCCAAGGATTTCAAGGGCCCTCGTAAGGTGCCTAATTACACAGCAGATCAGCCACCTGAGGCTTGGATAGAGAGTTATGAGATGGCTATGGAGATGTTGGACGTTAGCGAAGCCGCATGTGCTAAGTATTTCACCATGATGCTAGAAGGCACGGCTCGTAACTGGTTGAAAGCATTGCCCATCAATTCCATTGGGTCATGGGCAGAGCTGAAGGCCAAGTTTATCAAGCATTTCAAGGATACATGCAAGCAGCCAATGTCAATTGTGGATCTAGATTCTTGTGTTCAGAACGAGGGTGAATCAACGACCAGTTGGGTGCATCGGGTCTCAACCATTATGCATTCTTCGGATAATATCAACGCCGAATCCGCGATATTAACGTTGGAGAAAAATTGTCGGTTCCTTCCACTCAAGCTAAAGTTAGGGCGGCTTAAGCGTCATTGTGACGATATGGGGGAGCTCATGGCGGCTCTCGTCAAATATGCCAACTCTGATAGTACCAATGACCCCGAGTCTGAGGCTGAAAGACCGGGAAAGGGAAAGAAGAGTAAAGACCCGGGAGGACAGCAGTTTAACCCGGCCAATCAGAACAGTGGCAACAAATGCAAGGCTGACACTTTTGTGGCTAATAATGGGACACAGAATTTTAACCAGCGTCGCAAGGGGAAGCCGCCTCCAAGGTATAACATTGATGAGGTGATGAATCAGCCATGTCCGAAGCATGGAACGGACGAAAAGCCGGCTACCCATATGTGGAAAGATTGCAGCATCATGAGGTCTTACAGGGAGTCTATCCAAAATATCTACGGGCCAAACGGCTGTTCAGGATTCGGTTTTCATGCTCCGGGTCATGGAGACGGCGACTCAAATTCTGGGTTTCAGGGCCAAGGAAATCAAGGCGGCAACAACCAGCAGAACAATCAAGGGAATCAGCAGCAGTCCGGTTATCAGAGTAACCCGAAGCAGTTGAGCAGTGGGTAGTACCACATCTTTACCACAAGTCTGTGCAAGCGGGACCAGAAGCTTCATAAAAGGGCGGTGAATGCTGTTGAGCCGGCAGTTCCCCGTTTCTTGCGATGGTCTGAGCAACCCATCGTGTGGAGCCGCGAGGATCACCCGCCTCGAGTTGATAATCCGGGTCAGCTGGCTTTGGTGGTAGCGCCTGAGGTCCGAGGATACAAGTTCACCAAGGTACTCATGGATGGAGGTAGCAGCATCAATATCCTTTACTACAATACCTTCCGTCGTATGGGATTAACTGACAAGAAACTTAGGCCGTCCAACACTGTCTTTCATGGAGTTGTGCCTGGTAAGTCGGCGTACCCGGTGGGCAAAATTGATTTGCAGGTAACCTTTGGGGATGAATATGATGCCAGGACGGAGACTTTAACGTTTGAGGTTGTTAGGATCCACAGACCGTACCATGCTCTGTTTGGGAGGCCGGCTTACGCTAAGTACAGGGTGAGGCCATGTTATGTTTATTTGCAGCTCAAGATGCTGCGTCACAAGGAGACCATTACAGTACATGGGAGTCGCACGATAGCCTTGGAATGTGAAGAAGGCAACGTGGCGTACGCAGAGTCAGTTTGTGCCACAGAGGAACTCAAATTCTACAAAGATAAGGTTGACCCGACAGATATGACGTCTGTGAAGAAGCCAACCACAGAGTATGACCCGCTGCTGAAGTTTAAATCGGCGGATGACACCAAGCTAGTTGATTTTGTTCCTGGCGACTTATTTAAATAGTTTAGTATTAGTGCTAATCTCGATCCAAAATAGGAAAGTGCACTCATCGAGTTCATCCATGAGAACCGGGACATCTTTGCATGGAAGCCTTCAGACATGCCGAGTGTACCGATAGAACTTGATGAGCACACTCTCAATATTGATCCAAAGTATAAGCCAGTTAGATAGTTTCTTCGCCGTTTTAACAAAGAGAGATGAAAGGCCATTGGTGAAGAGGTGGCCCGGCTCTTGGCGGTCGGGTTCATCGTTGAAGTTTTTCATCCTGAGTTGTTGGCTAACCCGGTTTTGGTGCTTAAAAAGAACGACACTTGGCAAATGTGTGTGGATTACACAGACTTAAACAAAGCCTGCCCAGCTGACCCGTTCGCCCTCCCCCGTATTGATCAGACCATTGATGCTACGGCGGGTTGTGAGCGCTTGAGTTTTTTGGATGCATATTCTGGGTATCATCAGATCAAGATGGCAGTTAAGGACTAGGAGAAGACGGCTCTCATCACTCTGTTTGGGGCCTTCTGCTATGTGTCAATGCCTTTCAGGCTCAAGAGTGCCCATGCAACTTACCAGCAGCGTGTGCAAAATTGCCTGCACTGCCAGATTGGACATCATGTTCATGCTTATGTGGAGGATATTGTGGTTAAATCTAGAAATAAGGAGACCCTGATCGGCGACTTGAAGGAAACATTTGAGAATCTCCGGGTGTACAAGATGATGCTTAACCCGGCCAAGTGTGTTTTTGGTGTTCCAGCAGGCAAGCTTTTGGGTTTTTTGGTCTCTGAGCGAGGCATCGAGGCTAACTCAGAGAAAATCAAGGCCATCACCTCCTTGGCAAGACCGAAGTGTGTTAATGATGTCCAGCGCTTGGCAGGACGAATAGCAGTGTTGAGACGGTTCATAAGCCGCTTAGGTGAAAAGGCTATCCCTCTATATCAGATGATGAAAAAGACAGATGACTTTGTCTGAAGTGAAGCTGGTGATGAGGCGTTCGAGGCACTCAAAAAACAATTGGTTGAGCCGCCGGTTCTTGCGGCCCCCATTGACAAGGAGCCATTGTTATTATACATCACTGCAAATAGCAGGGCTGTCAGTGTGGCCATTGTTGTGGAAAGGAAAGAGGCTGGCAAAGAGTATCCGGTTCAAAGGCCAATTTATTATATCAGCGAGGTGCTCATTGAATCAAAGCAGAGATATCCACATTGGGAGAAGCTGGTATACAGGGTCTTCATGGAAAGCCGAAAGCTCAAGCAATATTTTCTGGGTCATCCTATCACGGTGGTGAGTTCTGCTCCCTTGGAGGATATCATCCAAAACAGAGAAGCCACAGGACGAGTGGCCAAGTGGGCCATTGAACTTGGGCCTCATGGTTTAAAATATGTGCCCCGAACGGCCATCAAATCACAAGCGCTTGTGGATTTCATCAATGACTAGACTGAACTGCAGACGCGTGAGGAAAAGTCGGATAACAGATATTGGACTATTCACTTCGATGGATCGAGGCAATTAGAAGGCTCGGGGGCTGGAGTTGTGTTAACTTCCGCGTGAGGTGATAAATTTTCTTATGTTCTCTGGTTAATGTTCCCATGTACTAATAATGCAGCTGAGTATGAGGCCTTGCTCCACGGTCTTCGGATGTCCAAAGAGATGAACTTAAGCTGGGTAAGATGTGTTGGCGATTCAGATTAGGTAGCTCAACAGGTTTTTGGCACCAAGGATTCCAAGGATCCACTCATGGAAGCTTATTGTCGAGAGGTTGATGCTATTGCGGGTCACTTCAAAGCACATTGATCAGAGGAAGAATGAGGCGGCTGATGTCTTAAGCCAGTTAGGATCTCAGCGTAAGCCGGTGCCGCCCAACACCTTTTTGGATGTTTTGCTTAACCCGTCTGTCAAGTTGCCTACAGAGGAGGACCTTGCTATTCTTGACCCGGAGGCACAGCTGGTGGCGTCTCTTCATGTCATACCTGACTGGACGGTTCTGTATTTGGCTTACATGACCCGGGGTGAGTTACCTGAGGATGAATAGCCAGACAGATAACCCAGTGGTCTAAGTCAATGAAGATTGTCAACGGAGAATTGCACCATCGCAGCGTTACAGGGGCGTTTCAACATTGCGTCTCGCCTCAGGAAGGCTGTGAGATCCTGTGGGAGATCCATGAAGGAGATTGTGGTCATCACGCCGGCTCTATATCTCTTGTGGCCAAAGCTTTTCGTCACGGGTTCTATTGGTTGACGGCTCATGCTGATGCCGAAGACTTGGTCAGTAGATGTGACGGTTGTCAGAAATTTTCACGACATGCTCACGTTCCAGCTCAAGAGTTGAGGATGATCCCAATAACTTGGCCGTTTGCGACTTGCGGGCTTGATATGGTTGGGCCTTTCAAGAGGTCCGAAGATAAGAAAACCCACCTTTTGGTGGTAGTGGACAAGTTTACCAAGTGGATTGAGGCAGAGCCAGTCAGCAAGTGTGATGCGGAAACAGCGGTTCAATTCATCAAGAAGGTGATTTTCTGTTTTGGTTTTCCCCACAGTATCATAACAGACAATGGTACTAATCTGTCTAAGGGTGCTATGAGGGAATTTTGTTAGCGTGAGCATATTCGACTTGATGTTTCTTCGGTGGCTCACCCCTAGTCTAATGGTCAAGCGGAACGAGCAAATCAAGAGATTCTGCGAGGGATCAAGCCCCAGCTTGTGGTTCCTTTGAAGAGAACGCCGGGTTGTTGGGTGGAAGAATTACCTTCTGTGTTATGGAGCATCAATACAACGCCCAACAGATCTACAGGTTGCACACCCTTCTTCATGGTCTATGGAGTTGAGGCGGTTCTTCCCAGCGATATCCGTCATGACTCGCCTCGAGTGGCGGCTTACGTCGAAGCTGATAATGAGAAGGCACGTCAGGATGCATTGGATCTGTTGGATGAAGAACGTGATCTCGCGGCGGATCGTTCAATGATCTGCTAACAGGATTTATGACGATATCACAACCGGTGGGTCAAGACCAGAACCTTTCAAGAAGGCGACTTAGTTCTCCGGCTCATCCAAGATCAGACTGATATGCATACACTTTCACCGCCTTGGGAGGGACCTTTTGTCGTCAACAAGAATCTGCACAATGGGTCATACTAACTGATTGATGTTCGAGAGCACAAGGATTCATCACATCAGAGGAGGAGACTAATCGGTCGTGGAATATTGCTCATCTCCGGCCTTACTATACCTAAGCTTCCGGCTCTCATGATGTATATAGTTCGATGATGTAAATATTAGAACAATATAATTAAGTCGGCATCCCTGATAATTCGGGGCCTCTGTCATTTTCTTCAAAGCTAAGTCCTTGTCATCATCATGCATGTTTACTCAAGAGGCTTGATACCCAAATTACAGGGACCACAGAGAGTTGGATGCATAGCACAGCTCAAGCATAAGCCTTTGATGAGAATAATTTGTAAGTATGTCACTTGGGGGCTTCCTATTCAAACATAGGCGTATTCGGCCGAAGAGAACACAACATTACTACCCATTTGACAGGGTTATGTTCAAACATAGGCGTATTCGACCAAAGAGGACGTAACATGTGGGTCAACCTACCTGTACCCAGTGGCTTCAACTCGATCAGGTCATCCTGATTGGCCCGATGAATTCTTGGCAATCAGTCTTATATGGCATATTCGACCAAGTCCTGAGCTTGCTGAAGTTAAAACGCCGGCTGTCATGCGAGAGCACATCTTACAGATAGTCAGGATAGATCCCGGCTCAAAATGCCGCCTTCCTTGAAACTTGGATAATTCGGCCTATGATGCAAGATGCAACTCTGACCCCGTGTACTCTAGACAAGTCTATCTTTAAAAACAAAGACCTGCACTTTTCTAGGTTCAAATGTTGATTGGGTACTGTGAGAGCCGACTCATAGCACACACGTACCTTCCAGTGGCCACCAAGGCTAGTTTCATTGAAGAAGAACCTTTGGCTTGGCGGCCTGCAAAAGCCTCGGAAGTTTTTTGATCTCTTTTCGCTAGTTCTTTTGCTTTTCGTGGGATTTTGTTTTTATTTGCGTTCTTTGCAAATTTCAGCTAAGCTGCCTCTACTTATGGCTCATATTTGAAGCCTCTCCGGGTCTCTGCAACCCAGCCCAATGAATGGCTCTAAGCCACCAGCAAATAACAATCTTATTTCTGGAGCAATACCTCCACACGGTTAAAACTGCATGAAGACTGATGAAGCCGACAATCTAAATCGTATCTTCCAGGTATGATTATTTCCTATATTAATTAAGTCGGCCCTGGTTATGGACACCTATCCCTAGTGGCACTTGTTGGGCATAATGACCCGCCCGGCGGAAAGCCGCTAGGGCATATATTCTCTATTTTTGTACAAGATAAGGGGTATATTGATCTACGCAAGACAATACTATCACAAGCATATAAAGTCATATTTCGATGCTTGGCGAATTAATAATATCATACAGATGTAGAGTCGTGCACGATGGCACACCAGGTTCAAGCTCAACTACCCTATTACAAGAGCAAATCAAAATAAGTGTTTTCTATACAGGATCAAGCATAAGCCGCCCAGCGGTTTACTCTTCTTAGCCTTGCTACTTGGAGGTCTCTGGATTATCCTTCTCCAGTTCTTCATCCTCCTCTGTCTGAAAGTTCTGTGCCAACCAATTGAAGCCAGCCAAAGCTACAAACTCAGCCTCTTCATCAATAAGTTCAGATGGATCAATTTCACGGGCAAAAGTATGCTTACTGATTGGAGCGATCAGCTCCATCACTTTGTAAGACGGAGTGGGCATCTTCTAATTCTCAATGCTGTAAGCTGGCTGATATTTAGACAAATCTGTTTCATTAACAATTAAGTTGGCTATAGGGCGGATGTTCTTGATGCAGGCAGCAAAATCCTTATGATCGAAAGATGTGCCATCTTCTTTTAAGCTTGGGTAACCAGTGGACAAGTCGGATGGTCCAACTCTTGAAGCCATGCCTTAGCCCGGCTCGAGGCTGTTACAACACCAGCTCTTGCAGACGACCGCTTCATTTCATCTATTCTGGCAGGTAGAACAGAGAGTCTTTTTAAAATATCCACAAAAAACCTTGGTGCCTGGTTGGACGGAGAGACAGCAGCTAAGGCGCGCTGAGCTCTAGTGTATAGCTCTTCGACAAGGGTGTATATAGCTTTAAGATTTACAAGCGGCTCCCTGCCAAGATTACTACTCCTACTACCTACATGAGCCACAAATTGGTCAGCGATGGGTTATGTTAACTAAAGAAAATATTCAAATTGCAACTTGGCAGCTTACCGAAAATAGCTGAAGTCATCTTAGAGACACGATGCTTTAACCCGGTGAGTTCAGCTGTCACCTTTTCAAGGGTTGCTTCTGCTTTTACACCTCTTTGCACCAAGGCGGTTCTCTCTTCAGCCCAAACAGACTTCTCCATTTCAAATTCAGCCTTCAACTTATTTGTTTCAGTAAGGCTAAATTGAAACTTTGATTCCGCCTTCTGGGTCTCAGATTCTTGAAACTTAAGCCGGCTCCTTGCATCCTCTAACTGCACTTGCAATTTCGCAGTAGTATCCTGTACAGACAAAGAGAATATGAAGCAAATTACTTTTCGGTTTATAAGAATTGAAGTCCCAAGCCGTTTGCAAGCAACAACACTTGGCACTTGGGGGCTAATGGATGTTGAAGTTTTCTTTCCATGCCGGTTCATATCAATAAAGTCTCAAGCACTTTGCAAGCAAGAACCCTTGACCCTTGGGGGCTAATGGACGCAAAAGTGTTTTCTAAAATAACGGTTCATACCAATAAAGTCCCAAGCACTTTGCAAGCAAGAGTACTTGGCACTTCGGGGCTAATGCATATTGCTTCTTTATTATCATTCATTTATACTAACCCGGCGGCCAAATAGTCGTTACCACCGGCTTATGAGGGGTATACAGGCAAGTTCTATACAATGAAGAATAGGACCGGCTCATTCATGCTGATTAAGCCGGCCCTTGGGGGCTACACATGCAACGTTCATCAAATACAGATTTCCTATCAAGAGGTGTGCCGATTCATAAAGGAGTGAATTATTTCTAAGTCTACAACATATTCACTTCTATCATATCCAATAGACTTGTGGGCTGGAAGGACGTATATAGTTTGATCAAGAGTCTTAACTCAAACTTCTTGTGCATCTGCTTCACCATAACAATCTCAAGGTCACGGCTGTTGTGGACCTGACTGAGATATCCAGAAAGGACTTCGCCAGTGCTCAACTGTGTGTATTGAGCCATGTCAATCCTCACTCTCCGTTTCTCAACAAGTTCTTGCTTGGCAGTACGTTTGGCCAGAACAGTTGGATTTCCCGGCTCTCTAAATGTGGTGCCAGTGCAGTGATTGTAACATCTCCAGTTTGGTTACCTGTCAGCGCAGATGGGGCTGGCGGTTCAACAGTTGTAGAATCGACGTTGGCACGGTCAATAGAGGTGTCAGGAATTTCAGGAGGAGCATCATGAGTGGCTTCCTCTGTTGGCCTCTGAACATCGGTTACTAAAACTCGCTGCTCCGGCTCAATGACCTTTGGATCAGCCGCCGGTTCATTCGCCTCGGCTCTTTTAATGGGTTTGGCTTGGCCACTGCATAGGTTAAAGGGAGTCAGTGCAAAGTTATAAAGATTCAAGGAAAAGAGGAACAGGGAAGAAATTGTTTACCCAGGGGCGGTCTTGAAAGCCGGTAGCTGACTTTGATAGGAATCATCAGAGGAAGAGTGAGAGACCTCCTGATAGTTTGAATCGGAAGAGTTTAGTGGTTGACGAATAAGACCCGCGAGTGGGTAAAGAGAGTTTAAGTGTAGAAAGACCTCATTTCGACGCTTCCGTCGAGTTGGAGTATTCGGTAAACCGGAGGACAGTTCTTCTTCCCTAGAGTTCCGAGTCTGACGCCGGCTCTCATGTTGTTATTGCTTCAAAAGAAAGTGAGGATCTAAATGAGCTGAAGGGTGTGAAAATCTTACTTTCCGGATTACCCGTCGAAGTTTTTGTCTAGGCAAGGATTTTGAGCCGGAGGAAATAGTAATTACCTCTTCATCAACGGCCTAGCTGGCCTCCGTGTCATCCTGACAGTAATCAGTGTCAATAAGATAGTTGAAAAAGGAGCCAAGAGAGTCAAGGGTTACCTCTGACTCAGTATTGTAGTTCAGTTCAAATAGTTCAGAAGGGCTGGTTTTCTTCTTTGTCTTTTTACAACCTTTTTGGTGGCTTTCTTGACAGCTCTGGCTTTCTTAGTAGCTTCATGGTCATAAGCCTTCTTCCAGAAAGCCGACTTAGCCTACGAGGAGCAGTAATTGTGAGTTGATAGGAGAGTCAGAACGATAAAGAAAGGATAGGTAAAGTTGAGATTCACCTCTGGTGTCGGGTTAAGTTTGCAGAAGGGCCTCAGACCCACTTTGTTGGAGTCTCCCAGGCTCTCGTCTAAGAGTGTCTTTGTCATATCCGCGATTACATCCTCCTCCAAGTCATCAGGGCTGTGACGTAGTGGATCTGAGGTTTCACCAGTGTAGTCGCACATTAAGCCTGTCCTACGGCTCAAAGGAATGATTCGCCAGGCGATCCGGCACTGGGGTAAGTCAATTCCGGTTAGCCCATTTCCCAGTAGGGCTCTGACCTTTGCAAGAGTAGGATCAAGCTTTGTGCGCTCTGCGGCAGTAAGTTTCTTAGCAAGAAGATGCTTTGTGTCCAAACGCTCGATGCGGTAACCCGGCATTGGATTCTCATCGGCCGGAGAAGTATCCTTGCAGTAGAACCAGGTTTGGTTCCAGTCTTTTGGGTGACTCGGCAGATAGGCATAAGAAAAAATAGAGTCTCTCCTTCTTTGAATGGAGACGGCTCCAAGTTCCAGTCTGGGTCCATTGGTGTATTCATTCTGCCAGTTTGTATAAAAGAACTCTCTGAAAAGCAAGAGGTTGGGTTCCTCTTGAAGATACACCTCATAGAAGACCTGGAAGTTGCAAATATTTGACATGGAATTGGGTTCGATATCCTGTGGATGGAGTTGAAAGGAATGCAGAACATCTCGGAAGAACTTAGAGTCGGGTGGTGAAAACCCCCGGTTCATGTGATCAGTAAAGACAATAACTTCATCATCCTTTGGATTAGGTCTCTCTTCGCCCGGTTTAGGGGTGCGGTAGTGCATAACTGATTTCTTTGGCAGGTATCCATTCTTGACAAAATCAGCAAGCGTAGCTTCAGTAACAACAGAAGGGACCCAGTTGCACGTGGTGACTGTCTTTGGCGGCATTGGGAACAAAGAAGCCTAAAGAAGGAAAAAAATATTGCCGGTTCAAAATTGATTCATTAAACCAGAGGAGCAGGTTACAGTATAAGTTTAGCATGGCGGCTTAAATGGGGCCTAATGGCATAAGAATAATGATAAACCGGAAAGTTAAGCCGCCATGACAAGCGTAGATATTCAGGAAAGCGGATTTTACTAAGTGTGGGGATAAACAGTTTTCACAGACTGAAGCTAGTATTTTGGATCAACAGCAGTTCAGAAAATAAAACTAAAAACGACGAACAAGCAGACCTAAGATCAGTATGATGCAATTCATGGAGATGAATCAGTCTTTTCAACTAGATGAAGTATTACAGTATTTGCTAAAGAGATGCTATCAACATTGGCGTACGGAGGAATATAAAGTTCGAGAAGAAAGCTATAGTTGCAGAGGAAGAAGGAGACGAACTCCGGCGAGTTTTGCGGGAACCCTAATAGATCTAAGAAGGGAGGATAGCGAAGAGCATACATGGACAAGTGAACGGCGGCGGCGTGCAGAAGAAGTCTGGTCGCATCAGGTTGATGCGGCGGCTGCTGTTCAAGACGAGGCAGAGGACGGCAGCGCCGGCGGAGCTCGAATGCAGGAGCATCACGAGGAAGGAGATGAAGCGGAAGAAGCAAGGGGAGAAAATGGAAAGGAACTACTAACCCTATTTATAAGCTAAGTGGATAAGGGTCACGCGCGAGAATTTACTTCTCGAGCTTGCATTGTATTCCCTCGAAGAGGAAAGGGTGATGCAGCACAGTAGCGTAAGTATTTCCCTGAGTTTTTTAGAACCAAGGTATCAATCCAGTAGGAGACCACGCGCGAGTCCCTCGCACCTGCACAAACAAATAAGAACCTCGCAGCCAACGCGATAAGGGGATGTCAATCCATTCACGGTCACTTACGAGAGTGAGATCTAATAGATATGATAAGATAATATTTTTGGTATTTTTGGTATAGCAATAGAAAGTAAATAAAGAAAATAAACAATGGCAAAGGAAATTGGCAAGTTGACGGGAAAGTAATATGATAGAGATAGACCCGGGGGGCATAGGTTTCACTAGTGGCTTCTCTCATGATAGCAGAATTCTACGGTGGGTGAACAAATTACTGTCGAGCAATTGATAGAAAAGCGCATAGTTATGAGAATATCTAGGCATGCTCATTGTATACAGGAATCACGTCCGTGACAAGTAGACCAAAATGATTGTGCATCTACTACTATGACTCCACACAACGACCGCTATCCAGCATGCATCTAGAGTATTAAGTTCATAAGAACAGAGTAACACCTTAAGCAAGATGACATGATGTAGAAGGATAAACTCAAGCAATATGATATAAACCCCATCTTTTTATCCTCGATGGCGACAATACTATACATGCCTTGCTTCCCCTGCTTTCACTGGGAAAGGACACCGCAAGATTGAACCCAAAGCCAAGCACTTCTCCCATTGCAAGAACTATAGATCTAGTAGGCCAAACCAAACCAATAATTCGAAGAGACTTGCAAGGATATTATAATCATACATAAAAGATTTCAGAAAAGAATCCAATATTATTCATAGATAATCTTGATCATAAACCCACAATTCATCGGATCTCCGCAAACACACCGCGAAAAGATTACATCGAATAGATCTCCTCGAAGATCGAGGAGAACTTTGTATTGAGATCCAAAGAGAGAGAAGAAGCCATCTAGCTAATAACTATGGACCCGAAGGTCTGTGGTGAACTACTCACAACTCATCGGAGGAGCTATGGTGTTGATGTAGAAGCCCTCCGTGATCGATGCTCCCTCCGGCGGAGCTCTGGAACAGGCCCCAAGATGGGATCTCTGTTGGAAATATGCCCTAGAGGCAATAATAAAAGTATTATTATTATATTTCCTTGTTCATGATAATTGTCTGTTATTCATGCTTGAATTGTATTGTACGGAAACAGCGATACATGTGTGAATATATAGACCACAATGAGTCCCTGGTGAGCCTCTAGTTACCAGCTCGTTGATCAACAGATGGTCGCGGTTTCCTGACCATGGACATGGGATGTCAGTGATAACGGGATCACATCATTAGGAGAATGATGTGATGGACAAGACCCAATCCTGAGCATAGCACGAGATCGTATAGTTCGTAATGCATAAGCTTTTCAGTGTCAAGTATTTATTCCTTAGACCATGAGGTTGTACAACTCCCGGATGCCGTAGGAATACTTTGGGTGTGCCAAACGTCACAACATAACTGGGTGGCTATAAAGGTACGCATCGGGTATCTCCGAAAGTGTCTGTTGAGTTGGTACGAACCGAGACCGGGATGTTGTCACTCCGTATGACGGAGAGGTATCTCTGGGCCCACTCGGTAAGACATCATCATAATGAGCTCAATGTGACTAAGTAGTTGGTCACGGGATGATGGATTACGGATCGAGTAAAGAGACTTGCCATGACGAGATTGAACAAGGTATCGGGAATACCGACGATCGAATCTCGGGCAAGTATCGTACCGATGGACAAAGGGAATAACATACGGGATTGAGTGAATCCTTGACACGGTGGTTCATCCGATGAAGATCATCGAGGAACACGTGGGAACCAACATGGGTATCCAGATCCCGCTGTTGGTTATTGACCGGAGAGTGGTCTCGGTCATGTCTACGTGTCTCCCGAACCCGTAGGGTCTACACACTTAAGGTTCGGTAACTCTAGGGTCGTAGAGATACATGCACGTGGAAACCCGAAAGTTGTTCGGAGTCCCGGATGAGATCCCGAACGTCACGAGGAGTTCCAGAATGGTCCAGAGGTAATGATTGATATATAGGAAGTCCAGTTTCGGCCATCGGGTGATCTCCGGGGGTCACCGGGAGTGTCCCGGGACCACCGGAGGGGCCCCGGGGGTCCACCGGGTGGGGCCACCAATCCCTGTGGGGCCCCTAGGCCGCAAGGGGAAGTGTCCAGCCCTAATGGTCTGGTGCACCACTAGGGGCCCACCTCCCCATGCTCCTAGGGTTGAAACCCTAGGGGGGAGGGGGCGCCCCACTTGCCTTGGGGGGCAAGGACACCCCCTGGCCGCCGCCCCTCTGCAGATTGGATCTGCAGGGCCTTAGCGCACCCCCTGGCCCCCTATATATATGTGGGGGGGAGAGGGCAGCCACACCCTTGCCCTGGCGCCTCTCCCCCTCCCGTCACACCTCCATACTCGCAACGCAGGGCGCCCGGCGAACCCCTGCTGGGATCTCCACTGCATCCACCACCACGCCGTTGTGCTGCTGGATCTCTGACGACTTCTCCTCCCCCCTTGCTTGATCAAGAAGGAGGTGACATTGTTGTACGAGACGTGTGTTGAACGCGGAGGTGCCGTCCGTTCGGCGCTAGATCATCGGTGACGAAGAACGCGAAGAGTACGACTACTTCATACACGCTTCTTCGAAAGCTTCCGCACGCGATCTACATAACGGTATGTAGATGCACTCTTACTTGCTCGTTGCTAGATGTCTCCTTAGTTGGATCTTGGTGAAAGCGTAGAATTTTTTTGAATTACGCTATGTTCCCCAACAGTGGCATCTGAGCTAGGTTTTAATGCGTATCATCTTGCACGAGTAGAACACAAAGTAGTTGTGGGCGTTTGAGTTTGTTCAACTTTCTTGCCGTTACTAGTCAATCTTGATTCGGCGGTATTGTGGGATGAAGCGGCCCGGACCGACTTTACACGTACGCTTACGTGAGACTGGTTCCACCGACAGACATGCACTAGATGCATAAGGTGGCTGGCGGGTGTCTGTCTCTCCTACTTTAGTCGGATCGGATTTGATGAAAAGGGTCCTTATGAAGGGTAAATAGAAATTGACAAATCACGTTGTGGTTTTGGCATAGGTAAGAAACGTTCTTGCTAGAAATCCTATAGAAGCCACGTAAAACTTGCAACAACAATTAGAGGACGTCTAACTTGTTTTTGCAGCATGTGCTATGTGACGTGGTATGGCCAAAAACGAAGATGTGATGAATGATATATATGATGTATGAGATTGATCATGTTCTTGGAATAGGGAATCACGACTTGCATGTCGATGAACTTGACAACTGGCAGGAGCCATAGGAGTTGTCTTAATTATTGTATGACCTGCGTGTCACTGAATAACGCCATGTAATTACTTCACTTCGTTGCTAAACGTTAGCTTTAGTAGTAGAAGTAATAGTTGGCGTGACGACTTCTTCAAGACACGATGATGAAGATCATGATGATGAAGATCATGGTGTCGAGCCGGTGACAAGATGATCATGGTGCCCCGAAGATGGAGATCCAAGGAGCAAGATGATATTGGCCATATCATGTCACTTTAATTGATTGCATGTGATGTTAATCATGTTTATGCATCTTGTTTACTTAGAACGACGGTAGTAAATAAGATGATCTCTCACTAAAATTTCAAGTATTGTGTTTCCCCTAACTGTGCATCGTTGCTAAAGTTCGTTGCTCCGAAGCACCACGTGATGATCGGGTGTGATAGATTCTAACGTTCGCATACAACGGGTGTAAGCCAGATTTACACACGCGATACACTTAGGGTTCACTTGACGAGCCTAGCATGTACAGACATGGCCTCGGAACACGGAAGACCGAAAGGTCGAACACGAGTCGTATAGAAGATACAATCAACATGAAGATGTTCACCGTTGATGACTAGTCCGTCTCACGTGATGATCGGACACGGGCTAGTCGATTCGGATCGTGTATCACTTAGATGACTAGAGAGATGCCATTCTGAGTGGGAGTTCATTAAAATTTGATAAAGATGAACTTAATTATCATGAACTTAGTCTAAATTCTTTACAATATCTCTTGTAGATCAAATGGCCCACGCTCCAGTTTCGCTCAACTTCAACGCGTTCCTAGTGAAAACCAAGCTGAAAGACGATGGTAGCAACTATACGGATTGGGTCCGTAACCTGAGGATTATCCTCATAGCTGCCAAGAGATCATATGTCCTAGAAGCACCACTAGGTGATGCACCTGCTCCCGATGCGGCCCAAGACGTTTTGAACGTCTGGCAGTCGCGTAGTGATGATTACTCCCTGGTTCAGTGCGGCATGCTTTACAGCTTGGAGTCGGGGCTCCAAAAACGTTTTGAGCACCACGTAGCATACGAGATGTTCGAAGAGCTGAAAATGGTTTTCCAAGCTCATGCCCGAGTCGAGAGATATGATGTCTCCGACGCATTCTACAACTGTAAGATGGAGGAAAATAGTTCTGTCAGTGAGCACATCCTCAAGATTTCTGGATTGCACAACCGCTTGTCTCAGCTGGGAATGAATCTCCCAGATGAAGCGGTCGTTGACAGAATCCTCCAGTCGCTCCCACCAAGCTTCAAGAGCTTCGTGTTGAACTTCAATATGCAGGGGATGGAGAAGTCCATTCCCGAGGTGTATTCGATGCTGAAATCAGCGGAGGTGGACATCAAGAAAGAACATCAAGTGTTGATGGTCAATAAAACCACTAAGTTCAAGAAAGGCAAGGGTAAGAAGAACTTCAAGAAGGACGGCAAGGGAGTTGCCACTCCTGGAAAGCCTGTTGCCGGGAAGAAGCCAAAGTATGGACCCAAGCCTGAGACGGAGTGCTTTTATTGCAAGGGAACGGGTCACTGGAAGCGGAACTGCCCCAAATATTTAGCAGACAAGAAGGCCGACAACGTCAAAGGTATATTTGATATACTTGTTATTGATGTGTACCTTACCAGCGCTCGTAGTAGCTCCTGGGTATTTGATACCGGTGTGGTTGCTCATATTTGTAACTCAAAACAGGAGCTGCGGAATAAACGGAGACTGGTGAAGCATGAGGTGACGATGCGCGTCAGAAATGGTTCCAAGGTCGATGTGATCGCCGTCGGCCCGCTACCTCTACATCTACCCTCGGGATTAGTTTTAAACCTCAATAATTGTTATTTAGTACCAGCTTTGAGCATGAACATTGTTTCTGGATCTCGTCTTATGCGAGATGGCTACTCTTTCAAATCGGAGAATAATGGTTGTTCTATTTATTTGAGAGATATGTTTTATGGTCATGCCCCGCTGGTCAATGGTTTATTTTTGATGAATCTCGAACGTAGTGATACACATATTCATAGTGTAGATGCCAAAAGATGTAAAGTTGATAATGATAGTCCCACATACTTGTGGCATTGCCGCCTTGGTCATATTGGTGTCAAACGTATGAAGAAGCTCCATTCAGATGGACTTCTAGAGTCTCTTGATTATGAATCATTTGACATGTGCGAACCATGCCTCTTGGGCAAGATGACCAAGACTCCGTTCTCCGGAACAATGGAGCGAGCGACCAACTTGTTGGAAATCATACATACCGATGTGTGCGGTCCAATGAGTGTTGAGGCTCGCGGAGGCTATCGTTATGTTCTCACCCTCACAGATGACTTGAGTAGGTATGGGTATATCTATTTGATGAAACACAAGTCTGAGACCTTTGAAAGGTTCAAGGAATTTTAGAATGAGGTTGAGAATCAACGTGACAGAAAAATAAAGTTCTTACGATCAGATCGTGGGGGTGAATATTTAAGTCATGAATTTGGCACACACCTAAGGAGATGTGGAATTGTTTCACAATTGACACCGCCCGGAACACCTCAACGTAACGGTGTGTCCGAACGTTGAAATCGTACTCTATTGGACATGGTGCGATCTATGATGTCCCTCACCGATTTACCGCTATCTTTTTGGGGTTATGCTTTAGAGACTGCCGCATTCACTTTAAATAGGGCTCCATCGAAATCCGTTGAGACGACTCCGTATGAACTTTGGTTTGGCAAGAAACCGAAGCTGTCATTTCTAAAAGTTTGGGGTTGCGATGCTTATGTCAAGAAACTTCAACCTGAAAAGCTCGAACCCAAATCGGATAAATGCGTCTTCATAGGATACCCAAAGGAAACAATTGGGTACACCTTCTACCACAGATCCGAAGGCAAAGTGTTTGTTGCCAAGAATGGATGCTTTCTGGAGAAAGAGTTTCTCTCGAAATAAGTGAGTGGGAGGAAAGTGGAACTTGATGAGGTGACAGCCACCCCTCCTGGACCGGAAAGTAGCGCGGCGCAGGAAACTGTTCTTGAGGTGCCTGCACCGACAAGGGAGGAAGTTAATGATGATGATCATGAAGAAACATATCAAGTTACTACTGAACTTCGAAGGTCCACAAGGGCACGTTCCGCACCAGAGTGGTACGGCAACCCTGTCCTGGAAATCATGTTGTTAGACAACGGTGAACCTTCGAACTATGAAGAAGCAATGGCGGGCCCGGATTCCAGTAAATGGCTTGGAGCCATGAAATCCGAGATAGAATCCATGTATGAAAACAAAGTATGGACTTTGGTGGACTTGCCTGATGACAGGCACGCCATAGAAAACAAATGGATATTTAAGAAGAAGACAGACGCGGATGGTAATGTGACCATCTATAAGGCTCGGCTTGTCGCTAAGGGTTATCGACAAGTTCAAGGGATTGACTACGACGAGACTTTCTCTCCCGTAGCGATGCCGAAGTCAGTCAGAATCATGTTAGCTATTGCTGCATTCTATGATTATGAGATATGGCAAATGGACGTCAAAACAGCATTCCTTAATGGCTTCCTCAAGGAAGAGTTGTATATGATGCAACCGTAAGGTTTTGTCGATCCAGAGAACACTAACAAGGTATGCAAGCTCCAACGCTCGATTTACGGGCTGGTGCAAGCATCTCGGAGTTGGAATATTCGCTTTGATGAAGTGATCAAAGCGGTTGGCTTTATACAGACTTATGGAGAAGCCTGTATTTACATGAAAGTGAGTGGGAGCTCTGTGGCATTTCTCATATTATATGTGGATGACATATTGCTGATGGGAAATAATGTAGAATTCTTGGAAAATGTAAAGGCCTACTTGAATAAAAGTTTTTCAATGAAGGACCTTGGAGAAGCTGCTTACATATTAGGCATCAAAATCTATAGAGATAGATCGAGACACCTCATTGGTCTTTCACAAAGTACATACCTTGACAAAATATTGAAGAAGTTCAATATGGATCAGTCAAAGAAAGGATTCTTGCCTGTTTTGCAAGGTATGAGATTGAGCAAGGCTCAGTCGCCGACCACGGCAGAAGATAGAGAAAAGATGAGTGTCATTCCCTATGCCTCGGCCATATGTTCTATCATGTATGCCATGCTGTGTACCAGACCTGATGTGAACCTTGCCATAAGTTTGGTAGGGAGGTACCAAAGTGATCCCGGTACGGAACACTAGACAGCGGTCAAGAACATTCTGAAGTACCTGAAAAGGACTAAGGATATGTTTCTCGTTTATGGAGGTGACGAAGAGCGCGTCGTAAAGGGTTACGTCGATGCTACCTTCGACACAGATCTGGATGACTCTAAGTCACAAACCAGATACGTGTATATTTTGAACGGAGGGGCAGTCAGCTGGTGCAGTTGCAAGCAAAGCGTCGTGGCAGCATCTACATGTGAAGCGGAGTACATAGCTGCTTCCGAAGTAGCGCAGGAAGGAGTCTGGATGAAGGAGTTCATCACCGACCTAGGAGTCATTCCAAGCGCGTCAAGCCCGATGACTCTCTTCTGTGACAACACTGGTGCTATTGCCATTACCAAGGAGCCCAGGTTTCACAAGAAGACCAAGCACATCAAGCGCCGTTTCAACTCCATCCGGAATTATGTTCAGGATGGAGACATAGATATTTGTAAAGTGCATACGGATCTGAATGTTGCAGACCGGTTGACTAAACCTCTTCCACGTGCAAAACATGATCAACACCAGAACTCTATGGGTGTTCGATTCATCACAATGTAACTAGATTATTGACTCTAGTGCAAGTGGGAGACTGTTGGAAATATGCCCTAGAGGCAATAATGAAAGTATTATTATTATATTTCCTTGTTCATGATAATTGTCTGTTATTCATGCTTGAATTGTATTGTACGGAAACAGCAATACATGTGTGAATATATAGACCACAATGAGTCCCTGGTGAGCCTCTAGTTACCAGCTCGTTGATCAACAGATGGTCACGGTTTCCTGACCATGGACATGGGATGTCAGTGATAACGGGATCACATCATTAGGAGAATGATGTGATGGACAAGACCCAATCCTGAGCATAGCACGAGATCGTATAGTTCGTAATGCATAAGCTTTTTGTGTCAAGTATTTATTCCTTAGACCATGAGGTTGTACAACTCCCGGATGCCGTAGGAATACTTTGGGTGTGCCAAACGTCACAACGTAACTGGGTGGCTATAAAGGTACGCATCGGGTATCTCCAAAAGTGTCTGTTGAGTTGGTACGAACCGAGACTGGGATGTTGTCACTCCGTATGACGGAGAGGTATCTCTGGGCCCACTCGGTAAGACATCATCATAATGAGCTCCATGTGACTAAGTAGTTGGTCACGGGATGATGGATTACGGATCGAGTAAAGAGACTTGCCATGACGAGATTGAACAAGGTATCGGGAATACCGACGATCGAATCTCGGGCAAGTATCGTACCGATGGACAAAGGGAATAACATACGGGATTGAGTGAATCCTTGACACGGTGGTTCATCCGATGAAGATAATCGAGGAACACGTGGGAACCAACATGGGTATCCAGATCCCGCTGTTGGTTATTGACCGGAGAGTGGTCTCGGTCATGTCTACGTGTCTCCCGAACCCGTAGGGTCTACACACTTAAGGTTCGGTAACGCTAGGGTCGTAGAGATACATGCACGTGGAAACCCGAAAGTTGTTCGGAGTCCCGGATGAGATCTCGGACGTCACGAGGAGTTCCAGAATGGTCCGGAGGTAAAGATTGATATATAGGAAGTCTAGTTTCGGCCATCGGGTGATCTCCGGGGGTCACCGGGAGTGTCCTGGGACCACCGGAGGGGCCCCGGGGGTCCACCGGGTGGGGCCACCCATCCCGGTGGGGCCCCTAGGCCGCAAGGGGAAGTGTCCAGCCCTAATGGTCTGGCGCACCACTAGGGGCCCACCTCCCCATGCGCCTAGGGTTGAAACCCTAGGGGGGAGGGGGCGCCCCACTTGCCTTGGGGTGCAAGGACACCCCCCTGGCCGCCGCCCCCCTGCAGATTGGACCTGCATGGCCCTGGCGCACCCCCCTGGCCCCCTATATATATGTGGGGGGGAGAGGGCAGCCGCACCCTTGCCATGGCGCCTCTCCCCCTCCCGTCACACCTCCATACTCCCAACGCAGGGCGCCCGGCGAACCCCTGCTGCGATCTCCACTACATCCACCACCACGCCGTTGTGCTGCTGGATCTCTGACAACTTCTCCTCCCCCCTTGCTGGATCAAGAAGGAGGTGACGTTGATGTACCGGACGTGTGTTGAACGTGGAGGTGCCGTCCGTTAGGCGCTAGATCATCAGTGACGAAGAACGTGAAGAGTACGACTACTTCATCCACGCTTCTTCGAAAGCTTCCGCACGCGATCTACATAACGGTATGTAGATGCACTCTTACTTGCTCGTTGCTAGATGTCTCCTTAGTTCGATCTTGGTGAAAGCGTAGAAATTTTTTGAATTACGCTACGTTCCCCAACAATCTCACGGGAACAGAAGGTTACGACGGTGGAATTAGGGTTTATTCATGCTCCTCGATGTTTTCAGGGTATGTCGATATATATAGGAGGAAAAAGTATGTCGATGGAGCAACGTGGGGCCCACGAGGGTGGGGCGCGCCTACTCCCCTGGGCGCGCCCTGCCCCCTTGTGGGCACCTCGTTTCTTCTCTGACTTGTAATCCAAGTCTCTCGTGAAGATATTGTTCCAAAAATAACTCTCCCGAAGGTTTCATTCCGGTTGGACTCCGTTTGATATTCCTTTTCTGCAAAACACTGAAATAGGCAAAAAAAACAGCAATTTGCACTACGCCTTGGGTTAATAGGTTAGTCCCAAAGAATAATATAAAAGTGTATAATAAAGTCCATTAAACATCCAAAACAGAATATATAATAGCATGGAACAATCAAAAATTATAGGTACGTTGGAGACGTATCAAGAATCCCCAAGCTTAATTCCTGCTCGTCCTCGAGTAGGTAAATGATACAAAAACATTATTTTTGATGTGAAATGCTAACCAACATAATTCTCAATGTAGTTTTCTTTATTGTGGCATCAATATTCAGATCCAAAAGATTGAAGACGAAAGTCTATATTGACATAAGAATAATAATACTTCAAACATACTAACAAAGCAATCGTGTCTTCTCAAAATAACATGGCCAAAGAAAGTTATCCCTACAAAATCATATAGTCTGGCTATGCTCTATCTTCATCACACAAAATATTTAAATCATGCAGAACCCTGGTTTCAACCAAGCAATTGTTTCACACTTCAATTCTTTCAAACCTTTCAACTTTCACGCAATACATGAGCGTGAGCCATGGATATAGCAATATGTGGAATAGAGTGGTGTTTGTGGAGAAGAAAAAAAGAAGAAGATAGTCTCACATAAACTAGGTGTATCAATGGGCTATGGAGATGCCCATCAATAGATATCAATGTGAGTGAGTAGGGATTGCCATGCAACGGATGCATTAGAGCTATAAGTGTATGAACGCTCAACAAAATAAACTAAGTGGGTGTGCATCCAACTTGCTTGCTCACGGAGACCTAGGGCATTTGAGGAAGCCCATCATTGGAATATGCAAGCCAAGTTCTATAATCAAAATTCCTACTAGTATATGAAAGTGGTAAAACAAGGGACTCTCTATCATGAAGATTATGTTGCTACTTTTAAGCACTAGTGTGGAAAAGGATAGTAGCATTGTCCCTTCTCTCTTTTTTTGGAGGGGCTTTACTTTTTTTCTTTTTAGCCCCCCTCTCTCTCTTTTTTTTGGGCCATCTTTTTTTATTTGGCCTTTCTCTCTTTTTTTTGTTTCCTCACACAGGACAACGCTCTAACAATGAAGATCATCACACTTTTATTTACTTACAACTCAAAGATTACAACTCGAAGCTAGAACAAAATATGACTCTATGTGAATGCCTCCGGCGGTGTACCCGGATGTGCAATGAATCAAGAGTGACATGTATGAATGAATTGTGAATGGTGGCTTTGCCACAAATATGATGTTAGCTACATGATCATATATGGCAATATGACAATGATGAAGCATGTCATAGTAAACGGAACGGTGGAAAGTTGCATGGCAATATATTTCGGAATGGCTATGGAAATGCCATGATAGGTAGGTATGGTGGCTGTTTTGAGGAAGGTATATGGTGGGTGTATGGTACCGGCGAAACTTGCGCGGTACAAGAGAGGCTAGCAATGGTGGAAGGGTGAGAGTGTGTATAATCCATGGACTCAAAATTATTCATAAAGAACTCATATACTTATTGCAAAAATATACGAGTTATCAAAACAAAGTATTCAACGCATGCTCCTAGGGGAAGGGTTGGTAGGAGTTAACCATCGTGCGATCCCGACCTCCACACAAAGGATGACACTCAATAAATAAATCATGCTCCAACTTCATCACATAACGGTTCACCATACGTGCATGCTACGGAAATCACAAACTTCAACACAAGTGTTTCTCAAATTCACAATTACTCCACTAGCATGACTCTAATATCACCATCCTCATATCTCAAAACAATCATCAAGTATCAAACTTCTCATAATATTCAATGCACTTGTATGAAAGTTTTTACTATATTCATCTTGGACGCCTATCATATTAGGACTAGTTTTATAACCAAAGCACATTACCATGTTGTTCTAAGAGACTCTCAAAAATATATAAGTGAAGCATGAGAGATCAATAATTTCTACAAAATAAAATCACCACCGTATTCTAAAACATATAAGTGAAGCACTAGAGCAAAACTATCTAGCTCAAAAGATATAAGTGAAGCACATAGAGTATTCTAATAAATTCTAAATCATGTTTATGTCTCTTAAAAGGTGTGTCCAGCAAGGATGATTGTGGCAAACTAAAAAGCGAAGACTCAAATCATACATGACGCTCCAAGCAAAACACATATCATGTGGTGAATAAAAATATAGTCTCAAGTAAAGTTATCGATAGGAGAAGACGAAAGAGGGGATGCCTTCCCGGGGCATCCCCAAGCTTAGGCTTTAGGTTATCCTTGAATTTTACCCTGGGATTCCTTGGGCATCCCCAAGCTTAGGCTCTTGCCACTCTTTGTTCCATTGTCCAAAAAATCCATACTCAAAACTTGAAAACTTCACAACACAAAAGTTAGCCAAAAATCTTGTGAGCTCCGTTAGTATAAGAAAACAAAACACTACTCAAAGGTACTGTAATGAACTCATTATTTGTTTATATTGGTGTTAAACCTACTCTATTCCAACTTCTCCACGATTCATACCCCCTGATACTACTCATAGATTCATCAAAATAAGCAAACAACACGCGAAAAATAGAATCTGTCAGAAACAGAACAGTCTGTAGTAATCTGTAACTTTCGAATACTTCTGTAACTCTAAAAAATTGTAATAACTTATTGGACGTGAGGAATTTGTGTATTAATCATCTGCAAAAAGAATCAACTAAAAAGCACTCCCCAGTAAAAAATGACAGCTAATATCATGAGCGCTAAAGTTTCTGTTTTTTACAGCATGATCAAATAAAATTCACACAAGTTTTCCCAAAGGTTCTACTTGGCAAAAACACTAACTAAAACACAAAACCACATCTAAACTGAATCTAGATGAAATATTTATTCCTAAACAGAAGCAAAAACAAATAAAATAAAATTGGGTTGCCTCCCAACAAGGGATATCGTTTAACGCCCCTAGCTAGGCACGATACAAGAATAGATCTAGGTATTGCCATCTGTGGTAGGCAATTCTTCGATTAAACACTTATAATTCTTAGGAACTTCTTCACACCTATTAATAATCAAACTTCTAGGCAAGAAATCAAGAAATTCGTTTGTAGTAAAAGGTTCCCTTACGAAAGTGAGAAAGTTGGGATGAACACTTATGGATTTGAGATCCGCAGTTTCTTTACTAGATGATTCACCTTTATTTTTAGGAACATACATAAACTTGGCCAATTTAGTGATAGAGGGGTTTGAAGTATTTTTCACAGCAAAAAAGCAGACCCTACATTAGTGATAATATCCTCGAGTTTATCAATTCTAGTGGAATCTTGATCTATTCTCTCTTTAACTTTCGGTTCTTTTTCTTTAAAAAAATCAGAATAACTCCTACTTTAGATCCATATTGGGTAATTTGGTTATGGATCTTTTTATCCAAACTCTCAACAAACTCTATAGTGGCAACTTTGTTTTCAATAATTTCAAGCCTTTGCATAACATGTTCTAAAGTCAAAACATTTCCATTAACCATAATAGGTGGTGGGCCAAACAATTATGTCATAGCATTATAAGAATCAAAAGTATGGCTACCCAATAAATTCCCTCCGGTAATGGTATCAAGAATATATCTATTCCACGGAGTGATGCCAACATAAAAATTGCGAAGAAGCACGGAAGTGGAAAGCTTCCTAGTAGACCTATTTTGAGCATTGCAAATTCTATACCAAGCATCTTTTAGATTTTCTTCCTCCCGTTGTTTAAAATTAAGAACCTCACTCTCGGGAGTATTGATAATGATTGGCGTGCCAGCCATGATGGCAAGGCAAAGCGATAAAACACACGGAAAAAGAAGGGTGAATAAAACGGCAAGGGTGAAGTGGGGGAGAGGAAAACAAGAGGCAAATAATGTAGTGGGGGGGTGAGGGTTTGTGATAGGTACTTGGTTTATCACTTTTGCGTAGATCTCCCCGGCAACGGCGCCAGAAATTATGCTTGCTACTTCTCGAGCTAGCGTTGTATTGCCTCGAAGAGGAAAGGGTGATGCAGCACAGTAGCGTAAGTATTTCCCTCAGTTTTTTAGAACCAAGCTATCAATCAAGTAGGAGACCACGCGCGAGTCCCTCGCACCTGCACAAACAAATAAGAACCTCGCAGCCAAGACGATAAGGGGTTGTCAATCCCTTCATAGTCTCTCACGAGAGTGAGATCTGATAGATATGATAAGATAATATTTTTGTATTTCTGGTATAGAGACTGAAAGTAAATAAAGCAAAGTAAAGTAGATGGAAGATTAATATGATGAGAATAGACCCGGGGGGCATAGGTTTCACTAGCGGCTTCTCTCATGATAGCAGAATTCTACGGTGGGTGAACTAATTATTGTCGAGCAATTGATAGAAAAGCGCATAGTTATGAGAATATCTAGGCATGATCATTTTATATAGGCATCATGTCCATGACAAGTAGGCCGAAACGATTCTGCATCTACTACTATTACTCCACACATCGATCGCTATCCAGCATGCATCTAGAGTATTAAGTTCATAAGAACAGAGTAAGGCCTTAAGCAAGATGACATGATGTAGAAGGATAAACTCAAGCAATATGATATAAACCCCATCTTTTTATCCTTGATGGCAACAATACTATATGTGCCTTGCTGCCCCTGCTGTCACTGGGAAAGGACACTACAAGATTGAACCCAAAGCCAAGCACTTCTCCCATTGCAAGAACAACAGATCTAGTAGGCCAAACCAAACCAATAATTTGAAGAGACTTGCAAGGATATTATAATCATAAAAATATTTCAGAAAAGAATCTAATATTGTTCATAGATAATCTTGATCATAAACCCACAATTCATCAGATCTCGACAAACACACCGCAAAAATATTACATCGAATAGATCTCCTCGAAGATCAAGGAGAACTTTGTACTGAGATCCAAAGAGAGAGAAGAAGCCATCTAGCTAATAAATATGGACCCAAAGGTCTGTGGTAAACTACTCACAACTCATCGGAGGAGCTAAGGTGTTGATGTAGAAGCCCTTCGTGATCGATGCCCCCTCCGGCAGAGCTCCGAAACAGGCCCCAAGATTGGATCTCACGGGAACAGAAGGTTACATGGGTGGAATTAGGGTTTCTTCATGCTCCTCGATGTTTTCAGGGTATGTGGATATATTTAGGAGGAAAAGGTACATCGGTGGAGCAACATGGGGCCCACAAGGGTGGGGGCGTGCCTACCCCCCTGGGCGCACCCTGCCCCCTCATGGGCACCGCGTTTCTTCTCTGACTTGTACTCCAAGTCTCTCGTGAAGATATCGTTCCAAAAATAACTCTCCCGGAGGTTTCATTCTGTTTGTACTCCGTTTGATATTCCTTTTCTGCGAAACACTGAAATAGGAAAAAAACAGAAATTTGCACTAGGCCTTGGGTTAATAGGTTAGTCCCAAAAAATAATATAAAATTGTATAATAAAGCCCATTAAACATCCAAAACAGAATATATAATAGCATGGAACAATAAAAAATTATAGATAGGTTGGAGACGTATCACGGAAAAACAGGCAAGTAACAGTGCAGGCGCCTCGATTATCGGAATCCCAATAAATGCGGAAGATTTGTTAAGATCTGGACAGTTCAAAAGTAAGTGACAAGTGATGTCATGGCGGGTTACCACCATTTCCAGGGCTGATGTCATGGCGGGTTATAATTTCTCGTGAGAAGATAAAGGAAGATTGACATGAACAAGTTCAAATCAACCTGGGGCCTAATGTTGGGGATATAAGTATTTGATATGACCCGCCCAGGAGGGGCCGGGTTACCCAATAGCGGTTCATGGGCCAAGCCCAGAACCATGTTGAAGATGGCGGTTCAATGAGAGGGCCCAAGGCCCGGAGCGGCTTAAGGCCTGCAAGTATAAACCGCCATGTATGATAACTTGTATTATAAGGCATGTAACAAGAGTCACCAGGCCGGACACGATTGAATGAGTCAGCCGGGACTCTGTAGGCCGCAGGGCGTCAACCCATGTATATAAGGGGGCAACCCGGCAGTGGCTTATGTCAAGAAACAACCGATCGAGAGCTAGGCAAGCGTATTCGGTCCCTAGCAATCGACACCCCAATAATTCCACCTCAAACTGGATTAGGTTTTACCCTCACTGGAAGGGGCCAAACTAGTATAAACTTCCCATGTCTCTTGTCCCGTATAACCCCTTTAAGATAACCACGTCGCGATGGCTCCGCAATTAAGTCCTTACCCTAGGACATCTGTCGTGACAACTCCACGACAGACTCCGAAGACACTCAAGATGAAGGTGTTGCCGGAATTGCTCTTGTCTCATCCAACTCCTATGACATATTTGACTCACCAAATGAAGGAATTGGAAGATGCTTCATGGCTAAAGGCCCTAAGGTATCACACCCCGAATATCTTGATTTCAATAGTGATGAAGATGACTTGCTAGGGGATGATGATTTACTTGTTGATAGCAATAGTGATGAAAACTATGATGAAATTGTTATTGATCATGCTAATCAAGATAAAACGAGTGACAATGATAAGAAGGAGATTGAGCGTATAACTAAAGAATTAAACACTCTTAAGTTAGCTCATGAAACTGCCTTAGAGGATCACCGAGAACTTTTGAGGACTCATGAGAAGCTACGCTTTGAAAAGCTAAATCTAGAGAAAGAGCATGAGTTCTTAAAAGCAATCAATGATGGTCTTCGTAAGAAAAGTTCTTCCAACATTGCCAATCATTTACTCTTGTCTACCTATATGCCAGAAGTAAAATCTAGCAATAAGAACAAGAAAGATTCTTCCTCTAGTAGTAACAATAATCATGATAAATCCAATGTTGTTGCTTCTAGTAGTTCTCTTGATTCCACTAATGATTCTCTTAGCCAAGTTACACTTGAGCAAGAAAATAGCTTATTGAAGGGAATTATATAGAAAGGTGTTTATAAGAGTCTTGTCGGGAGTAAGCAATTCAAGGAAATTGTACGCAAGGAAGGAAGGCACCAGAATAATCAAGGTGTTGGTTTTGAACGAAGTTCAATGCCAATGGAGTTGAGTGGGAAGAAGATCAATACCCTTAGACAAAGTTTGTTCCTCAACAAGAGAAGTATGATCCTACTTCCTTCAAGGGGACACAAGCTCAAGATGATCTTCCACCACAAGACCACAAGCTAAAAGGCAAGGACAAGCTTTCAAGAAGAGATTGATGCATTTGAAGAATCTCCTAAGGCCTTGGTCAAGTGGGTTCCCAAGACTACGTCAAGTTCTACTTCATCAAGTACATCTACAAGTCCGAGGATTCCCATCAAGATGATGTGGATCCAGAAGAAGAAGAACTAGAGTGTTCTCGAGGGTGACTCGCCAACATACTTCACTCATATTGATATTGGCAAGGACAAGTGCAATCAACTTTCACATCTTGCACTAGTTCATGGAGCCACAAACCCTCTTGTTAGTAAGACAAGGACAAGGTAACCTAATGCTTTCATGGACATCATCTTGTGTGCAATTCACTCTATGTCCATGGATATCTTTGTATGTTCCTTGTGGGACTAACCCATGTAGGTATTGAAAGTGCAACTCACTCCAATGGATTGCTCCAAATGATCTACATCAACATTGAGCATCTACATCTACAACACCTACATGAATTCGTCATTGACAAAACCCAAGGTTATTTCATCCCTCTTAGGGGGGATATCACATCTAGGGGGAGCTTTACTCTAAGAATTGAGCTAAAGCAACTCTAATAATGTGAACACAACAATACTTTATGTAAAAGTGCTAACCCCACTTGTGCTTAAACGATCAGTATGACCTATGATCAAATGTTCTCATTTGACTCCTAAGTCAATATACTCATATATAGATGACCTAGTCGTCGCCAATTGCTTGATAGATGCTATAATGTTTGTGAATGCTTTGCCACATATTTCATTTGCTATCTTATTGTGTGAGCATGTTGAGTGCATATTTTTCTCATTCGAAGACATCCATTTGTTGCTTTGATTGTTTGGCTTTCTTCTTTTGCCAAATGGATGGACAAGAATGCCTAAGTACCCCCTCTAGCTATCTATGCCTTTCTTGTCTCAAACTCTATTCATGCTACATCACAAAGTTTGGTCAAGTCAGATTCGAACCACTCTGAGTGAGGAGCACTCGGAGTCACCGATCCACCATGGACTTACACTTTCAAAACCTCTTAGTGCATTTCGGTCTGACCGATTCTTTCCCCTTCGGTCACATCGAGTTCATTTAGTTGATCTAGGTTTTTAATCTCGGTGCAACCGATTAGAACAATTAGGTCTCACCGAGTTTCAGTAACTGCTAGCAGTTGTGCATCTCGGTGCCACCGAGTCATTCCACTCGGTCACACCGATAGGGTCTGGATATATATATATACCCACCAGCCAAACCTTGGAAAGTTTTCTGAATCTTTTCGGCCGCGCCTATCCAGATCTGCCAACTCGAGGTCTCCAGAGCATCCTCTCGTCGCCCGCGACCTCTTGCCACTAGTCTCTGCCGCCGTTGTCGCGGTAGCGAACTCATCGCCAAGTTAGGGTATGAGTTTGACCCTTTTTTATCTCAATCTGATTCTTAGCACAAAGTCAACTCCATGATTCTTGCCACATTTGAGATCATCCTGTCCAGCAAAAACTTCGTATAGATTAGTTTTGATTCAAAATTTTAGGGTTAGGTTTCCGCCAAACTCATCTCGGACCGACCGAGTTGTAGAAATCGGTCTCACCAATTTGGCTTAGACCATTGCACTTGTAATGTTCAGTCTGATCGAAACTTACAAATCGGTGTGACCAAGTTCAACTCTCAGTGAAACCCTAGCAATCTCAGAGTCACCGAACTGTGTCTCGGTCTGACCGATTTCATCAGTTTAGACTCTCAAAGTTGCTCCAGTGTCACCGAGTTTAACAAATCGGTAGCTCTGAAATGCTTTCTGTAGAAACCTAAAACTAAGCTTTTGACTCAATTGTTTTGCAAAATCTCTGCTCTTTGTGATGCTCATCCACTCTACCTCAACTATATCTATTCATAGGGTCAGCTTGCAGTTTCAGATATGTCTTATGGCAGTGACAGTCAGAACAGGTCAGAGGAGCAGGCACAACTAAGTGAGGGCTCTAGTCCTGTAATGCCCAGGATGGGACTATACCTCCTACGTGTCGAGGCACGACTTAAAGGTATAAGCCCATTCTGGAATGATCTCAAGTTCGGTATCTTTACACGACTCATGTAAAAATAGAGATGAAATTGCAAAAGGATAGTTGGCTTACACTCGCCACGTCACACCATACATTACATAAGAAAATCAGCATCCAAATAACATCACAACCCGACTACGGGTGAAGATCCAAATGAAAGATACCAAATACATAAAACCACAGGTCCGAATCGCCCCTAGTAGAAACCACTACTGATCATCGGGATAGTGCACATAGTAACAGCTACGTTCTTCATCGTACTCCCAGTACAGCTCCGTGCCATCACCTGAGTAGTTCACCATAGTACCTGCATCTGGTGTGTTATAGAATCTGTGAGCCACGGAGGACTCAGCAATCCCGTTCCCGGGTAGCAGAACTATCTAAGCCTTGGGTGTGGAACAAGGCTGAAGAAAGATAAAAGGTTGCAGCTACACTAGCACTAGCTTGCGTGTTTAGAGCGAGAAGAGAAGTGCCACGAGCATCAAAGTGATCACGAAGTGATCCTATCTATGCACGTCAAACATAACCCCACCGTGTTCACTTCCCGAACCCCTTTCGGAAAATGACCGTCACGGTTACTCACGCTGGTAGTGTGTTCTGAACATGGTGTCTAGTTTTCTACAACTGGATATTAACAAATTCCCATCTGCCACATAACCGCGGGCACGGCTTTCAAAAGTTCAAAACCCTGCAGGGGTGTCCCAACTTAGCCCATGACAAGCTCACGATCTGCGGAGTCGCAACTCCAAGGTGGGAAGACCCGAGTATTCTCGGAATCCCGTGCTCAAGATATACCGACATAGGTAAAACTAATCCAGCAAGACCTCCCGGCGTGCCGACAACCTGACAGTAGCCGCACGTATCTAGTCTCAGGTCACGACCGGAAGACAGCCTTCAGGAAAATACCAAATACCTCGGGTTTCCCCAAGGCGGCCCTGCAGTCTGCTCGGTTGGACCAACACTCATGTGGAGCACTGGCCCGGGGGTTGATTAATAAAAGGGGATAGCTAGTCCCTATGCAAGTTTTAGTTATTAGACGAATGGAGTACCAATGTTGGGCCTTGCTGGAAAAGGTTTAGAGCTAAGCGGATTATCGAGGGGGTCCCATAACCCCAACCGTGTTAGGAACGCATAAACAAGGAACATAACACCGGTTTATACGGTTCCTAGGGCGGCATGAGTGGAACAAATCACCAAGCAAGAGGCTTAGCCTTCCACCCATTACCAATATATAGATGATTTAGTTTAAGAGTTTATCTAGTGTGATATCCCAACAATAGCTTCAACATGAAGCAAGAATCTTCAAATGTTCTCCTGCAACTAGCAATGCAAAAAGAGGGGCTAAGCGAAGCTTACTTAGCCAAACAAAGGTTTGCTAGGTTGGGTAGTTAGACAGATTCATGGTTACAATAGGAGGCTGACAAACAAACATGGGCATCGAGGCAATAAGCTAAAGAGCGAGACTTCTAGCAATAGGCAAAGATAGTAATGATATCTGGGTCGGGTCATCTTGCTTGTCGAGTCGTCGATGGGATCGTAAGACGGCTCCTCGTTCTCAACCTCGGTAGTAACCTCGTTCTCGTACTCGGTCTCGGCTTCCAGCTCTACTCAACACAAGAACACACGAGGCACGAAATCAAACAAGGTGCAATGCACAATCTACAGGATGCACATATGAAGCACTTAGGATGCACCGCAGATGCACTTAGGATGCACAACATGTCAAAGTAGGAAGCACACCAGAACAACACAAGAACATGACAATATGCTCAAGCAAGTAGGATGCTAGACAGATCTATATAGGATGAAAAACATGGCAAAGTAGGAAGCACAGAGAAACAACATAAGAACAACAAGTTTATATGAGGCCGGAAACTACTTAAGACAAATTCGGTAAGTCCTCATATGCATAGTTTGAAATTAGTTCAGATCTGAACAAACCTTAAGATAAAGTTGTTAAGCAGCAATTTAACATGCACCATGATGATCTACACAAAAATCTAGTCAAGTTTCATATAAAGTTTGTTTAGAACGGAGCTACGGTCTAGAAGATATGATCACAAGAAGATAAGCATGGCAACGGTGCAAGATGCACCCAAACATCAAGCAAACATACTCCAAACATGTTAACCAGATGATATTATGAATCTACATGCAAAATCACACAAGTTTCATATAGGGCACGCTCAAAACGGAGCAACGGGCTGAAAGTTACACCCGAAACAAGAAACAATGCAAAACTGAGATTAACAGCCACATAGCAACTTGGAAGCAAGATATATATACTCTACAGCACTCAAACATGGTGACAAGAAGCATGGACATGAAGTAGACATATCCTACAGCAAACAACTCCATTGAAGCATCTCCATAGGAGGCATGGATCAATAGCAATAAGCTACAACATTTTGATCATGACACTAAAAACCTGACAGTAATATTTTATAGCAACTTAGGATCAAGAATTAAATAAGCTACAGCAACCCAAATGATCAAGTGAGGACATGGATGGATAGAGAACAACATATACAACAAGGAATGATCAATAGCCACCCCAAAACTAACATGGATTTGCCTAGGACAGCAAGCAAACATAGCATCAGGATAAGACAGATTCCAGACTTAGTGAAATTTTACTAAGTGTTAAAACAGTTAAGTTGGCATGGCATGTTTGCAAGCATGTTTAATTCACCTCAAAGCATATCATGGCAAATGGTTTGCACCACAGCAAAGAACACATGAGGGAGATTCTAAAACATCTAGGCATGTGACAAGGGGACAAACACAACAATAGCAACGAGCTCCTCAACTAGGCATCTCGTAACAAGTTACAAAACCTAACAGCCACATGCACTTTTGCAACAGGGATAAACATGGCAATATGAACTCTAACATGCATGCTATAGCAACCAACATGTAAAGCATCTCATGATGAAGATTTTGACATGTCATTTGCTTCATTTGGATAAACATGCACCAAGTTATCACATCTCAAACATGGCATGGAAATAACAAGTAGCAGTAGTTTATATCAAGTAGCACTCTTGTCACGAAGATTAAGACATCTAGATGGACTCAAACAAGCATGACACAATGGAACAAAACATAGTACACATCACCACGATCATTTTGACATATCATATGCACAAATCGGACTAGCACACTAAAAGATATCGCCATCACAATAAGCCATCAGACAACAAAATTCAAAAAGGACTTAGAGGAAAAAAATCAACCTCAGATCTGGTCAACGCGGGTTGGATCGGTCAACGCGGGTCGGGCGCGGAGCGGGTTTGCAGGTCGGAACCCGCGGGCCCGCTAGGGTTCGTCCGCTGGAGATCTGGATCGGGCGGCTGCCCTCGATCCGGCGGCGGCGGAAGGCCGCGGCGGCCGGAGGCGCTCAGGGCCGCGGCAAGCTCGGGCCGGAGGACGGCTGCCCTCGAACGGCGGCGGCGGGAGGTGGGTCGAGGCGACCGGCGGCGTGGCTTGGGGCCGGAGGAGATGCGGCCGGTGGTGACCCGGGCACCGGCGAGCTACGGGTCGGTGGCCGGCGAGCGCGCGCGGACGGTGGATCTCGGCGGCGGATACGAAGGAGTGGAGGGGCGCGGAGGAGGACGGGCCCGGAGGGCCGCGGTCGGGCCGGCGGGCCGCGGTGGGTGGTGGGGCATCCACGGATTGGACGCGGGGGCGGCGACGGACGTGTCCGGCGTCGACGGACACGTCCGGCGCGCGGAGGGGCTGCGGGGCGCTGAGAAAACGGGAATAAAAAGAGAGGAGCTAGGGTTTGGACGCAAAAATGGAGGGGGGGATGTTTATATAGGCACAAGGAGCTAGGAGACTCCAAATGGGGAGCGGTTTTCGGCCACGCGATCACAATTCGACGACCAAGATGATGGGAATGGTTGTGCTGGGTTGGTGGGCTGTTGAGGAGGGGTCTTGGGCCTCAAAGAAGAGGTTCTTTTAGCCCACTAGGTTAACCGTTGGAGTACCAAACGAACTCCAAACGCGACAAAACTTGACAGGCGGCCTACACGTACCAAAACAAGATCGCACGACAAGTCTCACGCCATTCCGGAAACGTTACACGACCACACATGAAAGAAGGACCCAAGGATGCCATGGGCACGTGTGAGAGCGTCGGAACTCGAAACGAACAACGGGAAGGGATGAGTGGGACCGGATGCAAGTGACAACACAAATGCAATGCAATGCACATGACAACATGACATGGATGAAATGCACACACGCACACAACAAAACGACGAAACCCGAAAAGAAGAAGAACCCGAAATGGAATGGATGAAGCCAAAGTTTATATACTGCCATATTGGGAAAGTGTTACATCTGGGGCATTACAAACTCTCCTCTACTACGAAAAAATCTCATCCCGAGATCTAGGACTGGAAGAAGGAAGGGTACTCAGAACGAAGGCTTCTCTTCTCGCTCTAAACACGTAAGCTAGTGCTAGTGCAGCTGCAACCTTTTATCTTTCTTCTGCCTTGTTCCACACCCAAGGCTTAGATAGTTCTGCTACCCGGGAACGGGATTGCTGAGTCCTCCGTGGCTCACAGATTCTACACAACACCAGATGCAGGTACTATGGTGAACTACTCAGGTGATGGCACGGAGCTGTACTGGGAGTACGATGAAGAACGTAGCCGTTACTATGTGCACTATCCCGATAATAAGTAGTGGTTTCTACTAGGGGCGATTCGGACCTGTGGCTTTATGTATTTGGTATCTATCATTTGGATCTTCACCCGTAGTCGGGTTGTTGTAATGCCCAGGATGGGACTATACCTCCTACGTGTCGAGGCATGACTTAAAGGTATAAGCCCATTCTGGAATGATCTCAAGTTTGGTATCTTTGCACGACTCATGTAAAAATAGGGATGAAATTGCAAAAGGATAGTTGTCTTACACTCGCCACGTCACACAATACATTACATAAGCAAATCATCATCCAAAACATCACAACCCGACTACGGGCGAAGATCCAAATGAAAGATACCAAAATCATTAAGCCACAGGTCTGAATCGCCCCTAGTAGAAACCACTACTGATCGTCCAAAACGTCACAAGCACACGGATACACTCTTCATCGAACTCCCTGTGAAGTACTTGAACCAGCTCCTGCATCATACTCGGCTGAACCTGCATCTGGTGTTGTAGTATCTGTGAGCCACGAGGACTCAGCAATCCCATAACCATGGGTATCAAGACTAGCAAAGCTTTATGGGTAGGAAGAGGTAAAGTGGTGAGGTTGCAGCAGCGGCTAAGCATATTATGGTGGCTAACTTACGAGTACAAGAATAAGATGAGCATCTACGCAAACGGTCTCAAACTAGTAGTGATCGGTAAAGATCCTGAACTACCTACGAGTCAAACATAACCCCACCGTGTTCTCTTCTCAAAGTGAAAAGAGACAGTCATGGTTACTCACGCGGTGGTGTGTTTTACTTCGGATCCTCTGTCAAGTTTTCTACAACCGGACATTAACAAATTCCAATCTGCCACATAACCGCGGGCACGGCTTTTGAAAGATCATAACCCTGCAGGGGTGTTCCAACTTAGCCCATCACAAGCTCTCACGATCAGCTGAAGTGATAAATATAATATCATCACCCCTTATCTTTGGGAAATCCGATCAGGCTCGGCATCCCGGTGCACAAGACATTTCGACAATGGTAAAACAAGTCCAGCAAGACCTCCCGGCGTGCCGACACCCTGATAGTAGCCGCGCGTATCTCATTTCAGGCCACGACCGGATGGGCGATGCTACAGGTAAAACTAGCCCTCGAGTTTCCTCGAGGTGGCCCCGCAGGACCCCCGTTTGGGACCAACACCATCAGCACTGGCCCCCCTGCTATGTAGAAAAGAATCTCCAAGGAGCGTCCCCCTTATGCATTTTAATTAATTAATTAAGTTGTTATTATGAGCAAATTAAAACCAATGTTGGGCCTTGCTGGAGGAGTTTTATTCAAAGACGAATTGTCAAGGGGTCCCCATATACCCAACCGTGTAAGGAACGCAAAATCAAGGAACATAATGCCGGTTTATCGGCGCCTAAGGTGGCATGAGTGGAACAAAACACCGAGCAAAAGGCCAAGCCTTCCACCCATGCCCAGTATATAGGTGTGTTAATAATATTAATAGATATTGTGATATTCCAACAACAAGTTCCCACCTGGAACGATCTTCATCTTCACCTGCAACTAACAATGCTATGAGAGGGGTTGAGCAAGCGGTAACATAGCCAAACAATGGTTTTGCTAGGAAGGTTTCAAAGGTTAGAGGTTTCATGGCAACAAGGAGAGGGGCTGACAATAAGATGGGTAGCGCGACATGTAACGATAGCATCGAGACTACTAAGAATGGCAATGATAGTAAAGGTATCCAAGGGTATGATCATCTTGCCTGAGATCCCGCAAGGAAGAAGAACGGATACATGAAGAAGACGAAGAAGAAGCCTTGAAGAAGAACCACGGCTAGACGAACGAATCCTCATGAACACAACGGAACAAGCACTAACGAGAAGAAGCAAGCAACACGGTAAACACACCACACGAGACATGACAATATGCTCAACCAAGTATGATGCAGGACAGTTCTATATATAGGATGCACTACAAGTCTATACAGGAAGCAAAACGTGGCAAGGTAGGAAGCACAGAGAAACAACAGAAGAAACATGACAATATGCTCAAGCAAGTATGATGCAAGACAAGTCTTTATATGATGCAATACATGGCAAGGTATGATGCATGTCCGGTTAAAATATGCATGGCATGGCAAAGTGCACAAACAAGTACTACAAGTTAAGTGGAGCTCAATATGCAACGAGTTGCATATTGACGAAACACCACATTTAAGTATTTAGTTCACTCTTGTTCATATACACAACAATATTAAATGTTGATTAACATGGCAAGGGGTGAAGCAAAAGTAAACTAACTATTTAGGCAAGTTTAAATGAGGTCGGAAACACAAATATCAACTCCGGAAAATCCCCATATGCATATTATGAAATTTGGTACTGTTCTGCCTATTACACCATTTTAAAGTTGTTAAACAGCAAAACAAAGTGCAACATGTTATTCTACACATTTTTCCACCCCATTTACATATAAAGTTTATTAAATTTGGAGCTACGGTTATTTAGTTATGAATCAAATCATTTTTGCATGCTATTTACACAAATTAAAGCAACCAACAGTTTAAACATTTTAAATAGGGATGAAAGAGGCATAATATTAATCTACACAAAATTCTAAGCATTTTTATATCTAAAGTTTTTACATACGGTGCATGGTTAATTACTTATTAAGAAATCAATATAATGGCATTTATGTGAATATGCGGTAAAAGAAAATAAAAAGCTAAAACACCTGGAACAGAAAAAAAACATACACAGTCCGGATTCAATGCACTGTGCAAGCCCGGTAGCAGATCCGGCCCAAAGAGGTTGTGTGAGAGAAAGGAGACAGGGCAATAAAAAGAAAAAGGGGGCGCCTGGGATTTTTGAACTCCTAACCTCTTGGATGTGTGCACGAGGGAAGAACCACTGGGCTAGCTAATCGGTTTTGCTAGAATATAGTGGCAATGCTACATATGCTCTAATGCCAGAACGGATCTAGGAAATAGAACAAAAGCTTCAGTTTCGACAGGAGTTGCTCACAGCGGGGAAATAAAGAGGCCAGCGGCCATGGCGATGCAGGAGGCGAGCGGGAACGGGTGCCGGTGACGCGGGAGTGTATAGAGACCGCGTGGGATGGGCGGATCGGACCTCCGGGTATCGGATCCGGCGAGGAACACGGCCGGTGGCAAGGTTCTCATGGCGTTGGGAGCTCCTGTCCAGGAGGCAACAGAGAAAGGGTGAGGAAGATGGAAGCCACACAGGAAAAGGGAAGAAGGGCGGGGAACGGCCTTGGGGGTCACCAGGTTGACGCAGCTCTGGCGGGGTCGACGTGGTGCAGGCGGCGGCGCGAGGGTGCAGCTGCTGCTGCGGCCAGCGGCGAGGTCGAGGTGCTCGTGGAGGGAGGCGCACAGGAGCAGCTCGGGCAGAGAAGGCACTTGAGGCAGAAGGCGCACGGCTGCGGGGAACTGGAGGGCGTTGGCGACCTGTTGAAGCTGGTTCCCGGCTGCAGTGGGGTGGAGCGAGGAGATGAGGCCAAGCGCTCCTGCTCGGTGCCTCGAGCAGCTACACGATCCACTCGGGATCGAGGGGAGAAGAGCTGGGCTTCGAGCGCATGGGGAATAGCAGAGGATGAGCTCGGGATCGAGGGGATTGATTTTGTTCAGCTGATGGGGATCCCGAGGAAGGAGGAGGGAATGGACAGTTGTGGCGGCGGCTAGGAGGATCCCTAGAAATTAGGGATTTGGTCTAGGTGGGCAATATATACAGATTAAGATTAGGTTTGGACCCTCCGATCGTAATCGGACGGTCCGAGATAATTAGGTTAGGGAGTCCAAACAAAGAACTGATGATATTTTAGGGATGTACGGGGATGATCCGGACCCATCGGTCACGACTGCCCGAGTCGGGTCCGGGAGAAATTTCGGACATGGGCGCGAGGGATCTGTGCACTGTGGAGAGATATTATGCGGCCAGACAAAAGGGACTCGAAACACGGTTGGTCTCGGAATGGTCAACAAAGGCAAGGGGGGTCTTAGAAAGCTCAACAGGGACAAACGGCAAGCCTACTAGGAACGACTACGAGTTTTGAGAAGAATGACGACACGAGTGCCGATGGAATGCGGATGATGACATGATGAAATGCAAAATTAAAAACAGAGCAACCAAAACTGAAACACGCGGGAAACCCCGGAACATCTGGAATCTTCTGGGACGTCGGTCTTCGGGCGTCACAACTCTCCCACACTAACAGAGGATCTCGACCCGAGATCCTGGAGATGACACCGGATAAAACGGAAAAGGAAGAGGTAAAAACAAGTTGCTTCTTCGACAAATGAGTGAAACCACGAACCTGAGAGGTTGACCAAATTGACATAAGAATACAACTGTCACATCCCTAGTTAGCACTTGCATTAGGACTAGCTAGAGTGTGCATCATGTTTACTTATCAAAGAAACTTGAAATGGGAATGACAGAAACCCCAGCACCCCTCTTCTAACAACTAGGGTTTGATAAAATCTTTTCCAATGTACCCAAAATGCCCTTCAAAAATGTTCATCATTTCTGCCTTGGTCCTAAACCTCTGCCAAAAATGGTGCACATTTTTCTAGGACCTCTAAGGTCTTTGGATTAAATCATATGGTATTTGTATTTGGGCATTTAAATGCTATAAAATATTTTAAATGCTCAAATAATCATAAACTATAATGTTCCATACTGTTCATATTATATACAGTGGGCATGACTAGTTTTATGGGTTATAAAAATGTTCTGGCATTTTTATTAATTAAACAAAGTTGCAAAAGAAATGAAACAGAAAAGAAATAGGAAAAAAGAAAGAGAGAGAGAACTTACCTTAAGCCCAGCACTGTAGCAGGCCGGCCCAGCCCACCCAGCGCCGCTCCTGTCGCCTTCCACCTCGCGCCAGTAGGCAGCGCGCGTGGCCACCACGCGCCGGCACGCGCCCGGCCACCTCCAGCCTGCTTGCCTACGTCCCCGACGGCCTGGACGTCTCCATGCGTCGCCACGCAGCTGCCCCGACCCCTCTCTCACTCCCCCTCGTCCTCATCTCCTTCTCCCTGGCTCTCTCCTCCCCATCACCGAGCCGCCCGTCGCCGCCGCTCGCCGTTGCCGCACCTAGAGCCTCCCCCTCGTCCCGTGACCGTGTCCAGAAGGATCGCCGCGACGCCCTCTTCCTCCTCGCTGAGCCACAGATCGCCGGAAGCCCTGCATCGCCTTCACACCGTCGTCCCCCTCCTCGGATCGCCGGAGCTCCTCGCCGTCGATTAAGAAGCTGAAGAGCATCCCCGACCTCTCCTTCGAGCTCGTTAGCCCCGCTGTGAGCCCCTACACCGAATCTCTCCCTCCTCCGCCTCGTTTGCGCCGCGTAGCTGCTGCTCCGCTGATCTCCGAAACCCGCCGCCGCCGTGCTTGCCGCCGGTGATGCTCCGGTGACCATTTGGTCTCGGACGCATGCTCGTTTTGCTCTCCGCAGCACGTAGATGGATTAGGTGCCACGCACGCATCGCCTAGGCCACTGCAACCGCATTTCCACACACGCCCGAACGCCGGCCGCCGCCGTCCAGCTCGTAGCCGTCGCCTCCGGCCATAACAGGCCCGGCGGCTACCCCCATTCGACGCGCATCGGCGAGGGCACTCCAACGTGCCCAACCGCAGCTCGAACCGTACCCTGTAGGCGTTTTCCGAAGCTCGCCGCCGTGTTTGGCCTCGCCGGCATCACATCGCCGGCGGTTTGACTCGTTGACCGGGGGGTTGACCACCCCTGGGTCACTGACGTGTGGGCCACCCCTCCCCTAATTAGCTAGTTTAATAAAGTAAAATGTTAATTAAATCAGTTAATTAGGTTAGTCACTGACCCGTGGGCCCAGACCCCACTGACAGCTAATTAGTTCCTAGCTTAACACTAATTAACTTTGCTAATTAGCTATGACACTGACATGCCGGGCCCACATGTCATGTTTGACCTGGACCAGCTCCTGTTGACCTGCTGACGTCAGCATGAGGTCATGCTAACGCAGTAAAGTGTTTCTGGAAATTTAAATAAATCTTAAATGCTTTATGAATTTTAGAAAATACTCAAAACTTCTAAAAAATAAAATCAACCGTAGCTCAGATGGAAATAATTTATATATGAAAAATGATCAGAAAAATCCAATCTTTCCAATGGCACTGGTTTCATGCATGTTTGAGAAAGTTAACCTTGATGTATACATTAAAACATGATAATGCACTTAATTAAATAATAGTTTGAATTCCAATTTGAATCTTTGATTCAAATAGGCTCAAACCCTTCTGGTTATAGTTACATTAGCCCAAAACACATGCATCTTGCCATGTCATGAGCATGCATCATATTTTTGCATTTGTTTGCTTATTGATTATATCACCGGTATTCTCCGTGTTAGGTCCTGCTCCCGAGGATACTTCTGCGTATCCAGCTGAAGAGCAGTACCCGACAACCACTCTGTCAGGCAAGCAATCATTGATCATTCCGATACAAACCCAATCTTCTTGCTCCTGCTCTCTTTTATTGCATTAAGGCAACAGCGTGTGAACTGCTACTTGCTACGGTAGTTGAACCCTATTCCCTTGCATGACCTGTCATTGCCACAGTAAATAGTTGAAACCCACTAGCATGTGTAGGAGTTGATTGAGCCATGTGATGTGTGATCCACCATGCTATTTGTTTATGTTGCCTGCTATGCTTAGAGTTGTGTCTGGTCTGGTTCATCTGGTGATGGATCAGAGTGAAGCAATCATATTGATAAAGAGAAAGAAGTGTGGAACACGTTTGGTTAAGGTATCGATGAAAGGCCATGTAGGAGTACGTGGTGGGTTGTTTCATTGGAACCGTTCATAGGACCCGAGATATGTATGTGTGGTTCAAGTTCCAGCTACTACCATGCATTGGGCCCGAAACCAATGGACCCTCTCGGCTTATTAATTACCCTCGATCTCTGTCCAGGAGTTGCAACTAGTTTCTGGTGTTTATAGTTTACTGGAGGTTGTGCACAGCGCTGACCCTCGGGGTGGGTTGTGATGCGACAGGTACGTGGCACGGTGTACCGGTTGCCCGTTTGGTGACTCGGGAACCCTGTACACATCGTTTGGGGCCGTGAGCGACACCCCGGCCGGATCTCCCCACGGATGGAACCCAAATAGGCGATAAACCTGGACGAGAGACTTGTGTAGTTAGTCAGGTGGTGGCCGACACCCTCGCTGGGCTTCCGCTTGAAGGTTGCCGAGTACATGTCGAGTAAACGGCGATAAGTGGTGGAAGCGTGTGTGAAGAGGTACACCAATGCAGGGTTATCAATCTATTCGAATAGCCGTTGTTCGCGGTACGGACTACTTGGTTACTCTTACAGTTCATAGACAAGTTGATGGATACTACTAAAAGCCTCAAGATAAGTGTGAGTGTCGTGGATGGCCCTTCCGTAGGATGACGGAAGAGGATCCTCGGCAGTGTATTGTTGGGGTGAGTAGAGGACTCGTGTTCGTAATAACATCTTGCAATCCGTTGAGAGTTGTAGTATAGGTTAGCCAAGAGTCAAAGCTAGCTTTCTGCTATGAAATCCACTACCCCTATTGATAATGTTGCATGTATGATAGGTTCTGTTGTAAGACTTCCTGAGTACCTTTGTACTCATGTTTGCTTAATAACTGTTGCAGAGGAGAACCCTGCCCCTCTGATGGGTTCTACATAGACGTTGACGTCGACGAGTAGCTTGACACCCAGACGGAGATATGGAGCTTGTGAAGGGCCTTGTAGATAGTCAGGCTACACCAAGCCTGTTTTATTTCCTAAGTTGTCTGTACTCAGACATGTAGCTTCCGCTTGTGCTTGTATGACTGTATGACTTGAGTGTTGGGTCATGTGACCCCTACCTGTATGGATATGTTATGTATGGCTCTTGGAGCCTCTTAAATAAAGTACTTTGAGTCATAGAGTTCTATTGTTATGCAATGTTGTATTTGCACATATTGAGCATATTGTGTGTATGATTGAAATGCTTGGTATGTGTGGGATCCGACACCTAGTTGTTTTCCTTTGGTAGCCTAGTGTTTCCAATGAGCCTTGGTAGCTTGCTATTGCTCGGAACACGTAGGCTGGCCGGCATGTGTCCTTCTTTTTCCTGTGTCTGTCCCTTAGTGGAAATGTCACGCGTTGTTCCATTAAATCCATATAGCTTGCTACGACTTGGGTTCATACGTTGATGACCGACACGTTCGTTGCTGGGTCATGGATGCATGTCTCTGTAATTTAGTGCCACTTTTGGTTTATAACTAGCCATGTCGGCCCGGGTTCTCTTTCATATGGATGCTAGCGACATTGTCATATACGTGTGCCAAAATGCGCAAACGGTCCTGGGCCAGGTAAGGTGGCACCCGTGGGGTTACCGTGCGTGAGGCCGCAAAGTGATATGACGTGTTACAGCTAGATCGGTGTGACTTAGGATCGGGGTCCTGACAACAACGGAGATGAACGAAGATGAAAACACTCCGTTAGAAGAAGAAAAAAAGGGAATAAGGTACGTTACGAGAACCTTGTAGGTTGAAAGACATGAAACAAGAGCTTACGAACCAAAAGAATATGAAACTGCAACGGTATAGCCGAGGAATAAGAATGACAGAATTTGGACAGCACTCCGCCTGAAAATGGAAGGAATTAACATGAAGTTGAGAAGATGGGCTGATACTTGATGAAATCAACAACACACTGCCTCCGAAACAATTAAAAGAATGGCACAAGGTTAAGAAATATTTTAGATAGCACTCTGGTTGAAAAGAGAGGCAAAACTAGATAGATGACGTAACTTGAATGCAGGACACAACACTCCGGTTAAATAGACAAGCAAGGGAAGAATATGATCTTGATAAAACAAGATGATGGTCAAAGAGAGCAATATCACAATGCGTCCGGAATTAAAGAATAGAATATAGATCAATGAAAGAAATGAACGGAGAAAAAATATGACAATTTCTCTCAAAATTGAATTTGAAAGAGCATCCTTACAAAGAAGGGTTGAACGGAGTTGTTGGAAAAATCAACAACGAAAGAATAAACTCGTTGTGGGCTTATGGAAAACATCTCAAAACTATAAGGTGACAACCGGCCACTAACGAAAACATTTAATTGGATTGAGATCAACAAGGAGACGATAAACTTATTTCACCGGAATGATAAATGAAGAACTTGGGTCATTTATAAGCACCATAATAGCAACAATTCTCAGGGAAAGTTTTTGGTGAATTATAACCCAAGATAACTCCAATAAATAATTGAAGGGTTGAAAAGATCTCCTGAACAAGGAAAATGATGGTTTCAAATATCTCATTCTTGATAACTCGTGAATCATAATTCATGAAGGAATTGTCAAGAATGACATAACACCATCTGAAAAGATAAGGTAGAAAGGATTGCAATTGGAATGCATGATGAAGAATGCTTGAGCTCCAACAAGAATCTTGATGAAAACTTCGAGGATGAATTAAAACATAATGAACCACCATGAAGAACTCCGGTAACAAAAGGATGAGAAGTGAAAGATGAATAGAATAAGATTGGAGCCTTGCAATGCGTTAGAAGATATAATTGAAATAACTTGGAGCTCCGGAAACAAGATGAACAACTTAGAACCGAGAATACATTCCTTCTTAAAAAACTCCGAAGGAAGGGATTAACCTCTTGGAAGAAACTAGAATAAGATTTATGTTATGCTTATCCTTGACCAATTTATATTGACAACAAGCAATGGATTTGGCATACTACTTATTCTCGTTGCAAAGAATTAGAGAGAGATCTAGTACAACCTTGGATAAATATTCCACAATGCATCGGTAGGATTAAGAAAAGAACAAATGAATTGGTACGATAACAACGGAAGAGAAAATTTGAAAGAACCACCGTAAGAATTGAAACCGGGTGATGAAAAAGAATAATCCACCGGGAAGAATAAGCACTTGAGGAAAATTTACAAGAGAACGAAGAGACCGCGAACCGATTAAAGAATACTTGACAAAGCACCGGTAGAATATGGAGACGAACGAAGAGGCATCAATGAAGAATATTTTGGAGGACCAAGTTGAAAACTGAGAACGAAGAAATATTCTGAAATTATGGCCTTCGGAGGATCACAAAGAAAAGAATTCATGAAATGCTTCGGATGGGTATGAAAATAATTCCTCACAATCAAAACAATAATGAGGATGGCATGAAGCTAGAACCACGAATCTTGGAAGAACGGAAAAGGATTCAAGAGGAACTCGTCTTCGGGTCTTCAAAATCTGAGAAGACGATGAGATACACCACCATGAATTGTATAGGCACTCTGTAATGAAGAATTAAAAGGTTGAACCAATGATGAAAAAGAATTTGAAAGCGGTCGTGGAGAAGGACTATGACTGATGGGATTCATACTTACGTCACACTTTGAAAAGAATTTTTAGAATAACTCCAGAAAAATTAGAAGAGTCGGGTAAGATCCTGGGGAAGACCTGTGGGTTAGGGCCCACTCAAAAGAAACACCGGAGAACTGATTACTTAAGAGATATTGCACCGGTTGAATTAAATGGCTTGAATAAGTTGATAATCCTCAAAAATAGCTTGAACGGATTAAGAATTGAAACACGAATCTTCCGAGATATCTTGAACACTCCGGATAAGAATTATATGGAGTTGAATAAATAAGAGAGCCTTCGGATAATAAATTTCAACATGGGAAAACATGTGAAACAAAAAGGAAGAGATATGATCATGACCGAAGCTTAAATTTAGACCACCGGAGAAGAATATTAGAATTAAGAATGATGAACTTGAAACTCTTGAGCATCTTCACGATAAATCACCGGATAAGAACATTGAAGGAAATGAATGAAGAAACATCACATGAATAATTGGGTATTTCATTTGAGAATTTCTGGCTCCATAAAGAAAAAGGGTGGGAGGGTGGGGAAAAACAAAGACAACTTGAGACGAACAAAATGGACACCGGTTGAAAAAGAATTTAACATGGCCATCTTGATGATTAAGAAGGACTAGAACTCCCATAGAAATATGAGAATACCGATTAGGAAAGGTATGGAATCAACACTTGACATCGAAGCAACTCGAATACCAGAATCAAAACTAAAAACAAAGGATAGATATGTAGCAGCATAATCTTCACAATATCATTCGAACAGAGAATTGAACGAATGAATTCCACAGCTTAAATGATACATCAACTTGACGAGAAGCCACTTGGGAGAACAAAAGGTAAATAAAAAGCAACAAGGAGCAGATAGAACAAATACAAGATAGAAGTTTCATTCAACATATTCGTGCTGAAAGCTCATGGAACGTGTTACAAAAGGGTTTTGCAATCCCTGGATCAGCATAGCCAAGGACCCTTTAAGATGCAACTCCCGATCGGAACAACGCCCATAAAACTACTTCACTCAATGTAGAACCCCGAACTCCATATCATGCATTCGTTGGAAGAATGCCTACGAGCTACTAGATGAACCCACCTATTAATTTCCGAAAGTTTCCAGTTATGCAATCAGGTGTTGGGGATACAGGGGAAGCATCGCGCACTCAACTCTAATCCTACATCTAGCTGTATCCATCCTTCAACACATAACCAGTCATTTTCGGAAACCGTTTACCTCGGACCTTCGAAACGCATCTGCTATACAAGCTATGGCACTACTCCCGAACTACCTCCCCAGTACTGGGTGATGTCGGGGTTATCTTGCCACTAACCGCATAGGAGAGTTTTCGATGTCGGCTGTCTTAAGTATTCCAGAACTGATGTGATATATTTTTGGCGACAACACCTCGGAGCTCAACTCCCTGGGACACTGCCACAACCCCTAAATGACAGGAGGCATCGAGAACAATGTTCTCGTCACAAAGACACCAGAACAATCCAAACAATACTCGCGTGATCCTAAAAAAATTGGTGAATTTTTGAGAGTAGAAGAGATAAGTAATCGTGAGGAGTCCTCACCAGAGTGAAAAGAGATGAGGAGCAAAAGAAATCCTACTCTCCGATATATATATATATATATATATATATATATATATATATATATATAGGACTCAAAACATTTTCTTGTGTGTGCCTAGACTCAACCGTCAATGATTCGATCAATCAGTGGGGGCTCCTAGGTCGGAGAAGGCTCTGATACCAACTTGTAATGCCCAGGATGGGACTATACCTCCTACGTGTCGAGGCACGAATTAAAGGTATAAGCCCATTCTGGAATGATCTCAAGTTTGGTATCTTTGCACGACTCATGTAAAAATAGGGATGAAATTGCAAAAGGATAGTTGGCTTACACTCGCCACGTCACACAATACATTACATAAGCAAATCATCATCCAAAACATCACGACCCGACTACGGGCGAAGAACCAAATGAAAGATACAAAAACATTAAGCCACAGGTCCGAATCGCCCCTAGTAGAAACCACTACTGATCGTCGAAAATGTCACAAGCACACGGATACGCTCTTCATCGAACTCCCTGTGAAGTACTTGAACCAGCTCCTGCATCATACTCGGCTGAACCTACATCTGGTGTTGTAGTATCTGTGAGCCACGAGGACTCAGCAATTCCATAACCATGGGTATCAAGACTAGCCAAGCTTTATGGGTAGGAGGAGGTAAAGTGGTGAGGTTGCAGCAGCGGCTAAGCATAATATGGTGGCTAACCTACGAGTACAAGAATAAGATGAGCATCTACGCAAACGGTCGCAAACTAGTAGTGATCGATAAAGATCCTGAACTACCTACGAGTGAAACATAACCCCACCGTGTTCTCTTCTCAAAGTGAAAAGAGACAGTCACGGTTACTCACGCGGTGGTGTGTTTTACTTCGGATCCTCTGTCAAGTTTTCTACAACCGGACATTAACAAATTCCAATCTGCCACATAACCACGGGCACGGCTTTCGAGAGATCATAACCCTGCAGGGGTGTCCCAACTTATCCCATCACAAGCTCTCACGATCAGCTGAAGTGATCAATATAATATCATCACCCCTTATCTTAGGGAAATCCGATCAGGCTCGGCATCCCGGTGCACAAGACATTTCGACAATGGTAAAACAAGTCCAGCAAGACATCCCGGCGTGCCGACACCCTGATAGTAGCCGCGCGTATCTCGTCTGAGGCCACGACCGGTTGAGCGATGCTACAGGTAAAACCAGCCCTCGAGTTTCCTCGAGGTGGCCCCGCAGGACCCCCGTTTGGGACCAACACCATCAGCACTGGGCCCCCTGCTATGTAGAAAAGAATCTCCAAGGAGCGTCCCCCTTATGCATTTTAATTACTTAATTAAGTTGTTATTATGAGCAAATTAAAACCAATGTTGGGCCTTGCTGGAGGAGTTTTATTCAACGACGAAGTGTCAAGGGGTCCCCATATACCCAACCGTGTAAGGAACCCAAAATCAAGGAACATAATGCCGGTTTATCGGCGCCTAAGGTGGCATGAGTGGAACAAAACACCGAGCAAAAGGCCAAGCCTTCCACCCATGCCCAGTATATATGTGTGTTAATATTATTAATAGATATTGTCATATTCCAACAACAAGTTCCCACCTGGAACAATCTTCATCTTCACCTGCAACTAACAACGCTATAAGAGGGGCTGAGCAAGCTGTAACATAGCCAAACAATGGTTTTGCTAGGAAGGTTTCAAAGGTTAGAGGTTTCATGGCAACAAGAAGAGGGGCTGACAATAAGATGGGTAGCGCGACATGTAACGATAGCATCGAGACTACTAAGCATGGCAATGATAGTAAGGTATCCAAGGGTATGATCATCTTGCCTGAGATCCCGCAAGGAAGAAGAACGGATACATGAAGAAGACGAAGAAGAAGCCTTGAAGAAGAACCACGGGTAGACGAACGAATCCTCACGAATGCAACGGAACAAGCACTAACGAGAAGAAGCAAGCAACACGGTAAACACACCACACGAGACATGACAATATGCTCAACCGAGTATGATGCAAGACAGTTCTATATAGGATGCACAAGTCTATACAGGAAGCAAAACATGGCAAGGTAGGAAGCACAGAGAAACAACACAAGAAACATGACAATATGCTCAAGAAAGTATGGTGCAAGACAAGTCTTTATATGATGCAATACATGGCAAGGTATGATGCATGTCCTGTTAAAATATGCATGGCATGGCAAAGTGCACAAACAAGTACTACAAGTTAAGTGGAGCTCAATATGCAACGAGTTGCATATTGACGAAACACCACATTTAAGTATTTAGTTCACTCTTGTTCATATACACAACAATATTAAATGTTGATTAACATGGCAAGGGGTGAAGCAAAAGTAAACTAACTATTTAGGCAAGTTTAAATGAGGCCGGAAACACAAATAACAACTCCGGAAAATCCCCATATGCATATTATGAAATTTGGTACTGTTCTGCCTATTACACCATTTTAAAGTTGTTAAACAGCAAAACAAAGTGCAACATGTTATTCTACACATTTTTCCACCCCATTTACATATAAAGTTTATTAAATTTGGAGCTACGGTTATTTAGTTATGAATTAAATCATTTTTGCATGCTATTTACACAAATTAAAGCAACCAGCAGTTTAAACATTTTAAATAGGGATGAAAGAGGCATAATATTAAGCTACACAAAATTCTAAGCATTTTTATATATAAAGTTTTTACATACGATGCATGGTTAATTACTTATTAAGAAATCAATATAATGGCATTTATGTGAATATGCGGTAAAAGAAAAAAAAGCTAAAACACGTGGAACAGAAAAAAAAACATACATAGTCCGGATTCAATGCACTGTGCAAGCCCGGTAGAAGATCCGGCCCAAAGCGGCTGTGTGAGAGAAAGGAGACAGGGCAATAAAAAGAAAAAAGGGGCGCCTGGGATTTGAACCCCTGCCTCTTGAATGTGTGCACGAGGGAAGAACCAGTGGGCTAGCTAATCGGTTTTGCTAGAATATAGTGGCAACGCTACATATGCTCTAATGCCAGAACGGATCTAGGAAATAGAACGAAAGCTTCAGTTTCGACAGGAGTTGCTCACAGCGGGGAAATAAAGAGGCCAGCGGCCATGGCGATGCAGGAGGCGAGCGGGAACGGGTGCCGGTGACGCCGGAGTGTATAGAGACCGCGTGGGATGGGCGGATCGGACCTCCGGGTATCGGATCCGGCGAGGAACGCGGCTGGTGGCGAGGTTCTCATGGCATTAGGAGCTCCTGTCCAGGGGGCAACAGAGAAAGGGTGAGGAAGAGGGAAGCCACACAGGAAAAGGGAAGAAGGGCGCGGAACGGCCTTGGGGGTCACCAGGTTGACGCAGCTCCGGCGGGGTCGACGTGGTGCAGGCGGCGGTGCGAGGGTGCAGCTGCTGCTGCTGCCAGCGGCGAGGTCGAGGTGCTCATGGAGGGAGGCGCACAAGAGCAGCTCGGGCAGAGAAGGCACTTGAGGCAGAAGGCGCATGGCTGCGGGGAACTGGAGGGCGTTGGCGACCTGTTGAAGCTGGTTCCCGACTGCAGTGGGGTGGAGCGAGGAGATGAGACCGAGCGCTCCTGCTCGGGGCCTCGAGCAGCTACACGATCCACTCGAGATCGAGGGGAGAAGAGCTGGGCTTCGAGCGCATGGGGAATAGCAGAGGAGGAGCTCGGGATCGAGGGGATTGATTTTGTTCAGCTGATGGGGATCCCGAGGAAGGAGGAGGGAATGGACAGTGGTGGCGGCGGCTAGGAGGATCCCTAGAAATTAGGGATTTGGTCTAGGTGGGCAATATATACAGATTAAGATTAGGTTTGGACCCTCCGATCGTAATCGGACGGTCCGAGATAATTAGGTTAGGGAGTCCAAACAAAGAACTGATGATATTTTAGGGATGTACGGGGATGACCCGGACCCATCGGTCACGACTGCCCGAGTCGGGTCCGGGAGAAATTTCGGACATGGGCGCGAGGGATCTGTGCACTATGGAGAGATATTATGCGGCCAGACAAAAGGGACTCGAAACCCGGTTGGTCTCGGAATGGTCAACAAAGGCAAGGGGGGTCTGAGAAAGCTTAACAGGGACAAACGGGAAGCCTACTAGGAACGACTACGAGTTTTGAGAAGAATGACGACACGAGTGCCGATGCAATGCGGATGATGACATGATGAAATGCAAAATTAAAAACGGAGCAAGCAAAACTGAAACACGCGGGAAACCCCGGAACATCTGGAATCTTCTGGGACGTCGGTCTTCGGGCGTCACAGTTGTGATGTTATTTGGATGATGATTTGCTTATGTAATGTATTGTGTGACGTGGCGAGTGTAAGCCAACTATCCTTTTGCAATTTCATCCCTATTTTTACATGAGTCATGCCAAGATACCGAACTTGAGATCATTCCAGAATGGGCTTATACCTTTAAGTCGTGCCTCGACACGTAGGAGGTATAGTCCCATCCTGGGCATTACAAGTTGGTATTCAAAGCCTTCTCCGACCTAGAAGCCCCCACTGATTGATCGAATCATTGACGGTTGAGTCTAGGCACACACTTAAAATGTTTTGAGTCCTATATATATATCGGAGAGTAGGATTTCTTTTGCTCCCCATCTCTTTTCACTCTGGTGAGGACTCCTGATGATTTCTCTTGTCTCTTCTACTCTCAAAATTCACCCAAATTTTTTTTAGGAATCTCGTGAGTATTGTTTGGATTGTTCCGATGTCTTTGTGACGAGAACATTGTTCTCGATGCCTCCTGTCATTTAGGGGTTGTGGCAGTGTCCCGGGGAGTTGAGCTCCGAGGTGTTGTCGTCACAAATATATCGCATCAGTTCTGGAATACTTAAGACGGCCGACATCAAAAACTCTCCTATGCGGTTAGTGGCAAGATAACCCCGACATCACCCAGTACTGGGGAGGTAGTTCAGGAGTATTGCCATAGCTTGTATAGTAGATGCTTTTCGAAGGTAGACGGTTTCCAGAAATAAATGGTTATGTGTTGAAGGATGGATACAGCTGGATGTAGGGTTAGAGTTGAGTGCGCGATGCTTCCCCTGTATCCCGAACACCTGATTGCATAACTAGAAACTTTCGGAAATTAATAGGTGGGTTCATCTTGTAGATCGTAGGCATTCTTCCAACGAATGCATGATATGGAGTTCGGGGTTCTACATCGAGTGAAGTAGTTTTATGGCCGTTGTTCCGATCGGGAGTTGCATCTTAAAGGGTCCTTGGCTATGCTGATCCGCGGATTGCAAACCCCTTTTGTAACACGTTCCATAAGCTTTCAGCACGAATATGTCGAACGAAGCTTCTATCTTGTATTTGTTCTATCTGCTCCTTGTTGTTTTATTTATCTTTTGTTCTCCCAAGTGGCTTCTCGTGCAGATTGTTGTTACTATTAAACTGTGAATTTCATTTGTTCATCTTGTTCGAATGATTCTTGTGAAGACTATGTTGCAATTTCTAGCCGTTGGTTCAGCTTATATATTTCTCTCAATCAATGGATAATAGTTGTCATCTCATTCAGGATGGCTCCTAAAAGGGTTCCCAACGCTAACCCAGAGAGTGAAGAGGTTCCTGATCGTCCTCCTTCCCCTCCTCCTCCGTCTGAGGCCTGGAGAGCAATTATGCGAGCGACGAACCAGAACACTGTGATGGCCTGGCTTATTAAGGATGATAGACTACTCATATCAATAAGGAATTCCTTCTTTTCCGGGAGCCCATTCGGATAGAACTCCAAAGTTAAGCGTGCTCAGCTTGGAGTAGTTTCAGGATGGGTGACCGACCGGGAAGTTGCTCCCGGGTGCGCACGAGTGAGGACAAAGTGCGCAGAAAAGACTAGTATTGATATGTGAGGCCAGTCTAGATCCCACCAGGAGTAACGACCACCGGCGGGTGTGTCCGGGGCGTTACAAGTTGGTATCAAAGCCGACCCTCGCGGTTACACGGATGTTTGCGGACAGTTTGCAGTCATGTTGTGCATGACGTTTGTGACCCGTTGTGGCACACGGCATGGCACATGTGCTGTCCTGGAAGCACAGACGGTTGTGCCAAGAGGGAACGTTCCTGTGGCCCGACGAGGACGTCGGTTCCTCTGAGTGAGGGTGTATGTGATGGCCTGGCTTATTAGGGATGATAGACTACTCATATCAATAAGGAATTCCTTCTTTTCCGGGAGCCCATTCGGATAGAACTCCAAAGTTAAGCGTGCTCAGCTTGGAGTAGTTTCAGGATGGGTGACCGACCGGGAAGTTGCTCCCGGGTGCACACGAGTGAGGACAAAGTGCGTAGAAAAGACTAGTATTGATATGTGAGGCCAGTCTAGATCCCGCCAGGAGTAACGACCACCGGCGGGTGTGTCCGGGGCGTTACAAACACCCAGATGCTTATGCAAATGATGCAGAACATTCAAGCAAATCAAGCAAATCAGGGTGCTCATGGGAACCAAGGCCAAGGCAATTTGTTAAACCAACCTCACTTTGCTACGCTCAACCAGTTCTTGGCAAACCAACCAAAGGCATTCAATTACTGTGTGGACCCTCTAGATGCTGAAGACTAGATAACTGATACCAAGAAGCATTCCGAGTGCAGTAACGTCAGGCCCGAGGACTATGTGAAGTTTGCCGCCTTCCAACTCAAGGACCAAGCCGCTGATTGGTGGCAGCAGTACAAAGATTCCAGAGAGGGTCGTGTAATCTCCTGGGATGACTTCTGCAAGGACTTTCGCTCTCACCACATTCCAACAAGTGTCATCCAGGGTATGCGTTAGCAATTCCGCAACCTGAAGCAAGGCTCAATGACTGTCTACCAATATAATGTCAAGTTCCAGAACCTTGCCCGCTATGCCAAGCAAGACATCCCATATGCCAAGAGCAAGATCTATCAGTTCCGTGGTGGTCTGAAGGATGTACTCCAACTAGCTCTCACCTTGTTCGAGCCTGATGAGTTTGATCAATTCTATAACATGGCACTTAAGCAAGAGGCAGCTCAAGACGGAAGCTTTCAAAAAGAGGATCAGAGACGCTGTTCACTCACCCTCTTCTTCCCAAGTGCTCGCAAAGCAACAGAAGTTTTGTCTTCCACCTCATCCAGTGATCCGAGCTCCGAACAACAACAACAAGAATTCTGGTGGCCGTGCTTTCTCCCACCCACCCAACCCAAGCAATCAGTCAAAGAATCACTTTCAAGCTTCAAAATCAAGTGCTCCTTCTTACCGTCCTCTCTCAGAAGTGGTTTGCAACAAGTGTCGCAAGAAGGGTCACTATGCTAACAAGTGCACCAACCAAAGGCGCCTTCCGCCTCCTCCACCTGTCAGCACTGCTATTGTCAAGCACAATCATAAGCATGCAAGAGTGAACCTGATGAGTGCAGCTGAAGCAGAAAATTCTTCTGATGTGATAATTGGTAATCTTCCAGTTAACTCTATTCCTGCAAAGGTCTTGTTTGATTCTGGTGCATCTCTTTCCTTCATGTCATGTCCATTTGCATCTAAGCATAACATGGGCACAGCGAACTTGCCAAAGAAGCTATCAATTATATCTCCGGGCAAGCACATGACTTCCACCTCAAAGGCTCCGGATGTATCTATTCGTATGGGTGATTATCGCTTTCTGGCTTCTCCGGTTATTCTCGGCAACTCCGACATTGATCTTATTCTTGGGATGGATTGGCTTTCTCAGCATGATTCTCACATTGATTGTGCAAATAAGGAAGTCAAGATTACTCATTCCGACGAAGACGTGATTATCTTCGCCTCTCGAGATAACACAATCAGGCTATTCTCTCTCAATGAAAAGGGCGAGATTAATGCCATCTCTCAAATTTCGGTGGTCAATGAATATGAAGATGTTTTCCCTGAAGAGCTTCCAGGCATGCCTCCGCATTGTCAAGTCGAATTCTTCATTGAACTCGAGCCCGGTACTAAGCCAGCATGCCGGCGTCCGTACAAGCTTTCCCCTGAAGAGTTGAAGGAGTTGAAGAGACAGCTCGATGAGCAAGAGTGTATGGGTCTAATCAGGCCTAGCACTTCACCTTGGGGTTGTGGTGTCTTATTTGTCAAGAAGAAGGATGGCACTGAGCCCCTTTGCGTTGATTACCGGCCATTGAACAAGAAGACAATAAAGAACAAGTATCCGCTCCCCAACATCAATGAACTGTTCGAGCAGCTCAAAGGAGCAAAAGTGTTCTCAAAGCTCGATCTCCGGATGGGTTATCACCAGATCCGCATCCGTGAAGAAGATATTCACAAGACTGCATTCAGAACAAGCTACGGCTCATATGAATACACAGTCATGTCTTTTGGCCTCGCTAATGCTCCACCCACCTTCTCGAGAATGATGCACTACATATTCAACCCCTACACCAACGAATTTGTGCTTGTTTATCTAGATGACATCTTGGTATTCTCCAAGAATGAAGAGGATCATGAAAAGCACCTACGTCTGGTTCTCGACAGACTCCGTGAACATAAGTTCTATGCCAAGTTCTCCAAGTGCGAATTCTGGCTCGATAAGGTCTTGTATATGGGCGATATCATCTCCGCTGACGGTATTGCGGTCAACCCCGAGAAAGTTGAAGCGATTGTCAACTGGGAACCCCCTCAGAACGTCAAGCAACTCTGAAGCTTCCTTGGTCTAGCTAGCTATTGCAGAAGGTTCGTTGAGAACTTCTTCAAGATTGCCAAGCCTCTCTCCAACTTGCTACAGAAGAATGTCAAGTACAACTGGTCTCCGAATTGTGACGTGGCATTCAAAACTCTCAAAGAAAAGCTCATCTCTGCTCCGGTTCTTACTCGTGGATCTCGGCGGCGGAGACGAAGGAGCGGAGGGGCGCGGAGGCGGACGGGCCCGATGGGCCGCGGTCGGGCCGGCGGGCCGCGATGGGTGGCGGGGCAGCCGCGGTGACGTGGCGTCCGCGGATTGGACGTGGGGGCGGCGGCCGACGTGTCCGGCGCCGACGAACATGTCCGGCGCGCGGAGGGGCTGCGGGACGCTAAGAAAACGGGAAAAAAGAGAGGAGCTAGGGTTTGGACGCAAAAATGGAGGGGGGGACGTTTATATAGGCACAAGGAGCTAAGAGACTCCAAATGCGGAGCAGTTTTCGGCCACGCGATCACAATTCGACGACCGAGATGATGGGAAGGGTTGTGCTGGGTTGGTGGGCTGTTGAGGAGGGGTCTTGGGCCTCAAAGAAGAGGTTCTTTTAGCCCACTAGGTTAACCGTTGGAGTACCAAACGAACTCCAAACGCGACGAAACTTGACAGGCGGCCTACATGTACCAAAACAACATCGCACGACAAGTCTCACGCCATTCCGGAAACGTTACACGGCCACACACGAAAGAAGGACTCGGCGATGCCACTGGCACGTGTGAGAGCGTCGGAACTCAAAACGGACAACGGGAAGAGAGGAGTGGGACTGGATGCAAGTGACAACACAAATGCAATGCAATGCACATGACAACATGACATGGATGAAATGCACACACGCACAAAAAAAACGACGAAACCCAAAAAGAAGAAGAACCCGGAATGGAATGGATGAAGCCAAAGTTTATATATTTCCATATTGGAAAAGTGTTACATCTGGGGCATTACAAGTCCCTCCAATAGCAGCTACTATGAGAGCAGCAGAAGCACTCCAAGCAATCTGCCAAAGGATGCCACCAAGACAATGAAAAAGAAAACTTCTGACAGTGAGGATGAAGATTTTCTGGCTCAAGAGGTTATTTCAAATAAGAAGGATGCCAACAAGGAAGAATCTGCTAGAGTTGTCAAGCCTGGTCTGAACAAGAAGGCCCCTGCGAAGAGAGCTCCAATGTCAAAAGTCGGAGCCTCCACTCAGGAAACCATGGTGTTTAGTCTTGAAACAAGGGATGATGAGCCAGCAGGATCTAAGAAGAGAGCTAGGAAGACTACAGCCAGAGTGGTTGGCAAGCCATCTATGAGAGATGATGATGATGCCGATGAGCCTGTTGCACCTGCTGGAAAGACTCAGAAGCTCATGGGGGATGCCATCAAAGCCAGGGTTGCTCCATCCAAGCCCAAAGCTTCCCCCCAAAGCTTCTGCACCCAAGAGGTCCACTAGAGACATTCCAGCAGCTGAAAAGAACAAGGCCCCAGTGCCAGATGTTCCAGAGGAAGAGGAAGATCAAGAAGAAGAATCCCCAGATGATGATGAGTCCATTATGCTCAGGAAACTTAAGCCAAAAATTGCAGATCATAATGATGCCCATTTTGTTGATGAAAGCATGAAACTGAGGAAGGATGCAGGTCTAAGACGATGGAGATAGACTGATCCATATGCTACCAGCAGAAAGACTGATGTGGACTATAGATTTCACCCCAAGGAACAGTAGGACTTCTATGAGACAGTGTTGTTGGACAAGAAGCCCATTGTCTGTGAATGAAGTGGGTTGATTGGAAATACATCGACAAACATGCTGATTTCTTTCCATGTCTTCGTGAAAGCTTCAGGCAGAACGAAGTTGACAAGTTTGTGGGAAAGAAACTGACTAGATGGAACGATGAGATGATCATGCAATTCTACTCCACTACTCATTTCTATCCAGATGGTAGAATTGTATGGATGACTGAAGGAACCAGGTACCAATCAACTGCGGCTGAATGGGCAAGTTTGATCAATGCCCCCAAGGAGGATGAAAATGACACAAATGTGTATGCCAAGCCCAGGAAGGATCATGACTCCATGGCAAACATGTACAAGCCAATTCCTGACAAAGATTTGAAGACTCACAAGTTTGGCTCCACATATCATCTGTTATCCGGACTGACCACCATCAACACTATACTGAGGCACACTTTGTTGCCCGAGTTAGGAGATCATAGAATGATCCAAGGCCACTCCATCAACTTGCTCCATATGTTTGATATTCCCGAGAAGTTCAAGGTGATGTGCCTCACTGTAGAGACAATCAAGAGGATAGCAGCAGACCAGAAATGGTCTTGTGGATATGCCCCTCATATTCAGATGCTTATGTAATGCCCAGGATGGGACTATACCTCCTACGTGTCGAGGCACGACTTAAAGGTATAAGCCCATTCTGGAATGATCTCAAGTTTGGTATGTTTGCACGACTCATGTAAAAATAGGGATGAAATTGCAAAAGGAGATAGTTGGCTTACACTCGCCACTTCACATAATACATTACATAAGCAAAACATCATTCAAAGCATCACAACCCGACTACGGGCGAAGATCCAAAAGAAAGATACCAAAACATAAAGCCACGGGTCTGAATCGCCCCAAGTAGAAACCACTACTGATCGTCGAAACGTCACAAGCATACGACCACTCTCTTCATCGAGCTCCCAGTGAAGTACTTGAACCAACTCCGGCATCACTCTCGGCTGAACCTGCATCTGGTGTTGTAGTATCTGTGAGCCACGAGGACTCAGCAATCCCATATCCATGGGTATCAAGACTAGCAAAGCTTTAAGGGTAGGAAGAGGTAAAGTGGTGAGGTTGTAGCAGCGGCTAAGCATAATATGGTGGCTAGCTTACGAGTACCAGAATAAGATGAGCATCTACGCAAACGGTCGCAAACTAGTAGTGATCGCTAAAGATCCTGAACTACATACGAGTCAAACATAACCCCACCGTGTTCTCTTCTCAAAGTGAAAAGAGACAGTCACGGTTACTCACACAGTTGTGTGTTTTACTTCGGATCCTCTGTCATGTTTTCTACAACCGGACATTAACAAATTCCAATCTGCCACATAACCGTGGGCACGGCTTTCGAAAGATCATAACCCTGCAGGGGTGTCCCAACTTAGCCCATCACAAGCTCTCACGATTAGCTGAAGTGATGAATATAATATCATCACCCCTTATCTTAGGGAAATCCGATCAGGCTCGGCATCCCGGTGCACAAGACATTTTGCCAATGGTAAAACAAGTCCAGCAAGACCTCCCGGTGTGTCGACACCCTGATATTAGCCGCACGTATCTCATCTCAGGCCACGACCGGATGGGCGATTTGTAATGCCCCGGATGTAATACTTTCCCTTTTGGGCTTATAATAAATCTCCGGCTTCATCTATTTCCATTTCGGGTTCTTTGTCTTTCGGGTTTTCGTCGTTTTGTTGTGTGAGTGTGTGGCATTCATTCATATCATGTAGACATGTGCATTGCATTGCATCTGTGTTGTGGGTTGCATCCGGTTCGTGGCGTTTCTTCCCGTTGTCCGTTTCTTGTTCCGGAGCTCCCTCACGTGTTCGTGACGTCCCGTAGGCCTTCTTTGTTGTTCGGGCGTTTTTCGTTACCGGTGTGCCGCGAGGTTGTGTTGTGTGTTGTTGTTTTGTTGTGTGCAACCTGCCTCTCAAATCTCGTCTCGTTTGGACTCCGTTGACTTTTCCCTCCGTTGTCCGTGTGGGTCCGAAGTGCCCTTACTTCGTGTCCCGGAAATACCCCTGTTGCAATCTTTTATCTCCGTCTGGTCCTTTTAAATCATCCCGCGATCGGATCCGTTGGATCCAGATCGGAGGGCTCCTAAACATCCCTAACCCCCAAACCCTAGTCTAAAACTGCTATATATAGACCCCTAGTCTATTTGGTTTGTCCCCTTCTTCTTCCTTCCCTCTCCTTTTCTTTTTTTTTCTCAGTTCTTTCAGATCCAAAAATCAGATCCCGAGGGGATCCCTCGATCTACCCACAACGGCGCCGAATCCCTCGTTCCTGCCGAGTCAACGCCGCCGCGCCGTTTTCCTTCGGGCTCCTCCCGCGTCGACCGGAGCGACCGAGCCAGTCGCTCGCGAGGCCCAGGGGAGGTCCCCACATCACCGTCGCCGCTCACCTGGGCCTCTCGCCCGATCGAGCGAAGCCGCCCTCCCCGCGACGTCGTCCGCCGCCTGGCCCATCGGCCCGTATCGCCGCACCGTCCTGCTCCCCTCCGCGCCGCGCCGGGCCGGGCGCTCCCTCCCCCGCGCTGGGCCCGAAGGCCCAGCCTCTTCTCCGCCGGCGCGCGCTCGGGCCGGGCCGCCGCAGGCTGCCTCTCCCTCCGGGCCGCCTCCGCACAGTACTGGGCCGCGCCGGTACTGTTCATCCGGGCCGCGCCGACACTGTTCATCGAGGTTGACTTTTCCCCTCTTAGCCCCAGATCTGTTATCTGAGAATGCAATCTTTGACCTGCTATATCTTTTTACCTGTTGCTCCGTTTTGAGCGTGTGATATGTCCAGATGTTCGTGGAGATGCCCTCTACGTTTTACTTGTTGTTGTCATGCATGTTAGAGATCATCTAGGGCCTTGTTTTGCTGTTGCAAGAGTGTATGATGATATAAACTGCTGTTGTATGATATTTTTGTGCCACCTTTGACTTGTCATATCTTTTAGCTCGTTTGTCCAAACGACGCAAATGACATGTCCACGTGTTCGTCTTGACACGAACTACGTGTTGTGTGTGATAGGTTGCATGGTAGATGTATTGTTTTCTTGTTATCATCGTTGCAAGATGCCATGTTCATATGTTGTGTTTTTACTTGTTATGAAATGCCATGTTGTTGAGCTTGTTGCAATCGTTGTGTTTGCCTCAACGATGCATGCTTGGGTGTTTCGGGATCACCGTCATATGTATTTTGATGAGGTGCTTACCCTTTGCCATGTTTAGTTTCGAGGTGTCTTAAACATGCTCTTTTGTGTGCTATGATGATGTTGCTGTTTTAGGACTTAGTGAAATTTCACTAAGTCTGAAATCTGTAACGTTCCGATGCCATGTTCGTGTGATGTTGTAGGACAAAGCATGATAGTTTTGGGGTGGATTTTGATTGTTCCATGAAGTATATATTGTTGTCTTTCCATCCATGTCCTCACATGTCCATTTGAG
>LR738711.1:372359781-372426174 GCA_902687465.1 Secale cereale
CCTCACCTAAAGGCTTTGATAGTTCTGTTACCCGGGAACGGGATTGCTGAGTCCTCTGTGGCTCACAGTTACTTCACACACCAGATGCAGGTCCAGCCGTGAGCTATCCAGGAGATGGCACCGAGCTGGATTGGGAGTACGACGAGGAGCGTAGTCGTTACTACGTGCGCTACCCGGACGATCAGTAGTGGAGACTCTTACTAGGATTCGATCCGCCTGTGGTTGTCTATTTATCTGAGTTTGGTACTTTGCCATTTGGATTTTGCCCTTAGAGGGTTGTAGTGATCTTTGTATGATGTTTGAGACTTGTATTGTTATTCTGTGACGTGGCGATTGTAAGCCAACTATTTTAAGTTTACCATCCCTCTTTTACATGAGTTGTGCAAAGATTACCAAACTTGAGATCATTCTAGGATGGACTTATGCCTTTAAGTCGGGCCTCGACCCGTAGGAGGTATAACTCCATCCTGGGCATTACACGATTATACGAGTAAAACCAAACCTCGAGTTTCCCCGTGGTGGCCCCGCATACTCCCCATTTGGGACCAACACCATCAGCACTGGCCCCCTGTTATGTAGAATTAAGAACCCGGGGACATGAACCCCTATGCAATTAATTAATTAATTAAGTTGTTATTATGAGCAAATTAAAACCAATGTTGGGCCTTGCTGAAGGAGTTTTATTCAAAGTGGAACTGTCAAGGGGTCCCCATCCACCCATCGTGTAAGGAACGCAAAATCAAGGAACATAATGCCGGTTTATCGGCGCCTAAGGTGGCATGAGTGGAACAAAACACCGAGCAAAAGGCCAAGCCTTCCACCCATGCCCAGTATATAGGTGTGTTAATAATAATAATAATAATAATAATAGATATTGTGATATACCAACAACAAGTTCCCTCCTGGAACGAACTTCATCTTCACCTGCAACTAACAATGCTATAAGAGGGGCTGAGCAAGCGGGTAACATAGCCAAACAGTGGTTTTCTAGGAAGGTGTCAAAAGGGTAGAGGTTTCATGGCAACAAGGAGAGGCTGACATAAAGATGGGTAGCGCGACATGTAACGATAGCATCGAGACAACTAAGCATGGCAATGGTAGTAAAGGTATCCAAGGGTATGATCATCTTGCCTGGGATCCCGCAAGGGAGAAGAACGGGTCCAATAAGTAGACGGAGCAACATAGTCGAGCGAATCCTCAGAACTCCGGAACGAAACCGAAGCTAACAAGAGAAGCAACCGGAAAGAGGCAAACAACACGGTAAACACACAAGCATAAACATGGCATACGATGCACATCCAAGTATGATGCATGTCCGGTTTAATTATGCATGGCATGGCAAAGTGCACAAACAATTACTACAAGTTAAGTGGAGCTCAATATGCAACGAGTTGCATATTGACGAAACACCACATTTTAATTATTTAGTTGACTCTCGTTTATTTACAAGACAAGATTAATTGTTTGTTAACATGGCAAGAGGTGAAACAAGAGCAAACTACCTATTTAGACATTTTAAATGAGGCCGGAAATAACAACAACAATTTCGGGAAAATCCCCATATGCATGTTTAGCAATTTTAAGCAAACAACAATTAAATATTTAATGTTGTTAACATGATGCAGATGACATGTTCAAGTTTATGCAATTTTTTATTAAAAGTGAACATGAAGAGATAAGGAGCACTTGTCACCGTGGTGGAAGGAAAGGGTGCCACGGCAACGATCCGAATATGATGCAACGCAACATCTCGGTACCGGTAACTCGTTGAGAGACCGGTGCAAAAGAAAGATGGCGTGAGCGAGTCGAACAAGATGAAAAGGTGGGGTGATCCCGTCACCGGGTTCCCACGGGTCGGCGACGAGGCAACCGAGGAGCACGACCAAAGATTATACAGGCACGAAGCACACAAGGGAAACATCTCATACAACACATGCATTCATCCACGGGCATCGTCTCGGGGTTATACCTTCGAAACATTCATTTCGGGGCGGTTCGAGGTCGTCGAGGGACGTAATGGAAGTAATTGTTCACGAGGTCGTCAACGAAGTAGTCGTTCACATTCCGTTTTCGGAGAGGTACTTGTCGAATCCCTCGTTTCCGGGGCGACGGTAGTCGTTCACGTTGGCGACGGTAGTGGAATTAGTTGTACTCGCGGTCTTCGGCGACGGTAGTGGTACACACATGTAGACGAACTTGACGGTCCAGGGTACTTGACGGTCTTGAAGAACCGAAAAGGTACAAGGTGATGATACACGCCCGCGAGCGGTAAACGTTCACATGAAGGAAGTTGAACTTGATGCATCTTTGGATGTAGCCATACGGGTACTGTGGTCAAGGTCTTGCAGGCCTTGGAGATCCCGGAGGCGCTCGACTTGCACAAGCCCTCGGGCTGCTCCATGGAAACGAGCCAAAATTAATGGAGGTCAAAACAGCGGCGGCAGTGAGGAGGCCGAAGGGCAAAGAAGAGGTGACCGAGGCGCGGTGTCGAGGAGCTTGGGACGCGGCATCTCTTGGCCGGCCCGCCGGATGGCAGACCGCTCCGGCGCCTGGAGGTGCTCGAGATGGAGGCGCGGAGGGAGCTGCTCGTCCTTGGCGCGCTGGAGAGGAGGGAGCAGCACGGGGCGTCAGCTTGGGGCGGCCAGCTCGCGGCAGGGGCGAGCTCCCACGGCGAGGTGGCGACCGGCGTACTGGAGGACGAGGCCGGCCTGACGCTCTTGTAGGTGACAGACGCGACGGTGGCAGGACGAGACGTTGGCGCGACGGCGGCAGCGTGGTGGCCGGCTGCGGCTTGGCTAGCCTGCGCGGAGGAAGAGGACGGCGGCGGGCGCTGCGGCCTGGAGGGCGCGTCCATGCGGCTCGGGAGGCAAGGGATGGCGCGGACGAGGGATCCTGGCCCTGCCCGCGGGGCGCCAGGCGCATGCGCTTTAGGACGAGGCGCGTCGGCTGGAGATCGAGCAGAAGGAGGAACGAGTGGGTTCGGGCGCTGGGGCTCGGTCTCTGGCGGCGCATCGGGAGGACGAGGAGGAGATGGAGACGTTGCTGGCTAGGGTTCGGGCAAGGGAGTCGCTGGCCTGGCGCCTAAGGTGGAATTGGGCCGGGGCGGTTGGCTGATGGGCTGAGAGCTCCAAGGCGAGGCTGCGGCCTGGGCTAGCTGCGGCTGGTCCAGCTGGTCTAACTCTCTCCCTCCTCTGAAAAATAAAACAAAACCGAGAAGAAAAAGAAAAAGGAGAGAATAAAAAGAAAGGGGGAGTTAGGGAAAGAATTTAGGCAAGAGGTTATTTTTCCTGGACTCGCAAAAATGTTCACGGTCCACAAAAAATAGGAGAGGCAAGAAAAGAGAAAGAGAAAGCATGGGGAAAATATGTAAGTGTGTTGGGTTAATTCCAAACAAATGGAATATTTAATATAGCTCTCTAATAATATTGAGAGGCTTTTATGTGTTATAAAGAGAAGTCAATCTTCCCTCGATTTAAATGGACCGAAGGTCCACACAATTTATTTAGTTGAGATGCAAAAGAAATATGACATGATGGCATGATCACATGATGCAATGCAAAATAAATAACACATGCACAAAAGAAACACACGGGAGAACCCGGAACATCTGGAATCTTCTGGAATCTTCTGGGACGTCGGTCTTCGGGCGTCACAACTCTCCCACACTAACAGAGGATCTCGACCCGAGATCCTAGAGATAGCACCGGGTAAAAAAAATGGAAGAGGAAGAGGTAAAGCAAAGTTGCTTCTTGGACAAACGAGTGAAACCAAAGAATCTTGAGAGGTTGAACAATCTTGACAGAAAGAATACAACGGAGATGAACGAAGTTGAGAGCACTCCGTTAGAAAAGAAGAACAAGGAACATTTTGAGATCCTTGCAGGTTGAAAGACATTAGACGAGAGCTTACGAACCAAAAGAATATGAAACTGCAATGGTATAGCCAAGGAATAAGAATGATAGAATTTGGACAGCACTCCGTCTGAAAATGGAAGGAATTAACATGAGTTTGAGGAGATGGGGTGATACTTGATGAAAACAACAGCATATTGCCTCCAAAACAATTAAAAGAATGGCACAAGGTTAAGAAAGATTTCATATAGCACTCCGATTGAAAAGAGAGGCAAAACTTGATGAGATGAGAGAACTAGAATGGAGGACACAACACTCCGGATAAATAGATAAACAAGAAAAGAACATGATCTTGACAAAACGAGATAATGGTCAAGAGAGAGCAATATCACAATGCCTCCGGAATGAAAGAATAGAATATAGTTCAATGAAAGAAATGAACGGAGAAAAGTATGACAACTTCTCTCAAAATGAATTAGGAAATCCTCCTTACAAAGAAGGGTTGAATGGGGTTGATGGAAAAATCAACACGAAACGAATAATCTTGATGTGGGCTTATGGAAACATCTCAAAATTGTGAGGTGATAAACAGCCACTAACGAAAACGATTGATTGCATTGAGATCAACAAGGAGACGATAAACTTATTTCACCGGAATGATAAATGAAGAACTTGGGTCATTATTAAGCACCATAATAGCAACAATTCTCAGGGAAAGCTTTTAGGTGAATTATAACCCAAGATAACTCCAACGAATAGATTGAAAGGTTGGAAAGATCTCCTGAACAAGGAAAATAATGGTTTTAAATATCGCATTCTTGATAACTCGTGAATCATAATTCATGAAGGAATTATCAAGAATGACATAACACCACCTCAACAGATAAGGGAGCAAGAATATCACTTGGAAAGCATGATGAAGAATGTTTGAGCTCCAACAAGAATCTTGATGAAGACTTCGAGGATGAATTAAATGATGATGAACCACCCTGAAGAACTCCGGTAATGAAAGGATGAGAAGTGAAAGATGAAAATAATAAGATTCAAGGCCTACGATGAATTAGATGGAGGTTTGAAATGATATAACAGAAATAACTTGAAGCTCCGGAAAACAAGATGAACAACTTAGGACCGAGAATAAGATATGATGAACAAGCTCCGGGAAAAGGAATTAAATCACCTCGGGGAAATAAGAATAAGATTTATTGTATGCTTATCCTTCATCAAATTAAATTGATGACAAGCAAACGGATTTGGCATAATACTTATTCTCGTTGGGAAGAATTAAAGAGAGATCTAGTACAACCTTGGATAGTTCTTCAACGAACCACCGGTAGGAATGTGAAAAGAACAAATGAATTGAAACGATAACAACAGAAGGGTAATCTTGAAAGAACCACCGTAAAATATGGAGACGAACGAAGAGACATCAATGAAGAATATTTGGAGGACAAAGTTGAAAACTGAGAACGAAGAAATCTTCTGAAATGATGGCCTTCGGAGGATCACAATAGGAAGAATCCATGAAAAGCTTCGGAAGGGTATAAAAGAATTCCTCACAATCGGAACAATAATGAGGATGGCAAGAAGCTAGAACCACGAATCTTGAAAGAACGGACAAGGATTCAAGAGGAACTCGTCTCCGGGTCTTCAAAATCTGAGAAGACGATGAGATACACCACCATGAATTGTATAGGCACTCCGGAATGAAGAATTAAAAGGTTGAACCAATGATGAACAAGAATTTGAAAGCGATCTTGGAGAAGGCATGTGACTGATGGAAATCATTCTTACGTCACACTTTGAAAAGAATTTGAGTATAACTCCGGAAAAATTAGGAGAGTCAGGTAAGATCCTGGGAAAAGACCTGTGGGTTAGGGCCCACTAAAGAAATCACCGTTGAAAAAGATTGCTTAAGAGATATTGCACCGGTTGAATTAAATGGCTTGAATAAGATAACAATCTCAAATAGCTTGAACGGATTAAGAATGGAATTATGAATCTTCAGCACTCCGGATATGAATAGCAAGAGGAGAATGATTAATTGGTGCGCCGGAATAAGAAAGCATTGTGAAATGAGGAAAAGGATAAGATCAACACCGAAATCTTGAATTACATCCACCGGCAGAATTTGAGAACAAAAGAATGATGGGCTTGAAGCTCTTGAGCATCTTCACGATAAATCACCGGATAAGAATATTAAAGGAAAAGAATGAAGAAATATCACATGAATAAAATGGATATTTCATTTGAGAATTTCTGGCTCCATAAAGAAAAGGGTGGGAGGGTGGGAGGGTGGGGAAACAAGACAACTTGGAATGAATGAAACAGACAAATCGTCAGATTTCCCAACAGCGTCCGTATGGAATAACTTGAAGAGAAGGCACACCGGTTGAAAAGGATTAACATGACAATCTTGATGGTCAAGAGGAATTAGCACTGCCATAGAAATATGAGAACACCGATTAGGAAAGGTATGGAATCAACATTTGACATCGAAGCAACTCGAATACCAGAATCAAAACAATAACAACGGATAGATATGTTGCAGCATAATCTTCACAATATCATTCGAACAGAGAATTGAACGAATGAATTCCGCAGTTACATCAACTTGTCGAGAAGCCACTTGGAAGAACAAAAGGTAAATAAAAGCAACAAGGATCAGATAGAACAAATACAAGATAGAAGCTTCGTTCCACATATTCGTGCTGAAAGCTCATGGAACGTGTTACAAAAGGGTTTTGCAATCCCCGAATCATCATAGCCAAGGATCCTTTAAGATGCAACTCCCGATCGGAACAAGCCCATAAAACCACTTAACTCAATGTAGAACCCCGAACTTCATATCATGCATTCGTTGGAAGAATGCCTAGAACTACTAGATGAACCCACCTATTAATTTCCGAAAGTTTCCAGTTATGCAATTAGGTGTTGGGGATACAGGGGAAGCACCGCGCACTCAACTCTAATCCTACATCCAGCTGTATCCATCCTTCAACACATAACCAGTTGTTTCCGGAAACCGTTTACCTCGGACCTTCGAAAAGCATGTACTATACAAGCTATGGCAATACTCCCGAACTACCTCCCCAGTACTGGGTGATGTCGGGGTTATCTTGCCACTAACCGCATAGGAGAGTTTTCGATGTCGGCCGTCTAAAGTATTCCAGAACTGATGCGTTATATTTGTGACAACAACACCTCGGAGCTCAACTCCCCGGGACACTGCCACAACCCCTAATGACAGGAGGCATCAAGAACAATGTTCTCGTCACAAAGACATCGGAACAATCCAAACAATACTCGCGAGATCCTAAAAAAAATTGGTGAATTTTTGAGAGTAGAAGAGACAAGAGTAAACGTCAGGAGTCCTCACCAGAGTGAAAAGGGATGAGGAGCAAAAGAAATCCTACTCTCCGATATAATATAGGACTCAAAACATTTTAAGTGTGTGTCTAGACTCAACCGTCAACGATTCGATCAATCAGTGGGGGCTTCTAGGTCGGAGAAGGCTCTGAATACCAACTTGTAATGCCCAGGATGGGACTATACCTCCTACGTGTCGAGGCACGACTTAAAGGTATAAGCCCATTCTGGAATGATCTCAAGTTTGGTATCTTTGCACGACTCATGTAAAAATAAGGATGAAATTGCAAAAGGAGATAGTTGGCTTACACTCGCCACTTCACACAATACATTACATAAGCAAAACATCATTCAAAGCATCACAACCCGACTACGGGCGAAGATCCAAAAGAAAGATACCAAAACATAAAGCCACAGGTCTGAATCGCCCCTAGTAGAAACCACTACTAATCGTCGAAACGTCACAAGCATACGACCACTCTCTTCATCGAGCTCCCAGTGAAGTACTTGAACCAGCTCCGGCATCACTCTCGGCTGAACCTGCATCTGGTGTTGTAGTATCTGTGAGCCACGAGGACTCAGCAATCCCATATCCATGGGTATCAAGACTAGCAAAGCTTTATGGGTAGGAAGAGGTAAAGTGGTGAGGTTGCAGCAGCGGCTAAGCATAATATGGTGGCTAGCTTACGAGTACCAGAATAAGATGAGCATCTACGCAAACGGTCGCAAACTAGTAGTGATCGCTAAAGATCCTGAACTACATACGAGTCAAACATAACCCCACCGTGTTCTCTTCTCAAAGTGAAAAGAGACAGTCACGGTTACTCACACAGTTGTGTGTTTTACTTCGGATCCTCTGTCAAGTTTTCTACAACCGGACATTAACAAATTCCAATCTGCCACATAACCGCGGGCACGACTTTCGAAAGATCATAACCCTGCAGGGGTGTCCCAACTTAGCCCATCACAAGCTCTCACGATTAGCTGAAGTGATGAATATAATATCATCACCCCTTATCTTAGGGAAATCCGATCAGGCTCGGCATCCCGGTGCACAAGACATTTCGCCAATGGTAAAACAAGTCCAGCAAGACCTCCCGGTGTGTCGACACCCTGATATTAGCCGCACGTATCTCATCTCAGGCCACAACCGGATGGGCGATTATACGAGTAAAACCAAACCTCGAGTTTCCCCGTGGTGGCCCCGCATACTCCCCGTTTGGGACCAACACCATCAGCACTGGCCCCCCTGTTATGTAGAATTAAGAACCCGGGGACATGACCCCCTATGCAATTAATTAATTAATTAAGTTGTTATTATGAGCAAATTAAAACCAATGTTGGGCCTTGCTGGAGGAGTTTTATTCAAAGTCGAACTGTCAAGGGGTCCCCATCCACCCATCGTGTAAGGAACGCAAAATCAAGGAACATAATGCCGGTTTATCGGCGCCTAAGGTGGCATGAGTGGAACAAAACACCGAGCAAAAGGCCAAGCCTTCCACCATGCCCAGTATATAGGTGTGTTAATAATAATAATAATAATAATAATAATAATAATAATAATAATAATAATAATAATAATAATAATAATAATAATAATAATAGATATTGTGATATACCAACAACAAGTTCCCTCCTGGAATGAACTTCATCTTCACCAGCAACTAACAACGCTATAAGAGGGGCTGAGCAAGCGGGTAACATAGCCAAACAGTGGTTTGCTAGTAAGGTGTCAAAAGGGTAGAGGTTTCATGGCAACAAGGAGAGGCTGACATAAAGATGGGTAGCGTGACATGTAATGATAGCATCGAGACAACTAAGCATGGCAATGGTAGTAAAGGTATCCAAGGGTATGATCATCTTGCTTGGGATCCCGCAAGGGAGAAGAACGGGTCCAAGAAGTAGACGGAGCAACATAGTCGAGCGAATCCTCACAACTCCGGAACGAAACCGAAGCTAACAAGAGAAGCAACCGTAAAGAGGCAAACAACACGGTAAACACACAAGCATAAACCTGGCATACGATGCACATCCAAGTATGATGCATGTCCGGTTTAATTATGCATGGCATGGCAAAGTGCACAAACAATTACTACAAGTTAAGTGGAGCTCAATATGCAACGAGTTGCATATTGACGAAACACCACATTTTAATTATTTAGTTGACTCTCGTTTATTTACAAGACAAGATTAATTGTTTGTTAACATGGCAGGAGGTGAAACAAGAGCAAACTGCCTATTTAGACATTTTAAATGAGGCCAGAAATAACAACAACAATTCCGGGAAAATCCCCATATGCATGTTTAGCAATTTTAAGCAAACAACAATTAAACATTTAATGTTGTTAACATGATGCAGATGACATGTTCAAGTTTATGCAATTTTTATTAAAAGTGAACATGAAGAGATAAGGAGCACTTGTCACCGTGGTGGAAGGAAAGGGTGCCACGGCAACGATCCGAAAATGATGCAACGCAACATCTCGGTACCGGTAACTCGTTGAGAGACCGGTGCAAAAGAAAGATGGCGTGAGCGAGTCGAACAAGATGAAAAGGTGGGGTGATCCCGTCACCGGGTTCCCACGGGTCGGCGACGAGGCAACCGAGGAGCACGACAAAAGATGATACGGGCACGGAGCACACAAGGGAAACATCTCATACAACACATGCATTCATCCACGGGCATCGTCTCGGGGTTATACCTTCGAAACATTCGTTTCGGGGCGGTTCGAGGTCGTCGAGGGACGTAATGGAAGTAGTTGTTCACGAGGTCGTCAACGAAGTAGTCGTTCACATTCCGTTTTCGGAGAGGTACTTGTCGAATCCCTCGTTTCCGGGGCGACGGTAGTCGTTCACGTTGGCGACGGTAGTGGAAGTAGTTGTACTCGCGGTCGTCGGCGACGGTAGTGGTACACGCATGTAGACGAACTTGACGGTCCAGGGTATTTGACGGTCTTGAAGAACCTAAAAGGTACAAGGTGATGATACACGCCCGCGAGCGGTAAACGTTCACATGAAGGAAGTTGAACTTGATGCATCTTCGGATGTAGCCATACGGGTACTGTGGTCAAGGTCTTGTAGGCCTTGTAGATCCCGGAGGCGCTCGGCTTGGACAAGCCCTCGGGCTGCTCCATGGAAACGAGCCAAAATTAATGGAGGTCAAAACAGCGGCGGCAGTGAGGAGGCCGAAGGGCGAAGAAGAGGCGACCGAGGCGCGGTGACGAGGAGCTTGGGACGCGGCATCTCCTGGCCGGCACGCGGGATGGCAGACCGCTCCGACGCCTAGAGGTGCTCGAGATGGAGGCGCGGAGGGAGCTGCTCGTCCTTGGCGCGCTGGAGAGGAGGGAGCAGCACGGGGCGTCAGCTTGGGGCGGCTCGTGGCAGGGGCGAGCTCCCACGGCGAGGTGGCGACCGGCGTACTAGAGGACGAGGCCGGCCTGACGCTCTTGTAGGTGACAGACGCGATGGCGGCAGGACGAGACTTTGGCGCGACGGCGGCAGTGTGGTGGCCGGCGGCGGCTTGGCTAGACTGCGCGGAGGAAGAGGACGGCGGCGGGCGCTGCGGCCTGGAGGGCGCGTCCATGCGGCTCGGGAGGCAAGGGATGGCGCGGACGAGGGATCCTGGCCCTGCCCGCGGGGTGCCAGGCGCATGCGCTTGAGGACGAGGCGCGTCGGCTGGAGATCGAGCAGAAGGAGGAATGAGTGGGTTCAGGCGCTGGGGCTCGGTCTCTGGCGGCGCATTGGGAGGACGATGGGGAGATGGAGATGTCGCTGGCTAGGGTTCGGGCGAGGGAGTCGCTGGCCTGGCGCCTAAGGTGGAATTGGGCCGGGGCGGTTGGCTGATGGGCTGAGAGCTCCAAGGCGAGGATGCGGCCTGGGCCAGCTGCGGCTGGTCCAGGTGGTCTAACTCTCTCCCTCCTCTGAAAAATAAAACAAAACCGAGAAGAAAAAGAAAAAGGAGATAATAAAAAGAAAGGGGGAGTTAGGGAAAGAATTTAGGCAAGAGGTAATTTTTCTTGGACTCGCAAAAATGTTCACGGTCCATGAAAAATAGGAGAGGCAAGAAAAGAGAAAGAGAAGGCATGGGGAAAATATGTAAGTGTGTTGGGTTAATTCCAAACAAATGGAATATTTAATATAGCTCTCTAATAATATTGAGAGGCTTTTATATGTTATAAAGAGAAGTCAATCTTCCCTCGATTTAAATGGGCCGAAGGTCCACACAATTTATTTAGTTGAGATGCAAAAGAAATATGACATGATGGCATGATGACATGATGCAATGCAAAATAAATAACACAAGCACAAAAGAAACACACGGGAGAACCCGGAACATCTGGAATCTTCTGGAATCTTCTGGGACGTCGGTCTTCGGGCGTCACAGCTTATCAACTCTAGGTTGGAGAAAGGGACATATCTGCTTGACAAGAGGCATCTACCTCTTAGGAAGATTTTGAGGACAATGAAGTTGTCATGGATGCATCCCATCCTACTTCATTTGAAGGCCAAGAAAAGATTGCTCAAGCAAAGGCAGCGAAGCAAGCAAGTGCTTCTGGAGCTCTAAGACCAAGCAAGATCAGCTCAGTTATCTGCTTGAGTCCACTCTGAGGATCGAGAAGAGTTTGGCCAACTTGACTCAGAATCAAGCAAGCCTTGAGAGGATCATTGAGACAAAGTTCTATGATCTAGATGTAAAGGTCATAGAGATCCAGACAGATGTGGAGAAGCTCAAGGAAGATGCAAAGGATAGAGATGCTACAGATGCTTTTCAGAGAGTCCCAAGAGGACCAAGATCTTCAGCTGTGCTGGTTGCCGAGCCCAGACCTATACTTTCAGCTCCTATAGCTACTGCTACAGTTGTTCCTCCAGCTTCAACACCTCCGTCTCCACAGACTTTATCGGAAGCGTTTGTAGATGCTCTTATCTCCACGCCATCTGCGTACACCGGAGCCACCAGCAAGAAGACTTATTCTACAGCTCCCGGAGATCGTGCCTAGAGTGTCGCATAGCACTATACATTTTCGAGCTTTTTGGTAACTTGTGCCAAAGGGGGAGAAAGTGTATAGATCATTAGGCTTCGAGAGAGAGTGTTTGACTTATCTTTGTTAGTTTTTGCTTGCTAGTTTGTTTGGTCGTTTGGTTATTGCTACAATCTGCTTATGTGTGTGAGATACTACTTGTGCTTGATCATATCATACTATGTTTAATGTGTGATTATTTCATTGTGTATGATCATTCACTTGTTATTTTGGTGATGAGTGCTTGTTGCTTAAATCTTATCATTTTGAGCGCTCCACCAAGATGTATGTGACATGGAAGAGTAACCCATGATCCTAATCGATTGTGCATTTACATTCAAAAGAAAATCTTAAATAATGCACAAATTTAGGGGGAGCTCTTGCTTATCACATACTTCTCAAAGTGATGATATATTTCATTCTTATTATCTTTTGTCGAAGCTTTGATCTATATGTTGTCATCAATTACCAAAAAGGGGGAGATTGAAAGTGCAACTTATCCCCGGGTGGTTTTGGTAATTAATAACAACATATAGCTCATTGAACTAATATCCTTTCAAGATAAATATTTCAGGAAGTTCAATGGTTGGCATGGCATGGATTAGAAATGTGGACCCCTCAAAAAGCTAAGGACAAAGATTGGCAAAATCTCAAGACTCTACATATTCATTTTAGTTATCCAAGATCACATTGAGTCCGTAGGAAAAGCCAATACTATTAAAAGGGGATGAGGTGTTGCTTAATGGTCTACTTGCTCAAGTGCTTATTAATATGCTCCAAATCCCTCAACCACTTTATCATTTCCACATATGTCCCAAACCTAAAAGTCAAACTCGGCCCGACCGATTTGATCTATCTGGCGCCACCGAGTTCACATGAGATAGCCACTGCCACAAACCCTAATCAGTTCTGTCTCACCGACAGGGATCTCAGTCTCACCGAGATGGGAATGTAAACTATTTGTTTCCTTTTTGCAACGTTTCGGTCCAACCGAGATGTGAGAGTCAGTCTCATGGAGTTGGCATTGCAAACTTTTTGTTTCCTCTTCGTAACGTTTCGGTCCCACCGAGACGAGCGAATCGGTCCCACCGAGTTTGCCTGACCAACACTCTGTTAGCCTATTACCAAAATTGGTCTCACCGAGTTTGTTTAATCGGTCAAACCGAGTTAAGGTTTTTCCTTAACCCTAATGCATCGGTCTCACCGAGTTGATAGTATCGGTCCCACCGAAATGTCTAGCTTTCACATTTTGAACTGCTACGGTCTGACCGAATTCGCTTATTCGGTCTGACCGAGTTGGGTCAAATGTGTGTAACGGCTAGATTTTGTGTGGAGACTATATATACCCCTCCACCCACTCTCCATCTGTGAGAGAGCCATCAAAACGTGCCTACACTTCTATTATTCATTTTGTGAGAGAGAACCACCTGCTCATGTGTTGAGACCAAGATATTCCAATCCAACCACAAGAATCTTGATCTCTAGCCTTCCCCAAGTTGCTTTCCACTCAAATCTTCTTTCCAACATATCCAAATCTGTGAGTGAGAGTTGAGTGTTGGGGAGACTATCACTTGAAGCACAAGAGCAAGGAGTTCATCGTCAACACACCATTTATTACCTTTTGGAGAGTGGTGTCTCCTAGATTGGTTAGGTGTCACTTGGGAGCCTCCGACCAGATTGTGGAGTTGAACCAAGGAGTTTGTAAGGGCAAGGAGATCGCCTACTTCGTGAAGATCTACCCTAGTGAGGCAAGTCCTTCATGGACGATGGCCATGGTGGGATACACAAGGTTGCTTCTTCGTGGACCCTTTGTGGATGGAGCCCTCCGTGGACTCGAGTAGCCGTTACCCTTCGTGGGTTGAAGTCTCCATCAACGTGGATGTACGATAGCACCACCTATCGGAACTATGCCAAAACATATGTGTCTCAAATTGCGTTTGCACTCTCCAACTCCTCCCTTTACCCTCATATGCAATGCTTTACTTTCCACTGCCACAATTCTAGAACTACATGTGTAGGAAGATTGCTTGACTTGTGCCTAAGTTGCTAAAATATGCCACAACTTAAAATTGGGAAAAGGCTAAGTTTTTATTTGGTCAAGTAGTCTAATCACCCCCCCCCCATCTAGACATACTTCCGATCCTACACCTATGAAATTTGTTCATGTTGTCGGCTTACCATGTCATATGCAGCAAAAGGGCAACAACCCCAAAAAAGCTTCAAAGCATAAACTCCAAGTGCACAATCACATCATACTGGCGACTTATTATCCAGAGCTACACCGGGTTATCAAACTGCGGATACGCTCAAATATGAGCCATAAAGATGAAGGCTACATGGCCTGAATCATTTTAAGCCATATGTCAATACGGCACAAAAATATAAACCAAAGCAATACGTCAAGTAAAATTAGAAAAGATAAGGCTTTCATAGGCTCCCAGGCCTAAATATCTAGTGCTTTTAAAGGGCCGCACAACCACTGAGTTAATCCTTTATTCAAACCTATAATCCGGGCCTCACGTGACCAATCACCGTTTTAACTTTGACAAGTTCAGGGTGTGTATAAGATTGACTGTCAAGAGTACGGCAGTTTGTTCCGGCATTACCTAGTTGGAGTGGCAGACATACAAAGGTAGGATAACCCGGATTTTCTGTGAATACACCTGGCGTCCAAGACAATCAAAAGGGTAATTAAGGCTATGTTCATTGAACAGGAAGCCCCCAAGTGATCTTATGACATAACAAATAAAGGCTCAGATACTCAGAAATGCAATGACAGAGGCCCCGAATTATCAAGGATGCCAGCTTTATTATATTAATGATAATATATATACACTGATTGAAATATGTATATCACAAGAGTCGGTGGCTCAGGTGTAATAAGGCCAAAGATGAGCAATAGTCCACAGCCGACGGGTTTCTTCCTCCAACGTACATCAGTCCTTGTGGTCTCGAACATCGATAAGGTAGTATGATCTAAACCCGGGCATGGGCAGCCCAGCCCGACCACCCGGCTCGAGCCCGGCTCGAAAAACCTGGGCCGGGCCGGGTCGAGCTTGACAGTCGGGCCGAGCTCGGGCTTTGTTTTGCAGCCCGAAAGATAGTTCGGGCTGGGCTCGGGCTTCTACTTTTCCGTTTTTCGGGCCAGGCTTACACTTGCGCATACTAAAATATAGCATTCGAATCGGGCTTTTGAGCTTCGGGCTTGATTTCGGGCCGGACTCGGGCTTGAAAAAAGGGAGTATTTTGGGCTTCGGGCCGGGCTCGGGCTTAAGAAATGAAGGTCGGGCTTTACAAGCCCGGCCCGAAACCCGGCTCGGCCCGATGTTTGCTCGGGTTTAGTATGATCTGTTGTTCAGATTCTTGCTGACCACAAAAGGTCCTTCCCAAGGTGGGGATAACTTGTGCATGTCTGTTTGATCCTGGATGAGCCGGAGCACCAAATCACCTTCTTGAAAGGTATGCGTTCTAACCCGGCGGCTGTGATAACGACACAGATCTTGCTAATAAATCGTCGAACGAGCTACTGCATGGTCACGCTCTTCATCCAAGAGGTCAAGGTAATCCTGACGTGCTTGCTCGTTATCAGCTTCAACATAATCGCCACACGGGGCGAGTCGTGACGTATGTCACTGGGATGAACCGCATCTGCTCCATAAACCATGAATAAAGGTGTGTAACCCGTAGATCTGTTGGGGGTAGTGTTGATACTCCAAAGCACAGAAGGTAACTCCTCAACCCAACAACCCAGCGTCCTCTGCAAAGGGACCATAAGCCGGGGCTTGATGCCTCTTAAAATCTCTTGATTCGGCCTTTCAGCTTTTCCATTGGATTGGGGGTGAGCCACAGAGGAAACATCGAGACGAATATGCTCTTGTTGGCAGAACTCTTTCATAGCACCCTTAGACAGACTAGTACCATTATCAATGATGATACTATGAGGATATCCAAAATGAAAGATCACCATTTTGATGAATTGAACCGCCGTCGTTGCATCACACTTGTTGACTGGCTCAGCCTCAATCCACTTTGTAAATTTATCAACTGCCACCAAGAGGTGAGTCCTTTTATCTTTAGATCTTTTAAAAGGCCCAACCATATCCAGCCCCCAGACTGCAAATGGCTAAGTAATTGGAATCATCCTCAATTCTTGAGCCGGCACATGAGCTCACCTGGAAAACTTTTGACAAGCATCACACTTGCTAACCAGATCCTCTGCATCAGCATGAGCCGTCAGCCAATAAAATCCATGACGAAAAGCCTTGGCCACAAGAGACTTAGAGCCGGCATGATGACCACAGTCTCCTTCATGAATATCTTGTAGTATTTCACAACCCTCCTCAGGAGAAATGCAACATTGAAACACCCATGTGACACTGCGTCGGTGCAACTCGTCATTGACAATAGTCATCGACTTAGACCGCCAGGTTATCTATCTGGCCAGAGTTTCATCCTCATGTAACTCGCCCCGGGTCATATAAGTCAAATATGGCACTGTCCAATCAAGAATAATATGAAGAGCCGCCACCAATTATGCCTCCGGGTCAAGGATAGCAAGATCCTCCTCTGTAGGTAATTTAACCGAAGGATTATTCAAAATATCGAGGAAAACATTGGGTGGCACCGGCTTATGCGGAGAACAAGCCGGCTTGGTGCATCAGCCGCCTCATTTTTCCTTCGATCAACATGTTCCACTTGATAACCTTTGAAATGACCAGCAATTGCATCAGCCGCCCGGCGATAAGCCGCCATGAGCGGGTCTTTGGAATCCCAAGTTCCTGAGTCTTGCTGAGCCACCAGATTTGAGTCGCCGAAACACCTCACCCGGCTTAGATTCATCTCCTTAGCCATCCAACGATTATGGAGCAAGGCCTCATACTCAGTTGCATTGTTAGTACAAGGGAACATCAATTTTAAAACATAACATAACTTATCACCTCGTGGGGAAGTCAAAATAACTCCAGCCCCCGAGCCTTCCAACTGCCTGGATCCATCAAAGTGAATAGTCCAATAGGTGTTATCGGGCTTCTCCTTAGGTATCTGCAGCTCTGTCCAGTCATTGACAAAATCCACCAGTGCTTGAGACTTGATAGCTGTCCAAGGCACATACTTCTCCAACCTCAATGGCTCACTTGGCCACCTGGCCAGTGGCTTCTCTATTTTGAATGATATCTCCTAGAGGACCAGAACTAACCACATTGATGGGATGACCCAGGAAGTATTGCTTCAACTTGCGACTAGCAATGAACACTCCGTAAACCAGCTTCTGCCAATGGGGGTATCTCTATTTAGATTCAATGAGTACCTCACTGATGTAGTAAACAGGCCGCTCAACCGGATATTCCTTGCCTGACTCATTTCTTTCCACAACCACTGCTACGCTGACAGCTCTGTTGTTGGCAGTCACATATAAAAGTAAAGACTCTTTATCAATAGGAGATGCAACGACCAGTGGCTCAACTAGTTGCTTTTTCAGTGCCCCAAATGCCTGATCAACAACATCACTCCAGACAAAGTGATATGTCTTCTTCATCATTTGGTACAAGGGGATAGCCTTCTCTCCTAGTGGCTGATAAACCGACTCAGAGCTGCAATATGACCTGCCAAATATTTGACATTATTTATGCACGCTGGTTTAGCCAAGGAGGTGATAGCCTTGATTTTTTCTAGGTTAGCTTCAATGCCTCTCTCATAAACCAAAAGGCCCAAGAGTTTACCAGCCGGAACACCGAAAACACACTTGGCCGGGTTAAGCATCATTTTGTAGACCCAGAGATTGTCAAAAGTCTCCTTCAGGTCATTTAGCAAGGTCTATTTCTTTATTGGTTTCACAACTATGTCATCCACATAAGCATGAACATTATGCCCAATTTGATCATGGAGACAATTCTGAACACACCGCTAATTAGTCGCATGGGCACTCTTGAGCCCAAAAGGCATAGATACATAGCAGAAGGCTCCAAAAGGAGTGATGAAAGTTGTCTTCTCTTGGTCCTTAACTGCCATCTTGATCTGATGACAACCTGAATAAGCATCCAAAAAACACAAGCGCTCACAACCCGTCATAGCATCAATGATTCGATCAATACAGGGAGAGCAAAGGGATCAGCTAGACAAGCTTAATTAAGATCTGTGTAATCCACACACATACGCCAAGTGTCGTTTTTCATAAGCACCAACATCGGGTTAGCCAACCACTCAGGGTGAAGACTTCAACAATGAACCCAGCCGCCAAGAGCCGGGCCACTTCTTCCCCAATGGTCGTGCGCCTCTCTTCATAAAAACGACGAAGGAATTGCCTAACCGGTTTAAACTTTGGATCAATATTGACAGTGTGCTCAGTGAGTTCCCTCGGTACACCTGGCATATCTGAAGGCTTCCATGTGAAGATGTACCGGTTCTCACGGATGAACTAAATGAGCGCACTTTCCTATTTCAGATCCAGGTTAGCACTGATGGTGAATGCTACTCTCGAGCTTGAGTTGTATTCCCTCAAAGATGAAAGGGTGATGCAGCACAGTAGCGTAAGTATTTCCCTCCATTTTTTAGAACCAAGGTATCAATCCAGTAGGAGACCACGCGCGAGTCCCTCGCACCTGCACAAACAAATAAGAACTTCGCAGCCAACACGGTAAGGGGTTGTCAATCCCTTTACGGTCACTTACGAAAGTGAGAACTGATAGATAGGATAGTATAATATTTTTGGTATAAGAACAGAAAGTAAATAAAGCAAAGTAAAGTAGATGGAAGATTAATATGTTGAGAATAGACACGGGGGCCATAGGTTTCATTAGTGGCTTCTCTCATGATAGCAGAATCCTACGGTGGGTGAACAAATTACTGTCGAGCAATTGATAGAAAAGCGCATAGTTATGAGAATATCTAGGCATGATCATTATATATAGGCATCACGTCCGTGACAAGTAGACCGAAACGATTCTGCATCTACTGCTATTACTCCACACATCGACCGCTATTTAGCATGCATCTAAAGTATTAAGTTCATAAGAACAGAGTAATGCTTTAAGCAAGATGACATGATGTAGAGGGATAAACTCAAGCAATATGATATAAACCCCATATTTTTATCCTCGATGGCAACAATACAATATGTGCCATGCTGCCCATGCTGTCACTGGGAAAGGACACCGCAAGATTGAACCCAAAGCCAAGCACTTCTCCCATTGCAAGAACTATAGATATAGTAGGCCAAACCAAACCAATAATTCGAATAGACTTGCAAGGATATTATAATCATACATAAAAGATTTCAGAAAAGAATCAAATATTGTTCATAGATAATTTTGATCAGAAACCCACAATTCATCGGATCTCGACAAACACACCGCAAAAATATTACAATGAATAAATCTCCTCGAACATTGAGGAGAACTTTGTATTGAGATCCAAAAAGAGAGAAGAAGCCATCTAGCTAATAACTATGGACTCGAAGGTCTGTGGTAAAGTACTCACAACTCATTGGTGAGGCTATAGTGTTGATCTAGAAGCACTCCATGATGGATCCCCCCTCCGACGGAGCTCCGGAACAGGCCCCAAGATGGGATCTCACGGGAACAGAAGGTTACGGCGGTGGAATTAGGGTTTTCTCTATTTCCTTGATGTTTTCAGGGTACATGGATATATATATAGGAGGAAGGGGGGCATCAGGGGAGCCAGAGGGGGCCCACGAGGGTGGGGGCATGCGTGTCCCCCTGGGTGCGCCCTCGACCCTCATGGCTGCATCTCTCGTTCCCTAGCGTGTACTCCAAGTCTACTGGGTAGATACGGTTGCAAAAATAACTCTCCCAAAGGTTTCATTCCGTTTGGACTCCGTTTGATATCCCTTTTCTGATAAACACTGAAATAGGCAAAAAAACAGCAATTTGCACTAGGCCTTGGGTTAGTAGGTTAGTCCCAAAAATAATATAAAAGTGTATATAAAGCCCATTAAACATCCAAAACAGAATATATAATGGCATTGAACAATCAAAAATTATAGATGCGTTGCAGACGTATCAAGCATCCCCCAGCTTAATTCCAGCTCGTCCTCGAGTAGGAAAATGATAAAAAAAACAGAATTTTTGATGTGGAATGCTAACCAACATAATTCTCAATGTAATTTCTTTGTTGTGGCATGAATGTTCAGATCTGAAAGATTGAAGACAAAAGTTCATGTTGACATAAGAATAAGAATACTTCAAGCATTCTAACAAAGCAATCGTGTCTCCTTAAAATAACATGGCCAAATAAAGTTATCCCTACAAAATCATATAGTCTGGCTATGCTCCCTCTTCATCACACAAAATATTTAAATGATGCACAACCCCGGTTTCAGCCAAACAATTGTTTCATACTCAAAAAAATTTCAAACATTTCAACTTTCACGCAATACATGAGCGTGAGCCATGGATATAGCACTATAGGTGGAATAGAGTGGTGGTTGTGGAGAAGACAAAAAAGGGAGATAGTCTCACATCAACTAGGCGTATTAATGGGCTATGGAGATGCCCATCAATAGATATCAATGTGAGTGAGTAGGGATTGCCATGCAACGGATGCACTAGAGCTATAAGTGTATGAAAGCTCATCAAAAGAAACTAAGTGGCTGTGCATCCAACTTGCTTGCTCATGAAGACCTAGGGCATTTGAGGAAGCCCATCGTTGGAATATACAAGCCAAGTTCTATAATGAAAATTCCCACTAGTATATGAAAGTGACAAAACAAGAGACTCTCTATCATGAAAATCATGGTGCTACTTTGAAGCACAAGTGTGGAAAAGGATAATAGCATTGTCCCTTCTCTCTTTTCTCTCATTTTTTTGGAGGGGCTTTCTCTCTTTTTTTATTAGCCCCTCTCTATTTTTTTTGGGCCATCTTTTTTTTATTTGGACTTTCCTCACATTGGACAATGCTCTAATGACACTCAATAAATAAAGCATGCTCCAACTTCGTCACATAGCGGTTCACCATGCGTGCATGCTACGAGAATCACAAACTTTAACACAAGTACTTCTTGAATTCATAATTACTCCACTAGCATGACTCTAATATCACCATCCTCATATATCAAAACAATCATCAAGTATCAAACTTCTCATCATATTCAATGCACTTTATGTGAAAGTTTTTACTATGCCCATCTTGGATGCCTATCATATTTGGACTAGTTTTATAACCAAAGCTCATTACCATGCTGTTCTAAAAGAATCTCAAAAGGGTATAAGTTAAGCATGAGAGATCAACAATTTTTACAAAATAAAACCACCACCGTGCTCTAAAAGATATAAGTGAAGCACTAGAGCAAAACTATCTAGCTCAAAAGATATAAGTGAAGCACATAGAGTATTCTAATAAATTCTAAATCATATTTATCTCTCTCAAAAGGTGTGTCCAGCAAGGATGATTGTGGCAAACTAAAAAGCAAAGACTCAAATCATACATGACGCTCCAAGCAAAACACATATCATGTGGTGAATAAAAATATAGTCCTGAGTATAGTTACCGATAGATGAAGACAAAAGAGGGGATGCCTTCCCGGGGCATCCCCAAGCTTTGGCTTTTGGTTGTCCTTGAATTTTACCTTGTGGTGCCTTGGGAATCCCCAAGCTTAGGCTCTTGCCACTCTTTGTTCCATAGTCCATCAAATCCATACTCAAAACTTGAAAACTTCACAACACAAAACTTAGCCAAAAATCTCGTGGGCTTTGTTAGTATAAGAAAACAAACCACCACTCAAAGGTAGTGTAATGAACTCATTCTTTGTTTATATTGGTGTTAAACCTACTGTATTCTAACTTCTCCATGATTCATACCCCCCGATACTACTCATAGATTCATCAAAATAAGCAAACAACACACGAAAAAAAGAATATGTCAAAAATAGAACAGTCTGTAGTAATCTGTAGCTTTCGAATACTTATGTAACTCCAAAAAAAATAAAATAAATTGGAACACGTGAAGAATTTTTCTATTAATCATCTACAAAATTAATCAACTAAAGATCACTCTCCAGTAAAAAAATTACAGCCAATCTCGTGAGCGCTAAAGTTTCTGTTTTTTACAGCATGATCATATAAACTTCACACAAGTCTTCCCAAAGGTTCTACTGGGCACAAACACTAATTAAAACACAAAACCACATCTAAACAGAAGCTACATGCAATATTTATTCCTAAACAGAAGCAAAAACAAAGAAAATAAAATTGGGTTGCCTCCCAACAAGCGCTATCATTTAACGCCCCTAGCTAGGCACGATACAAGAATAGATCTAGGTATTGCCATCTTTGGTAAGCAATCCATATGTGGCTCTCATAATAGATTCATAAGGTATTTTAATTTTCTTTCTAGGAAAGTCTTCCATGCCCTTCCTTAATAGAAATTGGAATCTAATATTTCCTTCCTTCATATCAGTAATTGCACCAATTGTTCTAAGGAAAGGTCTATCGAGAATAATAGGACATGAAGGATTGCAATCCATATCAAGAACAATGAAATCTACGGGCACATAATTCCTATTGGCTACAATAAGAACATCATTAATCCTTCGCATAGGTTTCTTAATGGTAGAATCCGCAAGATGCAAATTTAAAGAAGAATCATCGAGCTCATGGAAACCTAACATATCACACAAAGTTTTTGGGATTGTAGAAACACTTGCACCCAAATCACACAAAGCAAAGCATTCGTGATCTTTAATTTTAATTTTAATAGTAGGTTCCCACTTATCATAAATCTTTCCAGGGATAGAAACTTCTAATTCAAGTTTTTCTTCATAAGATTGCATCAAAGCATCAACTATGTGTTTGGTAAAATCCTTATTTTGACTATAAGCATGCGGAGAATTTAGTACGGGTTGCAACAAGGAAATACAATCTATTAAAGAGAAATTATCATAACTGAATCCCTTGAAACCCAAAATAGTGGGTTCATCACTATGCAAAGTTTAAATCTCTTCAATCCCACTTTTAACAATTTTAGCATCAAGATTTAAAAACTTCGAATCATTGGGACGCCTTTTAACTAAAGTAGACTCATCTCCAGTCCCATCTTTATCAAGATTCATACTAGAAAACAAGGATCTAATAGGAGACCCATCAATAACTTCCAGATCTTCATCTTTATTTTCAAATTCTTCCGGTTTAGCAGCCATCTTATTAACTAAGGTGGATTGCTTGTCCGAAATTTGGGCTATTAAGTTCTCAAGATGAGCAAACTGAGATTTCAAACCATAAATTCCTAAGACATATCATCAAGCTCTTTATTCATGTACTCCATAAAGCTTTTTCGTTCTTTCAGCTCATTTCTGAAGAAATCATTATGCTCAAATTGAACAGACATAAAATATCTAACATTGTTTTCAATCTCCTCCAACCTCTTAAGGTGAGGGTCAACATTGATCGGGGGAGCCATAGTGACAAGCAAGCAAGCGAACGATAAACACACGGAAAAAGAATGGCGAATAAAACGGCAAGGGTGAAGTGGGGGAGAGGAAAACGAGAGGCAAATAATGTAGTGCGAAGGATAAGGGTTTGTGATAGGTACTTGGTATATGACTTTGGCGTAAGCCTCCCCGGCAAGGGCGCCAGAAATTCTTCTTGCTACTTCTCGAGCTTGCATTGTATTCCCTCGAAGAGGAAAGGGTGATGCAACACAGTAGCGTAAGTATTTCCCTCGGTTTTTGAGAACCAAGGTATCAATCCAGTAGGAGACCACGCACGAGTCCCTCGCACCTGCACAAACAAATAAGAACTTCGCAGCCAACGCGATAAGGGGTTGTCAATCCCTTTACGGTCACTTACAAAAGTGAGAACTGATAGATAGGATAGTATAATATTTTTGGTATTTTTGGTATAAGAACAGAAAGTAAATAAAGCAAAGTAAAGTAGATGGAAGATTAATATGTTGAGAATAGACCCGGGGGCCATAGGTTTCACTAGTGGCTTCTCTCATGATAGCAGAATCCTACGGTGGGTGAACAAATTACCGTCGAGCAATTGGTAGAAAAGCACATAGTTATGAGAATATCTAGGCATGATCATTATATATAGGCATCACGTCTGTGACAAGTAGACCGAAACGACTGCATCTACTGCTATTGCTCCACACATCGACCGCTATTCAGCATGCATCTAGAGTATTAAGTTCATAAGAACGGAGTAATGCTTTAAGCAAGATGACATGATGTAGAGGGATAAACTAAATCAATATGATATAAACCCCATCTTTTTATCCTCGGTGGCAACAATACAATATGTGCCCTACTACCCCTACTGTCACTAGGAAAGGACACCGCAAGACTGAACCCAAAGCCAAGCACTTCTCCCATTGCAAGAACTATAGATCTAGTAGGCCAAACCAAACCAATAATTTGAAGAGACTTCCAAGGATATTATAATCATACATAAAAGATTTCATAAAAGAATCAAATATTGTTCATAGATAATCTTGATCAGAAACCCACAATTCATCGAATCTCGACAAACACACTGCAAAAAGATTACATCAAATAGATCTCCTCGGAGATCGAGGAGAACTTTGTATTGAGATCCAAAAAGAGAGAAGAAGCCATCTAGCTAATAACTATGGACTCGAAGGTATGTGGTAAAGTACTCACAACTCATTGGTGAGGCTATGGTGTTGATGTAGAAGCACTCCGTGATGGATCCCCCCTCCGGCGGAGCTCCGGAACAGGCCCCAAGATGGGATCTCACGGGAATAGAAGGTTGCGGCAGTGGAATTAGGGTTTTCTCTGTTTCTATGATGTTTTCAGGGTACATGGATATATATAGGAGGAAGGAGGGCATCGCGGGAGCCAGAGGGGGCCCACGAGGGTGGGGGGGCATGCATGCCCCCTGGGCGTGCCCTGGACCCACGTGGCCGCATCTCTTGTTCCCTCGCGTGTACTCCAAGTCTTCTGGGTAGATACGGTTCCAAAAATAACTCACCCGAAGGTTTTATTCCGTTTGGACTCCGTTTGATATCCCTTTTCTGCGAAACACTGAAATAGGCAAAAAAGAGCAATTTGCACTGGACCTTGGGTTAGTAGGTTAGTCCCAAAAATAATATAAAAGTGTGTAATAAAGCCCATTAAACATCCAAAACAGAATATATAATAGCATGGAACAATCAAAAATTATAGATGCGTTGGAGACGTATCAAACATCCCCAAGCTTAATTCATGCTCGTCATCGAGTAGGTAAATTATAACAAAACAGAATTTTTGATGTCGAATGCTAACCAACATAATTCTCAATGTAATTTCTCTGTTGTGGCATGAATGTTCAAATCTGAAAGATTCAAGACAAAAGTTCATGTTGACATAAGAATAATAATACTTCAAGCATACTAACAAAGCAATCGTGTCTTCTCAAAATAACATGGCCAAAGAAAGTTATCCCTACAAAATCATATAGTCTGGCTATGCTCCCTCTTCATCACACAAAATATTCAAATCATGCACAACCCTGGTTTCAGCCAAACAATTGTTTCATACTCATCTTTTTAAAACATTTCAACTTTCACGCAATACATGAGCGTGAGCCATGGATATAGCACTATAGGTGGAATAGAGTGGTGGTTGTGGAGAAGACAAAAAAGAAAGATAGTCTCACATCAACTAGGCATATTAATGGGCTATGGAGATGCCCATCAATAGATATCAATGTGAGTGAGTAGGGATTGACATGCAACGGATGGACTAGAGTTATAAGTGTATGAAAGCTCATCAAAAGAAACTAAGTGGGTGTGCATCCAACTTGCTTGCTCATGAAGACCTAGGGCATTTGAGGAAGCCCATCATTGGAATATACAAGCCAAGTTCTATAATGAAAATTCCCACTAGTATATGAAAGTGACAAAACAAGAGACTCTCTATCATGAAAATCATGGTGCTACTTTGAAGCACAAGTGTGGAAAAGGATAATAGCATTGTCCCTTCTCTCTTTTCTCTCATTTTTTTGGAGGGGCTTTCTCTCTTTTTTTTATTAGCTCCTCTCTATTGTTTTGGCCATCTTTTTTTTATTTGGCATTTCCTCACATGGGACAATGCTCTAATAATGAAGATCATCACACTTTTATTGACTTACAACTCAAAGATTACAACTCGAAACTAGAACAAAATATGACTATGTGAATGATGATGAAGCATGTCATATGAATGGAATGGTGGAAAGTTGCATGGCAATATATCTCAGAATGGCTATGGAAATGCCATGATAGGTAGGTATGGTGGCTGTTTTGAGGAAGGTATGTGTTGGGTGTATGGTACAGGCAAAAGTTGTGCGGTACAAGAGAGGCTAGCAATGGTGGAAGGGTGAGAGTGCGTATAATCCATGGACTCAACATTAGTCATAAAGAACTCATATACTTATTGCAAAAATCTACGAGTCATCAAAACAAAGTATTCATCGCATGCTCCTAGGGGAAGGGTTGGTAGGAGTTAACCATCGCGCGATCCCGACCTCCACACAAAGGATGACACTCAATAAATAAAGCATGCTCCAACTTCATCATATAGTGGTTCACCATACGTGCATGCTACGGGAATCACAAACTTTAACACAAGTATTTCTTGAATTCATAATTACTCCACTAGCATGACTCTAATATCACCATCCTCATATCTCAAAACAATCATCAAGTATCAAACTTCTCATCATATTCAATGCACTTTATGTGAAAGCTTTTACTATGACCATCTTGGATGCCTATCATATTTGGACTAGTTTTATAACCAAAGCTCATTACCATGCTGTTCTAAAAGACTCTCAAAAGGGTATAAGTTAAGCATGAGAGATCAACAATTTCTAAAAAAATAAAACCACCACCGTGCTCTAAAAGATATAAGTGAAGCATTAGAGCAAAACTATCTATCTCAAAAGATATAAGTGAAGCACATAGAGTATTCTAATAAATTTTAAATCATATTTATCTCTCTCAAAAGGTGTGTCCAGCAAGGATGATTGTGGCAAACTAAAAGGCAGAGACTCAAATCATACATGACGATCCAAGCACAACACATATCATGTGGTGAATAAAAATATAGTCCCGAGTAAAGTTACCGATAGATGAAGACAAAAGAGGGGATGCCTTCCCGGGGCATCCCCAAGCTTAGGCTTTTGGTTGTCCTTGAATTTTACCTTGTGGTGCCTTGGGCATCCCCAAGCTTAGTCTCTTGCCACTCCTTGTTCCATAGTCCATCGAATCCATACTCAAGACTTGAAAACTTCACAACACAAAACTTAGCCGATAATCTCGTGAGCTCCGTTAGTATAAGAAAACAAACCACCACTCAAAGGTAATGTAATGAACTCATTCTTTGTTTATATTGGTGTTAAACCTACTGTATTCCAACTTCTCCATGATTCATACCCCCCGATACTACTCATAGATTCATCAAAATAAGCAAACAACACACGAAAAACAGAATCTGTCAAAAACAGAACAGTCTGTAGTAATCTGTAACTCCAAAAAAATTGAAATAAATTGGTAAAAGTGAGTAATTTGTCTATTAATCAGCTACAAAAAGAATCAACTAAATATCACTCTCCAGTAAAAAAATTACAGCCAATCTCATGAGCGCTAAAGTTTCTGTTTTTTACAGCATTATCATATAAACTTCACACAAGTCTTCCCAAAGGTTCTACTTGGCACAAACACTAATTAAAACACAAAACCACATCTAAACAGAAGCTACATGCAATATTTATTCCTAAACAGAAGCAAAAACAAAGAAAATAAAATTGGTTTGCCTCCCAACAAGCGCTATCGTTTAACGCCCCTAGCTTGGCACGATACAAGAATAGATCTAGGTATTGCCATCTTTCGTAGGCAATCCATACGTGGCTCTCATAATAGATTCATAAGGTAATTTAATTTTTTTCTAGGAAAGTGTTCCATGCCCTTCCTTAATGGAATTTGGAATCTAATATTTCCTTCCTTCATATCAGTAATTGGAGCAATTGTTCTAAGGAAAGGTCTACCAAGAATAATAGGACATGAAGGATTGCAATCTATATCAAGAACAATGAAATCTATGGGCACATAATTCCTATTGGCAACAATAAGAAAATCATTAATCCTCCCCATAGGTTTCTTAATGGTAGAATCCGCAAAACGGCAAGGGTGAAGTGGGGGAGAGGAAAACGAGATACAAATAATGTAGTGCGAAGGATAAGGGTTTGTGATAGGTACTTGGTATATGACTTTTGTGTAAGCCTCCCCGGCAACGGCGCCAGAAATTCTTCTTGCTACTTCTCGAGCTTGCATTGTATTCCCTCGAAGAGGAAAGGGTGATGCAGCACAGTAGCGTAAGTATTTCCCTCAGTTTTTTAGAACCAAGGTATCAATCCAGTAGGAGACCACGCGTGAGTCCCTCGCACCTGCACAAACAAATAAGAACTTCGCAGCCAACGTGATAAGGGGTTGTCAATCCATTTACGGTCACTTACGAAAGTGAGAACTGATAGATAGGATAGTATAATATTTTTGGTATTTTTGGTATAAGAACAGAAAGTAAATAAAGCAAAGTAAGTAGATGGAAGATTAATATGTTGAGAATAGACCCGGGGGCCATAGGTTTCACTAGTGGCTTCTCTCATGATAGCAGAATTCTACGGTGAGTGAACAAATTACTGTCGAGAAATTGATAGAAAAGTGCATAGTTATGAGAATATCTAGGAATGATCATTATATATAGGCCTCATGTCCGTGACAAGTAGACCAAAACGATTCTGCATCTACTACTATTACCCCACACATCGACCGCTATCCAGCATGCATCTAGAGTATTAAGTTCATAAGAACAGAGTAATGCTTTAAGCAAGATGACATAATGTAGAGGGATAAACTCAAGCAATATGATATAAATCCCATCTTTTTATCCTCGATGGCAACAATACAATATGTGCCATGCTTCCCCTGCTATCACTGGGAAAGGACACAGCAAGATTGAACCCAAAGCCAAGCACTTCTTCCATTGCAAGAACTCTAGATCTAGTAGGCCAAACCAAACCAATAATTCAAAGAGACTTGCAAGGATATTATAATCGTACATAAAAGATTTCAGAAAAGAATCAAATGTTGTTCACAGATAATCTTGATCATAAACTCACAATTCATCGGATCTCGACAAACACACCACAAAAAGATTACATCGAATAGATCTCCTCAAAGATCATGGAGAACTTTGTATTGAGATCCAAAAAGAGAGAAGAAGCCATCTAGCTCATAACTATGGACCCGAAGGTCTGTGGTAAGCTACTCACACCTCATTTGTGAGGCTATGGTGTTGATGTAGAAGCACTCCGTGATGGATCCCCTCTCTAGCGGAGCTCCGGAACAGGCCCCAAGATGGGATCTCACGGGAACAGAAGGTGGCGGCGGTGGAATTAGGGTTTTCTCTATTTCCTCGATGTTTTGAGGGTACATGGATATATATATAGGAGGAAGGAGGGGATCGGGGGAGCCAGAGGTGCCCCACGAAGGTGGGGGCGCGCTTGCCCCCCTGGACGCGCCCTGGACCCTCGTGGCCGCCTGTCTCGTTCCCTCGCGTGTACTCCAAGTCTTCTGGGTAGATGCGGTTCCAAAAATAACTCTCCCGAAGGTTTTATTCCGTTTGGACTCCGTTTGATATCCCTTTTCTGTGAAACACTGAAATAGGCAAAAAAAATCAGCAATTTGCACTGGGCATTGGGTTAGTAGGTTAGTCCCAAAAATAATATAAAAGTGTATTATAAAGCCCATTAAACATCCAAAACATAATATATAATAGCATGAAACAATCAAAATTTATAGATATGTTGGAGACGTATTAGTGAACTGTTGGGATGAACCGCCAGGAACAAAATCAACATGTTTAGTGTCATATGCCGATTTAAACTTCAGCAAAGGATCATGCTCCGTGGTCGGTTTTTCAAGGGGGTCATGTCCGCCGGGTCAAGTTATCTTTGTAGAGTTTCAACTCCTCCGTTGCGCAAACAGATTCGGCATAAGAAGCATCACCCTCTTCGCACTCCAAGGATATTTTCCTATCACCGTGTACTGTGATGGTGCCCTTATGACCCGGCATCTTAAGCTGCAGATAAACATAATGAGGTCAGGCCATAAATTTGGCATAAGTCGGCTATCCAAACAAAGCATGGTAAGGACTCTTGATCTTGACCACCTCAAAGGTCAATTTTTCAGCCATGTAGTCCTGGTCATCATCAAAGGCCACTTCCGACGTTATCTTACCCACTAGATACGCCGACTTACCAGGCACCACCCCATGAAAAACAGTATTGGATGTCTGAAGATCCTTGTCAGTTAAATTCATACGGCGAAAAGTATCATAGTAAAGGATATTGATGCTACTGCCTCCATCCATATGCACCTTGGTAACTTTGTATCCTCTTACCTGAGGAGCAACCACCAAAGCCAATTGACCCGGATTATCAACTTGACGCGGGTGATCCTCACGGCTTCATAAGATAGGATGCTCAGACAAACGCAAGTATCGAGGGACCACCGGCTCAACCGAATTCACTGCTCGCTTATGCACCTTCTGATCCCGTTTACACAAACTTGTGGTAAACACATGATATTATCCTCTATTCAACCGTTTCGGATTGCTCTGATAACCAGACTGCTGCTGCTGATTCCCCTGATTAGATTGTTGGTTGAAACCACCTTGGTTGCCTTGTCCTTGAAAGCCAGAGCTTGAACCGGCGCTTCCAAAACCAGGCCCGTGAGAACCGGGTCCCGACCTGCCAGATGGGTCATTGTCATTCTAGAAAACCTAGAATTTTTATACTCTTTCATGATGAAGCAGTCTTTCCACAGATGACCGGACGGCCTCTCATCCGTACCGTGCTTTGAGCAAGGTTGATTCAACATCACCTCAAGGTTGATTCAACATCGCCTCAAGGGTGAACTTCGGCCCACCGAACCGGGGATTTGACCCTTTTCCCTTTTGACGTTGGTGATTATTCTGCGTATTGGTATTGGCCACAAAATCTAAGCCGCCATCCATCTGCTTGCGTTTACCATTATTGCCTTGACCTGGCGCATTATGCTACTGTCCTTTGGCGTTGCCATTCTTCTTTCCCTTGTCGGCCTTCTCTTCATCAGACTCCGGGTCTTTAGTACCATCAGAGTCAGTGTACTTAACAAGAGCCGCCATGAGTTCTCCCATGTCATTGCAATGGCGCTTAAGCAGCCCTAGCTTCTGCTTGAGAGGAAGGAAACGACAATTCTTTTCCAACATCAGGATAGCTGAATCGGTGTTGATATTGTCTGATGAGTGGCTCATAGTTGAAATCCGGCGTACCCAGTGGGTTGTTGACTCACCCTCATTCTGGACACAAGCATATAAATCAAGAATTGACATAGGTTGCTTACATGTATCTTTAATTTTTTTATAAAACACTACAACTCAGCCCACAATCTGATGGAGTTAGGGGTAACCCTTTCAGCCAAGTGCGTGCCGGCCCATCCAACATCATGGTGAAGTACTTAGCACATGCAGCCTCACTAACATCTAACATCTCCATGGCCATCTCATAACTTTCAATCCAAGCCTCTGGGTGTTGACCCTCCATGTAGTTAGGCACCTTACGAGGGCCCTTGAAATCTTTAGGAAAACGCTCATTGCGCAGCGCCGACACTAAGCATGGCACAACAAGGGTTTTAGAGGTCACTCCCGCATCGACAGACACCGTTGGGTAAACCGGGTACTGCGGACGAGCCACCAACTGAGCCACCAGCTCAACCTCACGCCGCGCCCTACCCTGGTCCACTAAGTTCTGAGCATCATTACCAGTGCGCGGCGGGTCATGCCTACGAGGCTGGTTGTGGTGCTGCTCACTGCTTGAAACTGCTGGTGATTCAATACGCCTGCTATAACTCCGGCTCTGACGAGGAGTTGAATGAATCCGTTCATGGCAGTACGAATAAGCCGCATGTTGAGCCACTGCTGTCTGGAGAAGCTCGTCGGCCTTCGTATATCCATTGCGGCTGGAGACTCGCCTTCAATAGGGATAGCCGCTAATCGCGTTGCTGCAGCAGCCATATTGTCAAGAGGATTAGAGTAACGAGGTAGAGTCAAATTCAAATGAGGCGGGTCCATGGTTCGTGGCTGAACTGGCACCACGGTTGCGGGGGTCTCAACTTCCAGGTTTACCATGGGCAGGTCACTAGTTCCTACCCCAGGCATGTTAAACAAGTTCCTACCCTCAAACTCTGTGGGTACATGGGTCTGATGCCTCCTCCTCATGACGGCGTTTGAAGCGTTCTGATCCAAGGTAAGCCGGAATGATTCTGCTTGAATCCGCTGTGAGTGAGCATCCAAAGTGACTCGTTCTGTTGCCATCCTGGCGTTCTCAGCGCTAAATTCCTCCTTAGCCCGAGCTATCTCATCCCGCAGTTTCACAATATCCGCCTTATGTTGTTCTTGATTTTCTGGTGTCACCTCTGCGGCTAGTAAGGTTGCTAAAGCCTCCAAAAGCTCGGATAACACTTGAGCTGGTAGGTGTGCAGAGCCGCTAGCACCAGCTGTTGCCGTAGCCCTCGAGCTGGAAGTCATAGCCGCAGCTGTCTCGGGCCAAGCACTAATTGTGTGCCAGCCATGAAGATCGCAACCATGTTTGGTGATGTCTACTACGCAACTTTATTCTTGTAGACATGTGTTGGGCCTCCAAGAGCAGAGTTTTGTAGGACAGTAGAAATTTTCCCTCAAGTGGATGACCTAAGGTTTATCAATCCGTAGAAGGTGTAGGATGAAGATGCTTTCGCTAAAACAATGCAACCAAATAATAAAAAGTGTCTTGTGTCCCCAACAAACCAAATACAATGGAAAATTGTATAGGTGCACTAGTTCGGCGAAGAGATGGTGATACAAGTATAATATGGATAGTAGATATAAGTTTTTGTAGTGCGAACAATAAAAAACAGCAAGGTAGCAATTGATGAAACGGAGCACAAACGGTATTGCAATGATGGAAATTGAGGCCTAGGGTCCATACTTTCGCTAGTGCAATCTCTCAACAATGCTAATATAATTGGATCACATAACCATCCCTCAAAGGGCGATGAAGAATCACTCTGAAGTTCCTATCTAGGGAGAACATAAGAAGGAATTGTTTGTTGCTATTCTTTCCGATCGATCTATCCAAGATTTCATACCAAAATAATACAAGGAATTCTTTCCGATCGATCTATCAAGAGTTCGTACTAAAATAACACAAGTTATTATTTTCGATCGATCTATCAAGAGTTCGTACTAAAATAATCACCAAAACAAATTTAGATTCATAATACTCAATCCAACACAAAGAACCTCAAAGAGTGCCCCAAGATTTGTACAAGAAAAACAAATACAAGAACGTGCATCAACCCTTATGGATAGATTACCCCAATGTCACCTCGGGAATCCGCGAGTTGAGTGCCAAAACATATAGCAAGTGAATCAATATAATACCCCATTGTCACCACGAGTATTCATATGCAAGACATAAATCAAGTGCTCTCAAATCCATAAAAGTATTCAATCCAAAGAAATCTCAAAGGGAAAACTCAATTCATCACAACAAGAAAGAGAGGGGAAAACATCATATGATCCGACTATATTAACAAAGCCCGCGATACATCAAGATTGTGCATCTCAAGAACACGAGAGAGAGAGAGAGAGAGAGAGAGAGATTAAACACATAGCTACTGGTATAAACCCTCAGCCCTGACGGTGGACTACTCCCTCCTCATCATGGTGGCAGCCGGGATGATGAAGATGGCCACTAGTGATGATTTCACCCTCCGGCAGAGTGTCGGAAAGGGCTCTAGCTTGGATCTCGTGGACTACGGAGCCTTGCAGTGGCGGAACTTGTGATCCAGGTCTACCCCGAGGGTTTTTGGAATATTTGGGAATTTATAGGGTAAAGAGGGGGTGTGGGAGGCCAGCGAGGTGGGCACAACCCACCTGGGCGTGCCCTGGTGGGTTGTGCCCCACTCGGGGCACCCCCCAGGTGCAACTCTGGCCCATAAAAAATCACCAAAAAGGTTTGCGGTGTTTGGACTCCGTTAGATATTGATTTCCTGCGATGTAAAAAACATGCAAAAAACAGCAACTGGCACTTGGCACTATGTCAATAGGTTAGTACCAAAAAATGACATAAAATGACTATAAAATGATTGTAAAACATCCTAGAATGATAATATAACACCATGGAACAATCAAAAATTATAGATACGTTGGAGACGTATCAGCATCCCCAAGCTTAATTCCTGCTCGTCCTCAAGTAGGTAAATGATAAAAACAAAAAAATTGATGTGGAATGCTGCCTAACATGTCATATCATATTATTTTCTTTATAGTATGGACATTTGGACTTTTATATGGTTCAAAGCATTAGTCTAGTTTTGACATGAGATTTAAATACTCAAGCATATCAACAAGCAACCATGTCTTTCAAAATATCAATGCTAAAATAAGTTATCCCTAGCCCATCATGCTTAACCATTGATCCATTCATGAAACACATTTGTCGGATTCAGGGCTCCGCAAAACCCGTTAAGTTCGAACACAGGGGCGTGAATGAAGATCTCTCCCACTCACGTCTACCTAGCGCCTTGCTCTTGTCTCGGTGGAAGGATTCATGCAAACAACGGACAGAACACACAAGAGTTTATCCCGGTTCGGGCCACCACGTGGTGTAAGACCCTACTTCCTGCTTTGGTGGATTAGCCTCGGGCGAGCTGGGATACGAGCTAGTACAATGGTTCCTGGGCTCGGGAGGTGAGCTCAGGAGGGTCAGAAGGCTAGTGTTCTTGCTCCTTGTGTGGTGGCAGAGTGTATGAGTTACTCCCCTCATGGTGGGAATCCTAGCTACTTATATGGGCGGCCAGGGTCCTCTTCCCCCAAAATGTTTAGGCGGGAAGGGATCCCACAACGGCCATTTTTTAGCGGGAACACAAGGATGCTCTTATCCTGACGAAAGCGGTCTTCGCCTGCAAAAGGATCAGGCGGTGACACGGTGGTGGGCTCGACGGTGACATCCTCCTTGTCGTCCTTGCGGTCTTTGGTCTTGTTGCACCAAAGGGGAAACCTTTGCCCCGCTCCTTGGGAACCAACGGATGCGATGTCCCCTTTGCACCGAAATGGCAACTGCGCCGCTAGCGGACGTTGGCACCCGCTAGCGCGGTGCATCACTGCTGACATCACTGCCTCCTCCTGAGGCAGGCTTGGCCTTGGATTCTCCGCCCCTCCGGAGCACCTTGCTGAGGCTGCTCCCGAGGAGGTCTTGGCGTCGTTCTCCTCTTGAGTCTTGGCCCCCTCACGAGGGTCTTGGACAGCTGGTCGATCAGTTGGGCCGTACCAGGCCATTTGTGGGAGCGCGTCGCGGCCCGCAGACAGGCAAGTCTGGGTACCCTGGTTCCCAGGACGCCGACAGTAGCCCCCGGGCCCAAGGCGCGCGCGGAGTTGGCTTCAGGGCAAAGCCTTGGTCGAGGACGAAGCGCCGCGGGCCCCAAAAAGGTTGCGGGCCAGGCTGGTGCGTGACGGTTGGATGGGACACGAGCGACCCCACTCCCCATGCTGTCTCGGCAACCGCGCGACTTGACAACTCCTTGGCGCAGGCGGCGGGGCCATTATGGCTGCGCACGAGTGGCCTCCAGTTGATCTTCTTGGCCTATAAATGGGGGGTGAGGCACCACGCCTCTCACCTGACTATCGCAGGCCGATCCCCACTGCTTCCATTGCTTCTAGGGCTCCATGGCGCCGATTCGCAGGTTCTCGGCCACAGAGAAGGGGAAGAGACCGATGGTAGAGCCTGAGCGGCTCCCCCCGGAGAAGAGGCGCCGTAGTTCTCCGAGTGTGTCCTTGATACCGTCGGACGCCCGCACATGGTGCACGCGGGCACCGCCAGGATTTCCACTTCCCTTGTATGCTCCAGCGGTAGGCAGGTGGAGCGGGGGCGGCGACATGGGTGGCGCCATCAATCGCCCGGAGAGACGGACGTCTCCTCGCACCCTACTGTCGTCCCATTCTGAGGATGATGCCCGCGAGTTCATCGTGTGGGCGGGGGCCCCTCCGCATTCATGGATCCTTCTTCCTCCGTTCCTGAGGGAGGTGCTCCCGGCTCGCGGCCGGGTGATGATGGAGCTGAGGCACGAGGGGTGTCGCCTTCCTCCTTCGCATGCCGACATGGAGGTGGTTTCTTCTGGCCAGGTCTTCATGACCTGGGGCTGGGGTGTGGTGCGCCGCGCCTGCACCCCCGCCGGGAGGCACATTCTTCATTTCGCGTTGGATATGACGGGCGCAATGACCTTCAAAGTCTTCGCGGCAGACGGCCTCTGGCTGCCATGTGGTGCAGGGAATGGTCTAGCCGGCGACCATTCCCCATGTCGTCAGGGTAGCGAGGTGCTCGCCACTGGCTACGTCTCCAATTCTCATGGTATCAGTTACGCTACCCCTGAGATGGCCTCGAGCTCAGATGAGAGCTATGAGCCGCCAGGTCGCCGCCCCTACCGCCGGAGGGAAACGGTGCCCTCCCAGCGTCACCGTTGTTGAAGGAGTTCAAGCCGCGTTCCTCGGGAGCGTCTTCCTTATCTTAGTTCATGCGGGACATCATGGAGGGCTCCACAAGGGCATGTAAATTCTCGTAATACTTTTGTTATTGTCTGGCATTATAAACTTATGTCCTGCATGAGACCCTTGTTAGAGAATGACTTTCCCTTCCTTCTGTTCCCGCGGTAGTTTAGGGCCCTACGCCTGCGAGACCCAGTCCCAGGACAAGCCTCAGCCTGCGCTGGTATGCCAGCTCACGATGCCGTGGTCAAGGCCAGGAGGTGAGGGGTACAGGGTCCGGTAAGAGCCCCCGAGGCGCGATGCTCAGGAGGTCCCTCTTGGCGTGCAGGCAGCCGCCCACCGGTCCATCGGGAAGGGTTTTCATACCTCAGCGGATCCGTGATTATAGTAGATGGTGGTGTAGGTATGCGAGTAGCTGCGGCATTGAAAACTTACCTTAGGAATTCATGTGGTCAGGTGGTGGTGATACTTGATTTCCTGTTGCCCTTCCCTTAAGGCAAGGTTTTGCGTCCAGGTGCCTTCGTGAGGAGGCGGCGATGATCGCTCCCGAGGCCCTGGGGACAAAGGTCACGGGGACGGTGGAAACATTTCTCTAGGCCGCTACCATCGCAGCCAAAGAGGAGAAGACCGGTAATGCTGCGCTTGGTGATGCCTGGTCCGTTCCTGTTCAGAGAGAGAAGTGCGAGTGCCTCGAGGAGGCGTAAGAATTTTGCTTGAATTTGAAAAACTTGGCATTATTGTAATAGCTAGATGATTTCCATGCTTGCTTAGGTGCTCTGCGTTGGCAGGGCCCAACCCCGCGCATACCTCGACCGCCATTAAGCCCTCTGGATGATCGGGGTTACCGTAGTAACTAGACTCGCCATTGAGCCCTCTGGATGACCGGGGTTACCGTGGTAACTAGACTCGCCATTGAGCCCTCCGGATGACCGGGGTTACCGTGGTAACTAGACTCGCCATTGAGCCCTCCGGACGACCAGGGTTACTGCAGTAACTAGACTCAAGGGATGAGGGGCTACATGGCTAGTGAGGCCCTTGGGTCACGATGCCCAAGGGTCCCCCTTGACTTTCAAGTGATCCTGTTTTCGTTCTGAGTCGGCAGGGCCCAACCCCGCGCATACCTCGATCACCATTGAGCCCTCCGGATGACCGGGGTTATCATCATAACTAGACTCAAGGGATGAGGGGCTACGTGGCCAGTTAGGCCCCTGGGTCGCGATGCCTAGGGGTCCCCCTTGACGTACGAACGGCTCTCATGAAGGAGAACGAGCACCATACCTTGCTCACGAGCCTTCGCCTGGGATGGGGGCACGAGAAGGCCAGGTGTCTGGGCACCTGGTAGGGTGGCGTCTGCCAGGCGTGACCTGAGCATAGCCCCCGTGCCTAGCCCCCCTTGCGACACCCATCCAAGGAGAAGTTGTGAGCGTCGTGAGCTGAAAATCTCCCTGAGGTTGATGCGACCACTGGGGGCCACCCTCAGTTGTTTATAACTAGCGCGGAGCATAGAGCTACCACACTTGCGCGGAGTGTGGGCATAATCGTGCCTCGGTCGTAGTAGCCAGCGCGGAGCTTGGTGCTTCCACTGGTTCGTGGGCATAACCGCTCCTCAGTTGGATTTGCCAGCGCGGAGCTTGGTACTTCCACTAGACCGTGGGAGGGAGCCTCCCACCGGGAGAGACTTCAGGGCATGTACAGCCCCGTCCTGACACGTGGCTTGCACGGTAGGACAGCCAAAGTGTATATGGGCCCTCCTCAGGACGAGCTGAACAACTCTGAGGAAGTTCTCGTGAGCTTATGCATCACTCACGAGACCCTACCCTGAGGCGGGTTGCGCCTGAGTCTTCTTCTGCAAAATGTGAAAAGAGAGGTGTTGTGTCGACCTGCGCCGAGTGCATCTCTAGAGGGTATCGCATGAGAAGGCCGCAGCACCAGCGACCCCAGGAGGTGACGTCACGAGAATGGCTCGCGAGACAGAGCGCAGCCACTGGATTTGTCGATGCTGCAGGGACGGACCCGAGCACAGACGTCGTGCCCAGTCTTCTCATGCAACAATCCAAAAGAAAAACACCCGGCGCGTGGTTCCCGCGTGAGCGAGGCACCTGTCGCGGGCCCCTACTTACCCATCCATGATTAGCCCATGCGAGAACAAGGCACCAAGGACCATGGGAGGTGACGTCACGGGAATGGCTCGCGAGACAGAGCTCAGCCCTTGGGTTTATTGACGCTGCAGGGATGGACCCGAGCACAGACGTCGTGCCAGTCCTTAATCATGGGGCGGTCGCGAGTGGGCTCATAAGGGCTCATGACCATAGTGGAGATGAGGGTGCCGAGCATGTAGGTAATGCGAATGGAAAGAAACATCTAGCCTTGATCATGCAAAAAGGGAGATAACTGCGGGGGAACAGCCCCCAGCGGTCCGAGGATGATGCAGTCCGAGAGGCGCCCTCGTTTTGATACCTGAGGTGTCACCTGATACTTTTCAAAGGAGAGTTGGGGTAGCTGAAGACGCGAGCCGTGCGGGTCGCTCCCGAGGATCGTCGGGCTCCTGAGGCCCTGGGGCTCTGGAGGCTCTCAGCGGTCGCGCGGGTCTGGTTTTCACTCCATCTGAACCGCCTACCACTGAGCCTCCCGAGCCCCCAAGGCCTGCTGCGCGAGATGCTGGAATGTGGCAGCTGTGCTGCGGAAGCCGAAGAGTGTGTGGACGTAGCTGTAGGGGAGGGCCCTCCTCCGGCCGACCGCCATCGTCCAGAAGGGCTCTTGAGAGGCAGCTCGGTTGAGACCCGCGATGTCGATGCAAACGCGGAAGCAGTCGCTTGGGCTGCGAGCAGGTGAACTTGGGGTTGTGCCGTTACGCCCATCGTGGATGAGTCTTGCGTACTGAAGTTCCTCAGTAACTTGGTCGATGAAGACTTGATCCCCCAGCACTGAACGGCTCATGTTGGGCTCACAAAAATGCGCATCGAGATACGCTTGCAGGTGGTGCTCGAACACCTCCCTCGAGACGCCGATCAGCCCGGAGACACTCCAGAGGAGAGCCCCCGAGCCCGTCACGAGAGGGGCGTCGAGCGCGCCTCCCTATGCGAGGGTGGAGGGTGCCTCGTTGGTAGGCGCGGGTCCTGAGGCCAGGCCATCGAGAGCCCCTGCATCCTGAGGTCCATCGACGGGTAGGTTCTTATCCTTCTTGGCTGCGGTCTGCAGGGCGAGGACGGCTCCATCCTCATCGGAGCATTCGACCGCCGCGGTCTGGTAGGCACGCTCCAGGGAACACACCGCTTCCTTCTCGTCGGAGGCGATCGTGACGACTCCGCCGCTCCCGGGCATCTTGAGGACGTGGTAGCCATGATGGGTCGCCGCCATGAACTTGGCGAGGGCAGGATACCCAAGGATGGCTTTGTACGGGAGATGGATGTTGGCGATGTCAAAGTCGATGAGCTCTGTGTGGTAGTTGTAGCGGTCACCAAAGGTGACGGGGAGGCGGACCTGCCCCATCGGGAGTGTGGAGCCATCCGTGACTCTGTAGAATGGCTTGGTCGGGTGGAGCTGATCGTAGGGAACCTGGAGCGTCTCGAAGGTCTGGACGGAGAGGACGTTGAGCCCTGCTCCACCATCGATGAGGGTCTTGGTCACGGGGATGTTGCTGATGCTCAGGGTGCAGAGCATCGGGAGGGCGCCTGGGGCCGCAGTGCACTTGAGCTGGTCCATGGGGTCGAAGGTGATGACTTGCTTGGTCCACCTGAGGTTGCACGCGGCGTCAGGCCTAGGAAGCGCCGCGTTCACCTCATGGGCAAACTGCTTGAAGATGCGGTGGGAAGCAGGGGCATGGGCTCCTCCCAAGATGCATGCAACTACACACGGCTCCTGGAAGCCCCTTGCCCCGTCTCCCTAGCGATCGTCGTTGTTCCTCCTCGGTGGTGGTGGCAGCAGAGGCAGGCCTCCGTTGCCCTGAGGGCGACCCTCATGAGGCTGGTCGCGCTAGGGGGCGTCACAAGGCTGCTCCTGCCAGTGGTCTTCACGAGGCTGCTCACGCCACCCTTGGCGTGAGTTCCTGCCATCCCTACGTCCTCCTCCTCGGCCTCCTCCGCGGCCGTAGCCGCGGTTGTCGCGTTTAGGGCGCTGCCCGACGCGCCCGCCGCGCATCACCCTAAGCTTCTGGCAGTTGTTGGTGTTGTGGCTGTGGACGTTGTGGAAGACACAGTATGGTCGATTATCTTTGGTGAGGTCATTGTAGCCGCAGCCATGCTTCACTTCTCGCTCCGCAACCAGCACGGCGGGCCCCTTGCGCTTTGATTCCTTTGCCTTGGTCTTCTTGTTGTCCGCCTCCGCCTCAAGTAGCTCCTGGAGGGAGAGGCGTCCTTCCTCCGCCCTGGCGCACTTTGCTGCGAGCTTGAACATCTCGAGGGCCGTGCACAGGTCTTCGTGAATGGCGAGCTCCTCCCTCATCCTAACGTCACGGATGCCGTCGGAGAACGCGGAGATGATGGCCTCGTCCGAGACCCTGGGGATCCGGAGGCGCATGGTGTTGAAGCATTGGATGTACTTTTGCAGGGTTTCTCCCGGCTGCTGCCTCACTCAGCGCAGATCAGTAGCTGCCGGGGCTCGGTCTCGGGTGCCTTGGAAGTTGGCGATGAAACGCTCGTGAAGCTCTTCCCAGGAGGAGATGGATCCCACGGGGAGGTTCAGGAGCCAGGAGCGTGCGTCGTCCTTCAGAGCCATGGGGAACCAGTTCGCCATGACCTGCTCGGTGCCATTGGACGCCTCGATGCTCAGCTCGTAGAGTTGGAGGAACTCCGTGGGGTCGGTGGTGCCGTCGTAGCGTGGAGGCAGGTCCGGCTTGAACTTGTCGGGCCAGACGAGGCACCGTAGCTCAGGAGCTAGGGCGCGACACCCAACCACGCTCATGATCGCAGGCGCCTTCTGCGCCTGTGGTGCCGGTTCTTGAGGCGCTGGCGCCACCACCTCCTGTGGCGCGCGGTATGGGCGCTGCGAGCCAGGGGGGGTCGCGAACCCCTGCATGAGGGTGCGGAATCACCTGGCAGCTCTCCTCGTCGCACGTGCAGGCTCTGTGGGGTTACCCACGTCGAGGGGCCTTGCGCCGGGCCTCCTGGCCGGCGTGGTGGAGTGGAGGCGGGGCTGGGACCTTGTGGCCTTCGTTTCCCGCCTGGGGCGATGGAGGACGTGAGGAGTGCATCGGTACGGGTGCTTCCCCAGCGGCGTTGACGATCTCGGTGATGCGGTGGAGCCACTCGTCGTAGAGGTCATCTGCCAGCCGGTAGCGCAAGGGGTCCCGCGCCATCAGCAGTGCAGGCTGCTGGTAGACCGGCCCGCGGCGAACCAGCAAGGACGACGCCATGGCCGGCGAGGGTGAAGGCATTGCCGTGCGGCCGTCCCGCCGCACGAACGGTGGCAGCAATGAGTCCTGCTGCTCGTGGACGGCCGAGTCGGTGACGGCGTTGGCGCCGGCGAGTTGGGGCGGAGCGGCGCGCCGTTGCCTGCGGGCGCCGTACGAGCGACGTTCGCAGCGCGGCGGACGGCGCGAGCTCGGCGTATGTCCACCATGGTTGTGAAGCAGGGTCGATGACGAGAACACGACGAGGTCGTCGGAGAGGCGAGATTTCGACACGCCCCCTACCTGGCGCGCCAAATGTCGGATTCAGGGCTCCGCAAAACACGTTAAGTTCGAACACAGGGGCGTGAACGAAGATCTCTCCCACTCACGTCTACCTAGCGCCTCGCTCTCGTCTCAGTGGAAGGATTCAAGCAAACAACGGACAGAACACACAAGAGTTTATCCAGGTTCGGGCCACTTCGTGGTGTAAGACCCTACTTCCTGCTTTGGTGGATTAGCCTCGGGCGAGTTGAGATACGAGCTAGTACAATGGTTCCTGGGATCACAGGAGGGTCAGGAGGCTAGTGTTCTTCCTCCTTGTGTGGTAGCAGAGTGTATGAGTTCCTCCCCTCACGGTGGGAATCCTAGCTACTTATATAGGCGGCCAGGGTCCTCTTCCCCCGAAATGTTTAGGCGGGAAGGGATCCCATAACGTCCATTTTTGATCGGGAACACAAGGACGCTCTTATCTTAACAAAAGCGGTCTTCGCCTGCAAAAGGATCAGGCGGTGACACGGTGGTGGGCTCGACAGTGACATCCTCCTTGTCGTCATTGCGGTCTTTGGTTTTGTTGCACCAAAGGGGAAACCATTGCCCCGCTCCTTGGGAACCAACGGTTGTGTTGTCCCCTTTGCACCGAAATGGCAACTGCACTGCTGGCGGACGCTGGCACCCGCTGGCGTGGTGCATCACTGCTGACATCACTGCCTCCTCTTGAGGCAGGCTTGGCCTTGGATTCTCCAACCCTCTGGAGCACCTTGCTGAGGCTGCTCTCGAGGAGGTCTTGGCGTCGTTCTCCTCGCGAGGCTTGGCCCCCTCGCGAGGGTCTTGGACAGCTTGTCGATTAGCTGGGCCGTACCAGGTCGTTTGTGGGAGTGTGTTGCGGCCCGCAGACAGGCAAGTCTGGGTACCCTGGTTCCAAGGACGCCGACAACATTCGCATATTAGTTACACCCAATGCTCTAGTACAATCATAGTGTTCCATAGTTGGTGCTTTATAAGAGAAGATGGAGACTCAAATTCAAAAATAAAAATTGCATAAGTAAAAGAATGGCCCTTGACAGAGGGAAGTAGGGATTTGTAGAGGTGCCAGACCTCAAAGCTTAAATTGAGAGATAAAATTATTTTGGGAGGTATACTTTTGCCACCAATGAAAATGACTTAAGGTTCCCAACACTTTCCATGCTAGATATATCATAGGCGGTTCCCAAACATAAAATAAAGTGTATTCCTTTTCCACCAAACTTTCACAAGCCATGGCTAGCCGAATCCACGATTGCCTTCCATACCAACACTTTCAAAGGAATTTGTTATTTGACAACATAAAGTAAATTTGTTTTTCATTTCGGGACTGGGCATACCTAATACCTTTGCCTTTCTCTCGTGCAATGACAAGTGAATAAACTCTCATCGTGAGAATAATACATCTAGCACAGAAAATATTGGCCACCCCTCACCGCTTCGCGAGCGGTACTGGCACACAAAAGGGAAATTTATTTTGAAAATTAGAGATGGCACATACAAATTTGCTTAGAATGGCAAAGGAATACCGCATATATGTAGGTATGGTGGACTCATGTGGCAAAACTGGTTTAAAGGATTTTGGATGCACAAATAGTGATCATACTTAGTGCAAAATGAAGGCTAGCAAAAGACTGGGAAGTGACCAAACATGAAACGAATAATATCATAAGCGAACGTTGAGCATAAATAACCCTGAATAATGCACCACAAGTAGGATGTAATTTCATTGCATGAATCTTGACTTTCGTGCTTGCATAGGGAATCACAAACCTTAACACCAATATTCTTACTAAAGCATAATTACTCATCAACATGACTCACATACCACATCATCATATATCAAAACTATTACAAGAAATCAATTTTATTTTCTCCAATGATCTTCACGAAAGTTTTTATCATATCCCCCTTGGATATCTATCATATTGGGACTAATTCTCATGTGTTGCTTGTGATAAACTAAAATTAATATAAGTGAAGCAAGAGAGAATTTCTTCAAAAATACTAAAGCACATCGTGCTCAAAAAGATAGTATAAGTGAAGCACTAGAGCAACGGTGCTGGAAAAGAGCTTCGTTGGCGGGATGTGAATGTCGCTTACTTAGCCTCCCTGGCAACTATTTTGGGGGCTATATTTTATTTAAAAACTTTCAAATGTAAGTATTTTAGTAAAACAGCAAGCAAACAAAATAAAATGACATTTCAAGAATAGAATATCTCATGTGAAGAAGCAAAAACTTAGGATCAACCAATACTAACCGATAATTGTTGATGAAGAAAGGTGGGATGCCTACCGGGGCATCCCCAAGCTTAGATGCTAGAGACTTTTTGAAATATTATCTTTAGGTGCCTTGGGCATCCCCAAGCTTGAGCTTTTGTGTATCCTTAATTCTTATCATATCACGGTTTTCCTAAATCTCAAAAACTTCATCCACACAAAACTCAACAAGAACTCGTGAGATAAGTTAGTATAAATCAATGCAAACCCTTATCATCCTATACTGTAGAAAATCACTAAAATTATTATTCAACGTTGCATATTAAATGCCTTTGCATATTTAATACTCCTATCCTCAAATAGAATCATTAAACAAGCAAACAATGCAAACATAATAGCAATCTGCCAAAACAATACAGTCTGTAAAGAGTGGAATTGTTCTCATACTTCCCTAGCTCTAAAAATTCTGAAAAATTACCATGTTACAGAGAACTTATTCATGCTAAATTTGTAAATAAAAAATTTATCACATCATGGCTATCTAGAAGAATTCAGACAATGAAAGAAAACTTTATGTTTTCAATCAGCAACATATAGACTTGCAAAATAAGCATGGTAAAGGCTACCTTGACACTTTTATTGAAATAAAAGATGCCAAACATTATTCTAAATACCATCAACAAAATTCTAACAAAATAAATTGACACTCCAAGCAAAACACATATCATGTGACGAATGAAAACATAGCTCCAAATGAGGTTACCGATAATGTTGGAGACGAAAGAGAGGATGCCCCGGGATGCCTTCCGGGCATCCCCAAGCTTAGTTGCTTGGTTTTTCCTTGAATATTACCTTAGGGTGCCTTGGGAATCCCCAACCTTAGGGTCTTGCTGCTCCTTATTCTCCTCATATCGATATGTCACCCAAAACTTCAAGACTTCAATCACACAAAACTTAACAAAACTTCATGAAATGGGTTAGTATGATAAAACAAATCATTCACTTTGGGTGCTGTAAAAGAGAAGATTCATAATTTTCTCACACAATGCCTCCTGTAGCGTATCATTTCTACAATTTATATTGATCAATATAAGCCATAGAAACTAGAAAACAAGCAAACTATGCATTGAAAATAGAATCTGTCAAAAACAGAACAATCTGTAATGATCTGAACATTCACCATACTTCTGCAACTCTAAATCTTGAAAAAATAGGACCACGTGAAGAATGTGTATATTAATCTTCTGCAAAAAGAATCAACCCAAGATAACTCTTCTGTTAAAAACGAGAAGTTTTCTCGTGAGCGCAAAAGTCTCTGTTTTTTAGCAAGATCAAATCTACTATCACTCAACATGATCCTAAGGCTTTGCTTGGCACAAACCTTTATTCAAACAAAAAACACATCTAAATAGATGTATTAATGGGTACTTTATTGAAAACAGCAAGAAAACCAAAAAGCAAAAGATACAAGTTGGGTTGCCTCCCAATGAGCGCTATTGTTTTACGCCCTTAGCTAGGCATGATGATTTTAATGATGCTCACATAAAAGATATGAATTGAAACATGCAAGAGTGCATCATGAATCACATGGCAAGCACATTTAAGTCTAACACGCTTCCTATGTATAGGGATTTTGTGAGCAGACAATTTATGAGAACAAGAATCAACTATCATAGGAAGGCAAAACAAGCAAAACTTCAAGATTTTCAACACATAGAGAGGAAACTTGATATTATTGCAATACCTACAAGCATATGTTCCTCTCTCATTGTAATTTTCAGTAGCATCATGAAGGAATTCAACAATATAGCCATCACATAAATCATTCTTTTCATGATGCAAAAGCATAGAAATTTTGCTACTCTCCACATAAGCAAATTTATTCTCATGAATAGTGGTGGGAGCAAACTCAACAAAATAACTATCATGAGATTGGAAATTGAAGTCACGATGACAAGATTCATGGTTATAATTATTCAATATAGCATACATGTCATCACCATAATCATCATAGATAGCAACTTTGTTATCACAGTCAATTGAAACATCCTCCAAAGTAGTGGATTCATCACTAAATAGAGTCATGACCTCTCCAAATCCACTTTTATCAATATAATCATCATAAATAGAAGTAATGCTACCATTATAACAATTTTCCACATCAAATCTTGGGGGGCTAAAAATATCATATTCATCAAACATAGCATCCCCAAACTTATTGCTTTGCATATCATTAGCATCATGGATATTCAAAGAATTCTTACTAACAACATTGCAATCATGTTCATCATTTATGCCAAACATTTTATGACATTCTTATTCTAACAATTGAGCACAATTTTCCTTTCCATCATCTTCACGAAAGACATTATAAAGATGAATAATATGATGCAACCCCAATTCCATTTTTTTGTAGTTTTCTTTTACAAAACCAAACTAGTAATAAAACAAGAAACTAGAAGATTCCATTGCAAGATCTAAAGATATACCTTCAAGCACTCACCTCCCCGGCAACGGTGCCAGAAAATAGCTTGATGGCTACTACGCAACTTTATTCTCATAGACACGTGTTGGGCCTCTAAGCGCGGAGTTTTGTAGGACAGTAGCAATTTTCCCTCAAGTGGATGACTGATACGTCTCTAATGTATCTATAATTTTTTATTGTTCCATGCTATTATATGATGTTTTGGATGTTTAATGGGCTTTGTTATACACTTTTATATTATTTTTGGGACTAACCTATTAACCCAAAGGCCCAGTCCAGATTGCTGTTTTTTGCCTATTTCAGGGTTTTGCAGAAGAGGAATATCAAACGGAATCCAAACGGAATGAAACCTTCGGGAGAGGTATTTTTGGAGCAAAATACGCAAGGGAGACTTGAGAACCATGGAGTAGGGCTGACGTGGCATCCACGAGGGTGGGGGTGCCCCCCTATAGGGCGCGCTCCCCTGCCTTGTGGGCACCCCGTCTGGCCCCTGGTGCCCTCCTTCTTCCTATATATACCTACGTACCCCGAAACAATCAGAACAATAGAGAAAACCCTAGTTCCACCGCCGAAACCTTCTTTTCCCATGAGATCCCATCTTGGGGCCTGCTCCGGAGCTCCGCCGGAGGGGGGATCTACCACGGAGTGCTTCTACATCATCATCATTGCCTCACCATGAGTTGTGAGTAGTTTATCACAGACCTTCGGGTCCATAGCTAGTATCTAGATAGCTTCTTCTCTCTCTTTGGATCTCAATACCAAGTTCTCCTCGGTCTTCGAGGAGATCTATTCGATGTAATCTCTTTTTGCGGTGTGTTTGTCGAGATCCGATGAATTGTGGGTTTATGATCAAGATTATCTATGAGAAATATTTTGTTATTTTCTGAACTCATTATGTATGATTATAATATCCTTGCAAGTCTCTTCGAATTATTGGTTTGGTTTGGCCTACTAAATCTATAGTTCTTACAATGGGAGAAGTGCTTGGCTTTGGGTTCAATCTTGCGGTGTCCTTTCCCAGTGATAGTAGGGGCATCAAGGCATGTATTGTATTGTTGCCATCGAGGATAAAAAGATGGGGTTTATATCACTATGTTTGAGTTTATCCCTCTACATCATGTCATCTTGCTTAAGGCGTTACTCTGTTCTTATGAACTTAATACTCTAGATGCATGCTGGATAGTGGTCGATGTGTGGAGTAATAGTAGTAGATGCAGAATCATTTCAGTCTACTTGTCTCGAACGTGATGCCTATATATAATGATCATGCCTAGATAGTCTCATAATTATTCGCTTTTCTATCAATTGCTCGACAGTAATTTGTTTACCCACCGTAGAATACCGCTATCATGAGAGAAGCCACTAGAGAAAACTATGGCCCCCGGGTCTATTCTCAACATATCAATCTACAATTTACTTTACTTTTCCACTTTTACTTTCTGCTCTGATATCCAAAAATATCAAACTATCATCTCTATCAGATCTCACTTTCGTAAGTGACCATAAAGGGATTGACAACCCCTTATCGCGTTGGCTGCGAAGTTCTTATTTGTTTGTGCAGGTGTGAGGGACTCGTGTGTGGTCTCCTACTGTATTGATACCTTGGTTCTCAAAAACTAAGGGAAATACTTACGCTACTATGCTGCCTCACCCTTTCCTCTTCGAGGGAATACAACGCAAGCTCGAGAAGTAGCAATGGCCTAAGGTTTATCAATCCGTAGGAGGTGTAGGATGAAGATGGTCTCTCTCAAACAACCCTGCAACCAAGTAATAAAAAGTATTTTGTTCCTCCAACACACCAAATACAATGGCAAATTGTATAGGTGCACTAGTTCGGCGAAGAGATGGTGATACAAGTGTAATATGGATAGTAGTATGAGTTTTTGTAGTGCGAACAATAAAAAAGGCAAGGTAGCAATTGATGAAACGGAGAACAAACGGTATTGCAATGATGGAAAATGAGGCCTAGGGTCCATACTTTCGCTAGTGCAATCTCTCAACAATGCTAATATAATTGGATCACATAACCATCCCTTAACGTGCGATGAAGAATCACTCCAAAGTTCCTATCTAGGGAGAACATAAGAAGGAATTGTTTGTTGCTATTCTTTCCGATCAATCTATCCAAGAGTTCGTACTAAAATAACACAAGGTATTCTTTCCGATCGATCTATCAAAAGTTCGTACTAAAATAACACAAGTTATTCTTTCCGATCGATCTATCAAGAGTTTGTACTAAAATAATCACCAAAACAAATTCAGATTCGTAATACTCAATCCAACACCAAGAACCTCAAAGAGTGGCCCAAGATTATACCGGAAAAACAAAGACAAGAACATGCATCAACCCGTATGCATAGATTACCCCAATGCCACCTCGGGAATCCGTGAGTTGAGTGCCAAAACATATATCAAGTGAATCAATATGATACCCCCATTGTCACCATGAGTATTCATATGCAAGACATATATCAAGTGCTCTCAAATCCATAAAAGTATTCAATCCAAAAAATCTCAAAGGGAAAACTCAATTCATCGCAACAAGAAAGAGAGGGGAAAACACCATATGATCCGACTATATTAACAAAGCTCGCAATACATCAAGATTGTGCATCTCAAGAACACGAGAGAGAGAGAGAGAGAGATTAAACACATAGCTACCGGTACAAACTCTCAGTCCCGAGGGTGGACTACTCCCTCCTCCTCATGGTGGCCGCCGGGATGATGAAGATAGCCACCGGTGATTATTTCACCCTCCGGTGGAGTGCCGGAAAGGGTTCTAGATTGGATCTTGTGGACTACACAGCCTTGCGGCGGCGGAACTTCTGATCTAGGTCTACCGTGAGGGTTTTCAGAATATTTGGGAATTTAGAGGGTAAAGAGGGGGTGCATGTAATGCCCAGTATGTGACTATGTCTCCCACGTGTCGAGGCACGACTTAAAGACATAAGCGCATACTAGGATGATCTCAAGTATGGTATCTTTGCACATCTCATGTAAAATTCAGGGATGAAATTGTAAAAGATAGTTGGCTTACACTCGCCACGTCACACAATGAATACAATAGCATACATCATCCAAATAACACAGGGTCTGACTAAGGACGAAAATCCAAATGAGAAAGATACCAAAAACACAAGCCCGGATCCTCCTAGTAAGAACCACTACTGATCGTCGGGGTACGAAACATAGTAACGTCCACGCTCTTCGTCGAACTCCCACTGAAGTTCTGAACCATCTCCTGCATTGTTCTCAGCGGTACCTGCATCTGGTGTGTGTTGAATCTGTGAGCCACAGAGGACTCAGCAATCCCGTTCCCGGGTATCAAAACTACCAAAGCCTTAGGTGTGGAAAGGCTATAAACAAGGGTTGCAGCATGCACTGAGCACTAGCTTATGAGTTTAGAGCGAGAAGAGAACAAGTGCCAACGATCGCCAAGTTGATCAAGAAGTGATCCTAGCTACTCATGATCAAACATAACCCCACTATGTTCCTTCCCGAAGCCCTTCGGAAAGAGACCATCACGGCTACTCACACAGGTAGTGTATTCATGAATAAGGTGTCAAGTTATCTACAATCGGATATTAACAAACTCCCATCTGCCACATAACCGTGGGCATGGCTTTCGATAGATCAAACCCTGCAGGGGTGTCCCAACTTAGCCCATCACAAGCTCACGATTCGCGGAGTCGCAACTCCAAAGTGGGAAGACCCTAGTATCCTCGGAATCACGTGCTCAAGATATTTCGACAAAGGTAAAACTAATCCAGCAAGACCTCCCGGCGTGCCGACACCCTGATAGTAGCCGCGCGTATCTCATTTCAGGCCACGACCGGATGGGTGATCCTACAGGTAAAACCAAACCTCAGGTTCCCCCAAGGTGGCCCCGCATAACCCCTAGTTTGGACCAACACTCATGAGGAGCACTGGCCCGGGTTGTTAATTAAGAACTCGGGTTTGCAACGCCCTATGCAAGTTTTAGTTATTAGGCAAATGTAAAACTAATGTTGGGCCTTGCTGGAAAAGCTTTAAACAGAGCGAATTATCAAGGGGGTCCCATAAACCCCAACCGTGTTAGGAACGCAAAATCAAGGAACATAACACCGATTTATGCATGAGTGGAAAAAACACCAAGCAGAAGGCTTAGCCTTCCACCCATTACCAATATATAGGTGCATTAGTTTAACAGGTATTTTATTGTGTTATCCCAATAACAAGTTCATCATGAAGCAATCTTCAAAACTTCACCTGCAACTAACAACGCTATAAGAGGGGCTGAGCGATGCGTACTTAGCCAAACAACGGTTTGCTAGGAAGGCGGTTAGAGTATTTCATGGCAAAAATAGGGCGGCTGACAAACAGGAATGGGCATCGAGGCATATCTAAAAGAATGAGACATCTAGCATAGGCAAAGATAGAAGTGATATCGGGGAATGGTCATCTCACCTGTTGAGTCCACGGAGGGATCGTAACCTTGCTCCTCAAACTCAGCCTCGAAAGGAACCTCGAACTCCGAATCGTCATCGGGCTCTAACCAACACAACAATGCAAACACCGGAACACAATCAATCATCATGGAATGCTCAAACACATGATGCATGAATATGATGCATATGAACATGGGTAGAATATGATGCAGCTCCTAGGAACAAGTTGAGTGCACAAGCATCATGGCAATAAACAAGATCACAAGCAAGTAGGAACACACGCAAAAGGGAAACAAAACTAGCATGGCCACAAGTGGATATGTGGAAGTTTTAAACAAGCACCCAACAAGTTATATAAGTTGTTTAACATGGCAAGGGGTGCATCTAGGAGCAACTACATCATGCTAGCAATTTCAATGGGCCAGAAAGAACAAATAACAATTTCTGGAAACTCCCATATTCATTTAAATTCAAATAGGAGAGATCTGAGAAAGTCATATTTTAAAGTTGTTAAACATGCAAAACAACAGCACCATCTTAATCTACACATTTTTCCACCCCAAATACATATAAAGTTTGACAAATTTGGAGCTCAGGTTATTTAGTTATGAATTTAACAAGTTTGAGCATATTTTAAACACAAAGTAATTCAAGCAACAATTTAAATGTTTTTAACAGGGATGAAAGTAGCATATTATTAAACTACACCGAATTCTAAGCAATTTTCATATAAAGCTTGTTTAAATTGGATGCATGCATAATTAGTTATTAACAATACAAAAACAGTGGCATTTATGAAAATATGCAAAAACAAAAGAAAATAGAAGGGGACACGAACTGGGCCAGCCACTGTCAATGACGAGGGGGCCCTGTAGCGACCACGATCCGAATGGACCGAAGTCTCTGTGTTTTAGTGCCATCCCTGGATCGGTAATGCTGACACACACAGTACTTGAAGGATTTATAACAGAGTGGCAATCACACACTTACTACATCGAATGTCTCCAAAGAGAACTTATTACATAAGTCTATGGCATAAGGCCATCTAACAAAATAACAGCGGAAGGCTTGGACGATAAGTGAGTCCATCAACTCCAACGGCATAGCTCAGTGCATGATAAACGACCTAGAACGTCTTACTCCTCGTCTGAAAAGTCTGCAACGTAATATGTTGCAGCCTGAAACGGGTCAGCACATGGAATATGCTGGCAAGATAGCACAGAAGATGCAAGTAATATAATAAAGGCTACACTACATGCATATTTGGCTGGTGGAGGCTCTAAGGTTAAAGTTTTTGCATAAAGCCAAATTTTTTCCTACAACAAAGGAATAAATTTTATTTTAACTATCATGGTAGTTGAAACATTATTGAGAAGGTACCTCCAACTCAATCCCAAATTAAAGTAATCATTAACCCAACAAATTTAATTCAGAGTGATGAGATCAACCAATAATTCAAGTACCAGATACTCAAGTTTGTCCATAACCGGGGACACAGCTAATCATGATCAGTTTGTACACTCTGCAGAGGTTTGTGCACTTTTCCCACAAGACTCGATCTCCCCCGTTGGATTTCTCACACTGCATGTTGTTTGAAAAACGGATGACTGAGACACGGTCTTTCAGAAGCATTTACTCTTTACCCCGGGTGAACTCGTACACCTACTTTCCCCTACATTTGCTAGTCCACCACTGAAAGAGCTCACACAACTTACTCATACTATGCCAGAGCCCATAATGGCATTGTGGCTGCACACGGAAGTTTCTAGCATGAATAGTTCGATGATCCCTTTGAGCCTGGGTGGCATTCCATAGGAAAAATCACACGGAACCTCGGGATTTCCTAGGACAACACTGGATTCCCCAGGTGCCCTGCAACCAATCCACCCAGATGTGTATTCAAGTAGCCACCTTAAGTTGAACCATTAATTAACATCTCACATCTTTCATGGATTTCACTCAAACCCAAACCACGTCTACGAGCATAGCATGGCAACCTAAGCAAACGTAGAAGTAACTCCCAAGGGTTTGAAAAATAATGCAGGTAATAGGTTCTACCTCAATCTACTTCCCAGTCCCACAAGTTAAGAGATCCTACTCATGCAATGTGTGAGGGTTTTATCTAATGCATAAAAACTGGGTAATAAAATGGTATGATCAAAGTGTTACTTGCCTTGCTGACGATTCACAAAACCTAGAGACTCGTAGTAGCACGCTTCACAGTCCGGGTATTCTATCGCAAGCAAACAATAGCATACATAAGCAAACAAGCAATGATGCACAAACAAAACTCCAAAAGACTGGATCTAACCAGAAAGTTCAACTTAAGAACTTCGGTTCGCAAAAAGAATCAAATCGAAAGAAGCAACGAAACTCAAACTGCGAAAGAAACGAGATTCGTTTATTAGTTTGATCTAAAGTCAAATTTTACATTAGCCAAAACTTTGTTCAAGTTGGTTAAACGGAAAGAGGGCGTCGAGACGAAGATCTGGGATTTTGAATCACCTGATTCCGACTCTCGAGCGAAAAGAAAAATGAAAAACAAGATCAGGGCAGAAATCGCGATCGAAAATAGTCGCGGATAAATACCCCGAAAAAGAAAACTGACGAACAGGCTAACGAACGAACGTTCGCTGTCTGCGGCTAACGAGCGAACAACGTTCGTTAAAACGAACGTACGAACAAATGTCCACTAAATAACTAAACCAGAGAAAAACCGATCTAATCTAAAAAACTAAAACTAGGGTTTTCCCAAAAAAACGATCGGATCTAACAAAGACCGACGGCGGCGGCGGCGGCTACCTCGGCGGCGGCGGACTCCGGCGAGCGGCGGCGGACTCCGGCGAACGGCAGCGGCGGGTCCGGCGATAGGGCGGCGGGATGCGGCGGCGGCGGCGGCGGGGCGGCGGCGCAATGTGGCGGCGGCGCGGGGCAGCGAGGGCGGCGGCGGCTCTAGGGTTTGCGCGGGGCTGGCGGCTGGCGGGCTGGCGGGCCGGTGGCTGTGCTTATAAAGGCCCCCCGGCTAGGGGAGTCCTAGTCGGGTACGGCCCAAAGGTGGTTCCTTTTTTCTAAACGAGTCCTGACGTAGGAAAACGGGCGAAAAAAATACTAATTGGAGTCCAAAAATTCGGAAATAAATTTTCACCGTCCTCTAATAATATTTAGGACAAAGTGAACATTTTTCCCAGACCTAAATGTAATTTTGAAAAACGCGTATTTTTCCTATGCAAATAAAATCGCAGATAAATCCGAATAAATACCAAAAGTGATTTTAATATTTTTTTCCTCCAATATTTATGTTATTTTGGAGAAGTCATATTATCTCCGCTCATATATTTTATTTAGAAATATTGTTAGGAGAGAAAAATAATTAAAACCAACGCTATCCTCTTACCGGTATTCGGGAAAACTCAAATACAAAACGGTAGAATTCCCAACTCTCTGTGTAGGTCCTTGAGTTGCTTAGAATTTTCGAGGATCGCCACGAACAAAAATGCAAAGAAATATGCAATGCAATATGATCTATGTATAACATTCCAAATTGAAAATTTGGGATGTTACAAACCTACCCCCCTTAGAATGAATCTCGCCCTCAAGATTCGACTTGGCTAGAGAACAGGTGTGGGTGGTCCTTGTGTATATCATCTTCTCGTTCCCAGGTGGCTTCTTCCTCGGTGTGGTGACTCCACTGAACTTTGCAAAACTTGATAACCTTACTGCGGGTGACTCTGCTCGAAAAATTAAGAATCTTAACAGGCTTCTCCTCATAAGTCACATCACTATCCAACTGAATTGCTTCTAGGGGTACTGTGTCTCTAAGCGGGATATTGGCCATCTCCGCATGGCACTTCTTAAGCTACGAAACGTGAAACACATCGTGAACTCCTGACAATCCTTCGGGCAACTCCAACTTATAGGCAACCTCTCCCATGCGTTCCAAAACACAGTAAGGTCCCACAAATCTCGGGGCTAGTTTTCCTTTAACTCTGAAACGTTTAACTCCTCGCAAGGGTGATACTCTCAGGTACACTATGTCTCTGATTCCGTAAGCTATCTCCTTGCGCTTCGAGTCTACGTAACTCTTCTGTCTGGACTGAGCTACCTTCAGTCTATCCCGAATCAGCTTAACCTTCTCTTCAGACTCTTTGATCAAGTCCGGTCCAAACAACTGTCGGTCTCCAACTTCATCCCACATTAGTGGCGTTCGGCATCTCCTTCCGTACAATGCTTCGAACGGTGCCATCTTCAAACTGGCCTGGTAACTATTGTTGTACGAGAACTCAACGTAGGGAAAATTATCATCCCAACTGGATCCATAATCTAGCGCACAAGCTCTCAACATGTCCTCCAGAATCTGGTTGACTCTCTCGGTCTGTCCATCTGTCTGTGGGTGAAACGCTATACTAAATTCCAACCTCGTTCCCAAAGTTTGGTGTAGCTGATGCCAAAACGAGGTGAACTGTGTTCTTCTATCTGATACAATGGTCCTCGGAACTCCGTGCAGACATACGATCCTGGTCATGTATATCTTGGCCAACTTCGCACTGGTGTACGTGGTTTTTACGGGGATAAAGTGGGCTATTTTGGTCAAACGATCCACTACTACCCAGATTGAATCATATCCTGACTTGGTCCTGGGCAATCCGGTGATAAAATCCATGCCAAGCTTCTCCCACTTCCATTCGGGTATCGGCATAGGTTGTTGCAATCCTGCTGGCTTCTGATGTTGTCCTTTTACTCTCTGGCATACATCACATACGGCTACATACTCGGCAATATCCTTCTTCATTCCCGTCCACCAGAAACATTCCTTCAAATCCAAATACATCTTGGTGTTTCCGGGGTGTATCGAGTATGGCAAATCATGTGCTTCCTGCAGTATCAACTTCCTGATATCCGGGTCGTTGGGCACATAGATTCGATCCTCAAACCACAAGGTGTCATGTTCATCTTCACGAAATCCTTTGGCTTTTCCTTCACTCATCCTCTTCTTTATCTCAGCAATCTCTTTGTCCTGCTTCTGGGCTTCACGTATCTTTCCCAGCAATGTTGGCTGAACCTCCAAATTTGCGACAAAACCTCTAGGAACTATCTCCAAACGAAGCTCCCTGAGATCTTCTGCTAACTCCTGCGGCAATCTCCCTTTTATTAAGGTATTTGCATAACTCTTCCGGCTCAAAGCGTCTGCAACGACATTGGCCTTCCCTGGGTGATATAGTAGCTTCATATCATAATCCTTTATAAGCTCCAACCATATCCTTTGTCTGAGGTTCAACTCCTTCTGAGTGAAAATGTACTTCAAACTCTTGTGATCCGTATACACATCACAACGATTTCCAATAAGGAAATGTCTCCAGGTTTTGAGTGCGTGCACTGCGGCTGCTAACTCCAGATCATGCATCGCATAATTCAACTCGTGCGGTCGCAGTTGTAGAGATGCATAGGAAACAACTCTTCCCTCCTGCATAAGTACTCCTCCAAGTCCTAAGCGTGAAGCATCGCAGTATACTTGGAAATCCTTGCGTATATCGGGCAATATCAGCACTGGGGCTGTTGTCAACCGTTTCTTCAACTCCTGGAAACTTTCTTCACACTCTTCCGTCCAATCAAACTTTATTTCCTTCTTCAACAATGTTGTCATTGGTTTAGCAATCTTGGAGAAATTTTCTATGAATCTCCGGTAATATCCCGCGAGTCCAAGAAAACTGCGGATCTCTCCAACTAAAGTGGGTGCCAACCATTCAGTGACTGCCTGCACTTTGACGGGGTCCATTGCTATACCTTCTCCTGATATAACATGCCCTAAGAATCCAACTTCCTTCAACCAAAACTTGCATTTGCTAAACTTGGCATACAACTGATGTTCTCTGAGCTTCTCTAATACCAAACGGAAATGCTCTACATGTTCCACTTCATCCTTCGAGTACACCAAAATATCGTCAATGAATACCACGACGAACTTATCCAAGAACTCCATGAACACCTTATTCATCACACTCATGAAGTAAGCAGGGGCGTTAGTCAATCCAAATGACAAAACCGTATACTCATATAGCCCGTACCTTGTGGTGAAGGCGGTCTTAGGTATATCCTTCTCTCGGATCTTCAACTGGTGGTATCCAGATTGTAGGTCGATCTTGGAGAATACTTTCGCTCCCTGGAGTTGGTCGAACAAATCGTTGATCATCGGCAGCGGGTACTTATTCTTAATAGTCACTTCATTCAGTGCACGGTAATCAACGACCATTCTTAAAGATCCATCCTTCTTCTCGACCAAAAGCACTGGGGCTCCCCAAGGTGATGAACTTCGGCGAATAAATCCTTTCTCCAATAACTCCTTAATCTGCTTCTTGATCTCCTCCAGATCATTCGCTGGCATCCGATACGGTCTCTTTGATATTGGTCCAGTGCCAGGCAACAGCTCAATCAAAAACTCAATATCCCTATCCGGCGGCATGCCTGGTAATTCCTCTAGAAACACATCCGGGTAACCTTTACTACAGGTACTTCCACCTGAACAAATCCCGTGAGAGAATGTACTTGTGTCCGTATAGGCGAATGCCTAGATACATACTTAATCCTTTTTCCCTCCGGGGTGGTAAGCAAAATAGACTTGCTGGCACAATCGATGTTCCCTCCATACATCGATAGCCAATCCATACCTAATATCACATCCAATCCTTGTGACTCCAAAACTATTAGGTCTGAGAAGAAAACATGTCATCCAATGGTCAATGGCATCTGAAAACATCCTTGATTTGCCATGTATTCCTCTCTGGGTGAACTTACTAACATGGGGGCCATAAGGACTCTAGTGGACAACTTATGTCTATTAACGAATCCCCTTGAAATGTATGAATGCGATGCACCAGTATCGAAAAGAACTACTGCGGTAAATGACTTAACCAAAAAATTACCGATCACCGCATCTGGTTGTTCTTCAACCTCCTCCACGGTCACATGGTTCACTTGTCCTTTGTTGAACGGGTTGGGCTTCTTCCCGGCGCTTCCATTGCCGTTCCCATTCTTAGCTTCAGGGCACTCCGTGGCATAGTGTCCATTCTTCCCGCACTTGAAACAGGTGATGTGGCTCAAATCCCTCTTGGCGGGTGTGGATGGAGTAGAGTGGTTTTGATTATTGTTTGCTCCATTCCCATCCCCATTCTTGGATCCATTTTGGTTGTGGGAACTTCCTCCAGTGTGGTTGTGGCTTCCATGGTTATGGGTGTATCCTCCCGAATTCGGAGTGAATCGGGGCTTTTGCTGGGCTCCAGAATTATTCCTTCCTTGTCCATACTTCCTCTTGCGGCTCTCAATCTGCTGCTGCTTCCCTTCAATCATAAGAGTTTTATCTACCAACTCCTGGTAGTTGTTGAAAGTTGCCACCATCAACTGTACGCTCATCTCGTCATTCAGCCCTTCCATAAATCTCTCCTGCTTAGCCGCATCTGTGGCCACATCATCTGGGGCATAACGAGATAGGGTACTAAACTCATATACGTACTAAGCCATAGTACGATTTCCTTGGCGCAAGTTGCGAAACTCCCGCTTCTTCATGCTCATAGCTCCAGACGAGACATGGGCAGTACGGAAAGCTTGCTGAAACTGCTCCCAAGTGACATTGGCTATAGGTAAGGTGGCTGTGTAATTTTCCCACCATGTTGTGGCTGGTCCAGACAACTGGTGTGCGGCAAATCACACTTTCTCAGCATCCGAGCAATTGGCGGTGGTCAAATCCCTTCGAATCTTGCGCAGCCAGTCACCAGTAACTATTGGTTCAATACTGCTAGCAAACACCGGTGGTTGCAACCTTAGGAAACGTGTCAGGTTGTCCACGGGTGGTGGTGGTGGAGGGTTGTTGTTGTTCTGGTTGTTCTGAGTGTTCTGGACAAGAAGTTGCATCAAAGTGTTCTGCTGCTGGATCAACTGAGTGAGCTCAGGGGGAAACTCAAATCCCGGCTCACGTCTTGGAGGCATCTGGTGGGTGTAGAGGGAAGAGATTAGAATAGAGTTGAGGTCTAAGGGAAAATCACTACCCATGTGCACGTGAGACAAACACAATCATATCACACCAATCAATTTCAAGCAATGTCTTATAAAGATCTAACTAACATTACAAAAGTGCTCTAAATACTACTTGTGGGGGGGAGAAAACTACTAGTCATAGGGTAGTCATCTAGAAATTTTGATCGGCGGAAGATACCATGATGTCTGCTCCAGCTTCATCTTCATAGTCTTCGTCATTGCTATCATCGGGGTCTGAATCCGTATCATCGATGATGATGTAATCTTCAGGACGAATCTCCTTGGGTTCTTCTTCTTCTTCTCCTCCTCCTGGAGCTAGATCTCCCATGAATACTCCTAGCTTCCTTGTCAAATCATCATTCCTCTCCACTAGTATCAACATCTCCTCCTCGTATCTGTCACGAGTAGACTTGAGTTCCTCTTCTAGCTCCAAGTTCCTGTTTAGTGCCTTCTTCAAATCTATCATCCCAGCGCACATCTGGTGCTCCTGTCGACGAATGTGCTGGTTTAAATCCTGGATGAACGCTGCAATGGACCTATCCTTCCGGGTGCTGATCATGTCCCAACGATCATCTCGGTGTCCACAAATCTGGTAGATAGTGTCCTTCAGCTCCTGCTTGTAGACTTCTCCGATTCTTCCCATAGTGGTGTGGGCTGCTGTACTCTTGTCTAGGCTCCAGGTTGGTGCATCAAAAGAAAACTCTATTGGCTCAGTGGATGCTGCGAAAGTTCTCCCAGGGATTTGAACTTGAATGCTACATCGCTCCTCTTCTGGTAAGGTGGCGGTGTAGGTCCCGGTAAAGCTTGGTATTCCTTCAAGTGTCGGCCAAAAGGTGTGTCTTCATCCGGTTGCGTGAACTTGTTCCTTGGGTCCACCATCCTAAAGAAGTAGAAAATGGAGAGGAGTCAGAAATGAGTAGAGAAGAGTGACCTATGGTTTATCTTAGTGGTCATGTCCTACATTCAGCGTGTGCTCTGATACCATCTTGTAGTGACCACGATCCGAATGGACGGAAGTCTCTGTGTTTCAGTGTCATCCCTGGATCTGTAATGCTGACACACACAGTACTTGAAGGATTTATAACAGAGTGGCAATCACGCACTTATTACAATGAATGTCCCCAAAGAGAACTTATTACATAAGTCTATGGCATAAGGCCATCTAACAAAATAACAGCGGAAGGCTTGGAAGATAAGTGAGTCCATCAACTCCAACGGCATAGCTGAGTGCATGACAAACGACCTAGAACGTCTTACTCCTCGTCTGAAAAGTCTGCAACGTAATATGTTGCAGCCCGAAACGGGTCAGCACATGGAATATGCTGGCAAGATAACACAGAAGATGCAAGTAACAGAATAAAGGCTACACTACATGCATATTTGGCTGGTGGAGGCTCTAAGGTTAAAGTTTTTGCATAAAGCCAATTTTTCCCTACAACAAAGGAATAAATTTTATTTTAACTATCATGGTAGTTGAAACATCATTGAGAAGGTACCTCCAACTCAATCCCAAATTAAAGTAATCATTAACCCAACAAATTTAAATTTGGAGTGATGAGATCAACCAATAATTCAAGTACCACATACTCAAGTTTGTCCATAACCGGGGACACGGCTAATTATGATCAGTTTGTACACTCTGCAGAGGTTTGTGCACTTTTCCCACAAGACTCGATCTCCTCTGTTGGATTTCTCGCACTGCATGTTGTTTGAGAAACGGATGACTGAGACGCAGTCTTTCAGAAGCATTTACTCTTTACCCTGGGTGAACTCGTAGACCTACTTTCCCCTACATCTGCTAGTCCACCACTAAAAGAGCTCACACAACTTACTCATACTATGCCAGAGCCCATAATGGCATTGTGGCTGCACACAGAAGTTTCTAGCATGAATAGTTTTATGATCCCTTTGATCCTGGGTGGCATTCCATAGGAAAAATCACACGGAACCCCGGGATTTCCTAAGACAACACTGGATTCCCTAGGTGCCCTGCAACCAATCCACCCAGATGTGTATTCAAGTAGCCACCTTAAGTTGAACCATTAATTAACATCTCGCATCTTTCATGGATTTCACTCAAACCCAAACCACGTCTACGAGCATAGCATGGCAACCTAACCAAACGTAGAAGTAAGTCCCAAGGGTTTGAAAAATAATGCAGGTAATAGGTTCTACCTCAATCTACTTCCCAGTCCCACAAGTTAAGAGATCCTACTCATGCAATGTGTGAGCGTTTGATCTAATGCATAAAAACTGGGTAATAAAAGGGTATGATCAAAGTGTTACTTGCCTTGCTGACGATTCGCAAAACCTAGAGACTCGTAGTAGCACGCTTCACAGTCCGGGTATTCTATCGCAAGCAAACAATAGCATACATAAGCAAACAAGCAATGATGCACAAACAAAACTCCAAAAGACTAGATCTAACCAGAAAGTTCAACTTAATAACTCCGGTTTGCAAAAAGAATCAAATCGAAAGAAGCAACGAAACTCAAACTGCGAAAGAAACGAGATTCGTTTACTAGTTTGATCTAAAGTCAAATTTTACAGTAGCCAAAACTTTGTTTAAGTTGGTTAAACAGAAAGAGGGCGTCGAGACGAAGATCTGGGATTTTAAATCACCTGATTCCGACTCTCGAGCGAAAAGAAAAACGAAAAACAAGATCAGGGCAGAAATCACGATCGAAAATAATCGCGGATAAATACCCCGAAGAAGAAAACTGACGAACAGGCTAACGAACGAACGTTCGCTGTCTGCTGCTAACGGGCGAACAATGTTCGTTAAAACGAACGTACGGACGAACGTCCGCTAAATAACTAAACCGGAGAAAAACAGATCTAATCTAAAAAAACGAAAACTAGTGTTTTCTCGAGAGAAAAAAACAATCGGTTCTAAGAAAGACCGACGGCGGCGGCGGCCGCTACCTCGGCGGCGGCGGACTCCGGCGAATGGCGGCGGCGGGTCCGGCGGCGGGATGCGGCGGTGGCGGGGCGGTGCAGCGGCGGCGGCAGCGTTGCAACGCCGCGGTGGCGGGGCGGCGGTGTAGCGCGGCGGCGGCGGCGCAATGCGGCGGCGGCGCGGGGCAGCGAGGGCGGCGGCGGCGCGGCTCCCGAGGCGGCGGCACTAGGGTTTGCACGGGGCTGGCGGCTGGCGGGCCGGTGGCTGCACTTATAAAGGCCCCCCGGCTAGGGGAGTCCTAGTCGGGTACGGCCCAAAGGCGGTTCCCTTTTTTTAAACGAGTCCTGACGTAGCAAAATGGGCGAAAAAAATACTAAACGGAGTCCAAAAATTCCAAAATAAATTTTCACCGTCATCTAATAATATTTAGGACAAAGTGAACATTTTTCCCGGACCTAAATGCTTATTTGAAAAACGCGTATTTTTCCTATGCAAATAAAATCGCAGATAAATCCAAATAAATACCAAAAGTGATTTTAATATTTTTCCTCCAATATTTCTGTTATTTTGGAGAAGTCATATTATCTCCGCTCATATATTTTATTGAGAAATATTTTTAGGAGAGAAAAATAATTAAAACCAACGTTATCCTCGTACCGGCATTCGAGAAAACTCAAATACAAAAGAGTAGAATTCCCAACTCTCTCCGTAGGTCCTTGAGTTGCTTAGAATTTTCGAGGATCGCCACGAACAAAAATGTAAAGAAATATGCAATGCAATATGATCTATGTATAACATTCCAAATTGAAAATTTGGGATGTTACAGGCCCAGGCTGCTGAGGTGGCAGGAGTGGGTGTGCGTGGGCAGTGTATGACGGATGGGTCCTGGGTGTCAGTGGCACATCTAGAACCAAAAGGGAAAAAAGGGTTTAATCCGCGCCCGAGGGGATTCGAACTGGGTCTTCCCAGTGGAGGCACGTCATGACTACCAGCTAGGCTAGGAAGGGGGTTCTGGTGTGAAAGAGGCTCGGCACTACATGACTTGTTGGCTTGACGTGACCTGGACCAAAACAACAACCACGATAAGAAAAAGGTGAGCCCTGGGATCGAACCCTAGACCTCCTAGACGTGAGTGAGATGGCACAGCCAGTCGGTTGTGGTGAGGGAAGTACTCGGATCTCTTTGAAGCGCCAGAAGGACGGGCCTTCTTCTTCCTCGTGCACATGTAAGGTGGCGACGGCGTCGGCAAGCAACTGCAGCGACCACCGGAGCAGTGGATTACCGGTGGGGGTGCGGGATTGGGAGGCAGTGCTGCTACGGCCGTGCGTGTGCATGCGCGCATGTGTGGGTGTGCGCGCACATGAACTTGCATCCATGGCGGCTAGGTGCAGCGAGGCAAAGCGAAGGCGAGCTGAGACATGAACATGGGCTGCGGGACGCTGCTCTTCTGCGAGGAAGCGAGCAGGTCGTGGTGCACGAGGGGATCCAGAGCGGGGAACACTCGGGCACGCTACGGTAGAACAACAACTACATAAAAAAAATCCAGGCTTCTCCGGAGCATCGAGATCATGGCGAAGGCGTGATCCTAGCGACTCCTACGGGGATCATCTAGTGTCGAGAAGGAGGACTGAGGAAGCCGGGTATACCTCCTTACCCTAGGACAAGAAGACGGTGACGGAGACGAGCGTACGGCGATGCGGTCGACCTCTGAACTTGGTGGGGCTGCTGTCCGCGAAGCAGAGGAAGAAGACGGTCGACGGAGTCGATCTAGAGGCCTTGTGGTCGCGTGCGTCGTGGAAGGAGACATAGGGGGACTTGGTAGAATCCCCCACGGCATCAGGAGAGATCGGACGTGGGCGGAGAGGCTACCCCAAACTCGAGCTCTTGCTCGCTCGGGTCATGGAGGCCGCAGCGAAGGCGTGGGCGTGCTGACTTACCTAGGCGGCGGCGAGGGAAGGTGAGGGTCTGAATGGACAGAGGAGAGACCGGGGTAGGGTTTGGACAAGCTTTATAGGGGCTAGGGACGATCTCCGGCCGTCAAATCAACATGCTTGTCGACGTGGACACGGCCGATGCACTATCGTACATAGGTCGGGGACGACCTGTGCGTGTGAGCTAGTTGGGCCTGCGGGAGGCTGGAGCTGGGCCGTTGGCAGCTGCTGTGGCTGCGGTGCCTAGGTGGGCTGCTGGCTGCAGGAGGCCCAGGTAAGTCCCCTTTTCCTTTTCTTTACAAATTATGTTTAGTTAAATAAACAGCGGTAATAAAAGAAAAGTCCAGGGGGCTAGGTGAGGAGTTTGATAGATATAAAAATATCCTCAAGCTCCTGTAATTATTCTCTATTTAATAAAATTGGTTTGGGTACTTTTAGAGGTAGAAAAATAAATCAAGTTTGAATTTTGTTCAAACTTGAGGCATTTTTGAACCTAACCAAAACAAGTCCAAATATGATGAAACTTGGCAGAGAGGTGAGTGGCAGGGCGTATGGTTATGGAGCAAAGATTGAACATTAAAGGGGAAGGAGAAAGACACTTGCAAAAATTAAAGAATGGGAAAGAAGAAAAAGAATGGAAGTGAGTGGTGCTAGAAGAAGAAGGGTAGGGTTTAACTGTTGGAAATATGCCCTAGAGGCAATAATAAAATGGTTATTATTATATTTCCTTGTTCATGATAATTGTATGTTATTCATGCTTGAATTGTATTGTATGAAAACAGCGATACATGTGTGAATACATAGACCACAACGTGTCCCTGGTAAGCCTCTAGTTACTAGCTCGTTGATCAACAGATGGTCGCGGTCTCCTGGCCATGGACATTGGATGTCATTGATAACGGGATCACATCATTAGGAGAATGATGTGATGGACAAGACCCAATCCTAAGCCTAGCACAAGATCCTGTAGTTCGTAATGCTTAAGCTTTTCCAATGTCAAGTATCTTTTCCTTAGACCATGAGGTTGTGCAACTCTCGGATACCGTAGGAAAACTTTGGGTGTGCCAAACATCACAACGTAACTGGGTGGCTATAAAGGTACACAACGGGTATCTCCGAAAGTGTCTGTTGGGTTGGCACAAACCGAGACTGGGATTTGTCACTCCGTATGACGGAGAGGTATCTCTGGGCCCACTCGGTAAGACATCATCATAATGAGCTCAATGTGACTAAGGAGTTAGTCACGGGATGATGGATTACGGAACGAGTAAAGAGACTTGCCATGACGAGATTGAACAAGGTATCGGTATACCAACGATCGAATCTCGGGCAAGTACTATACCAATAGACGAAGGGAATTGCATACGGGATTGAGTGAATCCTTGACATCGTGGTTCATCCGATGAGATCATTGAGGAACACGTGGGAACCAACATGGGTATCCAGATCCCGCTGTTGGTTATTGACCAGAGAGTCATCTCGGTCATGTCTATGTGTCTCCCGAACCCGTAGGGTCTACACACTTAAGGTTCGGTGACGCTAGGGTTGTAGAGATATATGCACACGGTAACCCGAATGTTGTTCGTAGTCCCGGATGAGATCCCGGATGTCACGAGGAGTTCCGGAATGGTCCGGAGGTAAATAATGATATATAGGAAGTCCAGTTTCGGCCATCGGGAGAGTTCCGGGGGTCATCGGTAGTGTACCGGGACCACTGGAAGGGTCGCGGGGGTCCACCGGGTGGGGCCACCCATCCCGGAGGGCCCCATGGGCCGTAGGGGGAGGGGTACCAGCCCCTAGTAGGCTGGCGCACCCCCCTTGGGCCTCCCCCCTGTGCCTAGGGTTGGAAACCCTAGGGGTGGGGGCAAGCCACCCCCTTGGCCTCCGCCCCCCCTAGGAGATCCAATCTCCTAGGGCCGGAGCCCCCCTGGCCCCTATATATAGTGGGGGAGAGAGGGCAACCTGACCTCAGCCCCTGGCGCCTCT